>VWZN01004045.1:81656-159856 GCA_013396955.1 Regulus satrapa
CTTTTGTCACCTCTTTACTCTTTCCCCCCCCCTTCCTGCTCCCCTTCCTGCCTTTTCCACTCATTTTCCTTCCCCTCTTTCCACCCCTTTATCCTCCTTATCCTTTCCTTTCACTCTTTTTATTCAATTTTACTTTTAAAAACCTTTCTTATTATTTTTACTCTTTTTTACCTTTTTTCTTCCCCCTTCTTTTTCATGCTTTTTTTTCAGCTTTTCCCCCTTTTTCTGCCTTTCTTCCCCCCAGACTTCCCACCCCACTTCTACTGCTGAGCTCAGAAAGGAGCTGTTGCTGTTCTGCCTGAAATCTCCATTGTTTTGCTCTATTTTGGCCAGGCTGCTGCTCGTGGCTGCCAGGCTTCACAGCCTTCCTGTGGCACAAGCTGAGCTGGTTGAGCTCTCCAGCCTGAGGCCATGCTTTTATTAACCGGTGGGATAATGCCATCTTTGCCATCTTTTCCTTGCCGTGGGGTACTTTATTGTACACAATTCCTGTTGTTAGGTTACCCAAGGTAACCCTTGGTGTTGCAAGGACAAAAACAACACAAGCTGCTTTCCCCGCGGCTTTGCTTACCTCTGACAGGACCTGTGGCCACTTTCCAGGGCCAGCCAGGTGTGATCCTGGCTTTCCTGGCACTTGGAATCTTTTCCTGTGATTATTTTGCATGAACAAGTGGGAGGGTGAATAATTCTTTCTTGTAGTGGCAGAGACTGGGCCTAGGCAGGGGAAGGAACCCACAGGTAAACCACAGAATCACAGAAGGATTTGGGTGGGAAAGGACCTTAAAGATCATCCAGTTCCAATCCCTTGCTATGGACAAGGACACCTTCCACTATCCAGGTTGCTCCAAGTCCCATCCAGCTTGGCCTTGGACACTTCCAGGGATCCAGGGGCACCCCCAGCTTCTCTGGGCACCCTATGCCAGGGCGTCCCCGCCTTCACAGGGAAGGATTTCTTCCCAGTATCCATTCTAAATCTCTCCTCTTTAGCTTTGTGCCAAGCCATGCTAGAGCTTTCCTCTGTTTCTGCCTGGTGTTAATGCTGCAGGATGACTTCAGCTGCAATCTTTGCCTGTGGTGTGGGGTGAGGAAAGTCAGAAATGACAGGAATGTTTTGCTAAGACTTGCTAGTTTTATTTAGTTGGATTCAAAATAGCCCTGTGACAAGGATCAGACTAAATTACAGCCAGACACCACATTAAGGTGGACCTGAAACTTGTTTGCTTGTGATGAAGGAAAAGTTTGCTGAGTTCCTAGAATTTGGGGATTTTAATCCTGTATATGTGCCTGGATATGCACAGTTCAGGAAAAAATCCTTCCCTGTGAGGGTGCTGAGGCCATGGCACAGGGTGCCCAGAGAAGCTGAGGCGGCCTCTGGATCCCTGGAAGTGTCCCAGGCCAGGTTGGATGGGGTTTGAAGCAACCTGGGATAGTGGAAGGTATCCCTGCCCTGGTGGCAGGGGTTGCAATGGGATGAGCTTTAAGGTCCCTCCCAACCCAAACCATTCCTGGATTCTGTGTTGATTCTATGAAATGAGTTGAAAAGGAGGTTTTGGTCCATTCTGGAATTTACCTGTAGATGGACAAAGAAGCAAGATCAGCACCCAGAACTCACCACCTGGATATTTCCAATGGAAAATTGCACCATAACTTAATGAGAAGCCATTGAAAGATGCCTCTAAAGTAATCCCTGCTGCTCTCAGCCTCCAGCAGCACAGCCAGCCAGGCTGTCAGGCTTCAGGCAGTGCTTGTTCCGAGTTTTCTTTGGCTCCTGGGACACAAACCAGCCCCAGCAGAGAGAAGAGAACAGGCTCTGCTCTATGGCCAAGTGGGTGAAAGGCTGTGGTGGCTGCCTGGTGTAGCTTTAGCAGCACAAAGAGCTTGTGTGAGGGACATAAAAGGCCTGAGTTTAACCAAAGAGTCATGAGATGTGGGCTAAAAAGGTGAGGAACATGAAAAGGAACAAAGTATGGGAAGGGGGGATGTAAAAGTGGAAAAGTTTGCAGGGAGCACACGTAGAAGTGGCGTGTCTGCTCTTCAGCTAATGAGTCAGTGAAGGCTATCTTACTGGAATAGCCTGGAATGGTGAAAATCAGGGAAAATTGGTAGCTCAGGTATCTTTACACTGTCTCATGCGCTGGTTTAATGTAAAAGAAGTTCCTTTTCCCTGATGAAAGGGCTTTAAAAATGTAGCAAAAGACCAACGTGTTTGTTTTCTCATCCCTTTGTTGAGTTTTCTGTAGGAGGCTAGGTCTGATAAGTTTCTTTTAATTTGGTTTTTAAAAAGGACAAGACTTCGACAGCAGCATGAAGACTGGCACCAGCACAAGGAAATCCTCAGCCCTCATGGATGCAGGGAAAATCCTCCTTTTCCCTAGTTTATAGTATGAGATCCATCACTTGGTAAGGCCAAGTGGCTCCAAGGTGTGGTAGGAAAAGGAGGCAGCAGAAAAGAGCAGCCAACAAGTCATGGGAAGTCATGGAGCAGCTTCCTGAAGGGGAAAAAGACAGGGATTGAGGATATGGGGAGAAAAAGAGTGAAAATTAGATTTAGCTGCACCTTTAAACTTTTCTATACTTTTAATAGTATTTTTGGCACCTTTTTCCTTTCTGCCAAAGAAAAATGCATGTAAGGAGAGAAAGGACCCCACGTTTCCCCTGTCTTTTACAAGAGGGAAAGCCTGAGGAGCTCTGAACATAAAAATAATTAATAGATTGGATAATAAATTCAAACATAGTGGGAAACAGCTGGGCAGGGAATGGAGACTGGAGCCTGAGGTGAGGGAACCCAGTGACTAGGTGGGAATACTGTAGCAGTCCATGTATTTAAAACAAACTGCTACCAAAGATTTCCTTTATATTTTTTTACTCCAGATATTTTTTACTCTGCCATATTCCACTTTTTTCCCTAGTCCTGGGAGAGTGGCTGAGAGCAGAGGAACTTTACGAGGGAAACAACCAACAGAGGAACAGAAATCCCCATTGTGTGGCCGTGGCTGGCAGGGATTCCGCATTCTGCAGTGGATCTTGGGCTGCCCGTGGGATTATCAGGGTCAGGGCACAAACTGCTCCGGCTGCCAGGGGAGCAGAGGAGGGAATCACATTCAGAAAGGAGCAGACACTGCAGCAGGGCAGGAATAAAGAGACAAATGCTCCGTGCTGATGCTGCTTTGTCATGATTTCTAGTGAAAATCCTACTGGTATTCCCATGTTATCATCGGATTCTTTCTTTTTTTTCCCTTACTCGGGTTTTGCTTTCAAAAGTGTAAAACTCTCAGCAATCACCACCTCGCTCCCTCAGTTGCTTAATCTGAATTTATGACTTCTGAAGGACAAAAGATAAGCTTATTTTTATCTCCTCACACAAAGTAATTTCTGGGTGCTTTTCCTGCCAAGATGCAAACTCCTCACAAATCTTAGGGGTTTTTTGCATCTAAATTTTAACAGTCAGTTGAGTTATTAGAGCAGAGTGCTGACCAAATATTCCATGAAGTTACACTCTCTGTATGGAAAATCGAGAATTTATTGTGGGTGTGAAGTGTTAGCAACCCAAACAAAGAGTTCTGGCTACAACCCTAACTCATTTAGGCAAAGTTATTCCAGTATTCCAGCTCATTCCCAATAATACAACAAGAATAAAGGGAATACTTCTAGTTTCTCCCCCTTCTGCTGGTGTTACACAGATCCTTGCAGTGGATCCTAAGTCTGGAGTAGGAATGGTGTTACAGGGAGCTGTCAGGAGCTTCAGGATCTTCCCTGGTAGTAACACAAGACTAAATTAGTGGTTTCCTGCTGCATTTGCTTCATCAGCTTGGCTGTTTTAATTGCACTGATGACAGAAGCTTGTAAATCAAGCCACCACAATTCCCTTCAGCTTTTCTTAGGCTGAACCAAAGCCAAGAACGGAGTCTTCTTTTAGACTCTGCCCTCTTAAACTGTGTTTCAGCATTTGTTAGTTTTTCTTTTCATTTTTTCCCCCCTGTGGTTTTAGACCTCACCATCCATCACTGTAACTCATTTTCTCTAAAAGGAGAAAAGAAAGGTTGCAATCCTTTCAACCCATCTCCGTCTTTCCCTGATTCCTGGTTTGGTCACCAGATGCTCAAATAGTTAGTGATCCCTCAGCACCCAGGTCACTCAGATATTTTAAGGCATGTTCCAGCCAAATCATGGTAATGAAATAAGGAATTTTAGTATACTTTCTCTGAATTCTGGTGATCCCCAGTCACCAGATTTGCAGGCTGATCAGGGGAGTGAACCAAAGAGCATCTCTTCCTTCTCCTTGGATCTTTGATGGTTTTCTTGGGATTTTGGTGGTCTGGGGAGCTGGGTCACAGCATGATGGTGACAGCAGATATGGAGGTGGAAGCAGTGAAGGTAAAACAAGGAGTCAGGGCATTAAAGGATTCATTTTACCTGGTTAATTGTGTTCCAGCTGGGATTGATGCAAGAATCCCCAGCTGGGTGCAGGATGCTGGTGAGTCTATCACAGCAGCTGTTTATTATCCTGGCAGTTTTTATGACAAAGGTCCCATTCTTGTCTCTGAGACACCCATTGAGATCCTGAGTGGGGCAAGGGCAAGGGAAACAAGCACTGCTGGCAGCTGCCAGGACACAGCAACCTTTGCTGCTTAGGGCTGGGTGACTCCAGGAGCTTCCATGGCCTGTCTGGAATCATCTGCTGAGGGGAAAACAACCACAGCCAGGGATTTCATGTCAGAAGGAGCCTGGAAGAGAATTCCAAGGGCTGTTGTAGAATTTGTCTGGGAAAACGTGTTCTTAAGGCATTAAGAGCCCTTACAGCTGCTGAAACCAGAGGAAGCACATGAAGGGAACAAGAGTGCGTTTTATCAAGTTTGGTGGTGTTTTCTGCTGCTTAAGATCCTTCAAAGCAAGTATCCAAAGGTTTAACTGGTGTAGGAAGATGGGATTTTTTTGCTTTTAACAAATACAGGGAAAAGAAAACCGATATCTGTGTGTCCCTCGTATTCATGATTAAATATCACTATCAACTAAATTTAGGATAAATATTCTGTTGTGCAATTGATGATGGGGAAAAACAGAATTGGAAACTATTTTTGCACTGCTCTGAATAATCGTCACGTTTAAAAAGATGCTAAGCAGCTATTAATGTTTATTGATACAATTTGCTGAAGGGAAGGCAATAAAAACGTTTGATCCAGTGTTTTTCAGGCACAGAACTCCAAGATGTGATGTAGCCATCAGGTGATGCTCAGAATGAGAGGGGATGCAGCCTGGTGGCTCTTTGTTTCTATGGTTACCTTCGACTGGAGTTGCTGTAACTAGGTCAGATTGGAAGGTGTGAATGGAAACAAAGAAATCCGGGATCAATAAGGGGAGTTCAGGGAGAAGGCTGCTGCTGCTGTGGAAAGGGAGATGAGTGGGGAGAGGAATTTTAATTTGTAACTCATAAGGATGAAGTCCCACATAGTGGGATTGGTCTGTTTTAGCATCATTCACTCTTCCAGCGTTATTCTGCCGTCTGAAGAATCATCTGCAGGGTTTAAATGTGATTTACCTGTGGCAACACCTTCCCTCCCTCTGGCTGCATATCCAGGCATGAGCCTTAAGAACAGGAAAGGCTGAGGCAGCTGGGGAGGGAGAGGCAGAACAGATGGAAGAGAGGCAGGGCTCTGCTGGAAACGGGAAGCAAAATCGAGGGTGGGGAAGATAAGTCATAATCAGCCTAGAAATAAGGAGAAACATGTTGTAAAAGTGGTTCAAAAGAGGGAACTTGAGTGTAAGAAAGGGAAACTCCCTGGAAGGACAGTGGAGACAGGCGGGGGTCGGTCTCTCCCCCAGGTAACAAGGGACAGGACGAGAGGAAACAGCCTCAAATTGTGCCAGGGGAAGTTTAAGCTGGATATGAGAGAAAATTGTTGCCAAGGGTTGTCAAGCCCTGGAACAGACTGTCCGGGGCAGTGGTGGAATNAACGGGCGGGGGCCGGCGCCGCAGGAGCGCTGGCTGGTGATCGACAGGAAGGTGTACGACATCAGCCACTTCTGCCGGAGACACCCGGGGGGCTCCCGGGTCATCAGCCACTACGCCGGGCAGGACGCCACGGTGAGCGCAGCCGGGCTGCGGGCCTGGCAGGCCGGGCGGGGAGGGCCGGAGGAGGGATGANGCGGGGGTCGGTCTCTCCCCCAGGTAACAAGGGACAGGACGAGAGGAAACAGCCTCAAATTGTGCCAGGGGAAGTTTAAGCTGGATATGAGAGAAAATTGTTGCCAAGGGTTGTCAAGCCCTGGAACAGACTGTCCGGGGCAGTGGTGGAATCAGCTGGGGCCACTGAAAAGCCGCGTGTGCATGGAGACGTGTTTCCGTGGTGCAAAAGGACGAGGAGCAAAGGCTGCAAACTAAAACTCCCGAAGTTTCACCTCATCGTGTGCAAGAGCTGCTTCACATCGAGGATGGCAGGGCATGCCCGGGGACCTCAGGAAGGATGCGGAGTCTCCCTCTCTGGAGTCTCCAACCGCGCCCGGATACGATCCTGGGTCCCCTGCTCCGGGTGACCCTGCCTTGNGGACGCCACGGTGAGCGCAGCCGGGCTGCGGGCCTGGCAGGCCGGGCGGGGAGGGCCGGAGGAGGGATGAGCGCGGAGCAGGATCCCCGGGGATCGAGGGATCCCTTGGGGATCGCGGGAGCACGGCCGGAGCCGCGAGTGGCAGGGCCGGGTGCTCGCCCGCTCGGCACTGGCTGGGAGCTGTGCGCCAGGCAAGGAATACGCAGGGCGGACACTCCGCCTGGGGATTGTTTGGGATTGTTGTTACAAGGAAGCGTTTGCTGAAGGAGCGACTAAAAACAGCAGCCGGGAACAAAAACCCCGGAGCAGATCGCCCTCGGTGGTTTCGGAGCGCGTAAAGAGCGCTCGCCGGATGGCACACGCGGTGACAAGAGGTGGTGTTTGCAGCGCCGGTGCCTTCGCCCTCCTCCGACTTCCCAACCGCAAGAGATGGCACTGGAGCAGAACATCGCTGAAAAGTCTTATTTCGGTCGCGAAAAAGGCATGAATTAGCGCTGAGTGCCAGCGGCTGTTGCAGAGCGGAGTAAACTCTGTTGGAGTTGGGTGTGGGGTGGCTCTGCCAGCGGTGTTTGCTCCCTTTGTCTGCTTGTGCCTTTCCCACGAATTTCTCGAATGCGCGGGTTTGGACCCACGGGTGGACACGGGGTGGGAATCTACCTCCAGGATGGTGTTGAACTGGTTCAGTCAGGATGGAACTTGAGATCTCCACGTGAAGGTCCTCCCCATCGTAGGAATATAATTTAGAGCCAACACATAATAAGTGAATTTGCAGCATTTCGTGAGGGCAGGGTGCACATGTGCATTTTCGAAGCCCTGTCACTGGCACAGGTTGCCCAGACAAGTGGCGGAGCCCCATCCCTGGAAGTGTTCCAGGCGTGGTTGGGTGGAGCTTGGAGCAACCTGGAAGGTGTCAGTGGCAGGGGGGAACGAGATGAGCATTGGAGGGCCACTCTCACCCAAACATTCGGTGTTTCTGTGACCAGGAAAAAGCGTCAGGCCACGGAGCCAGCAGGGCAGGATGGTGGGAGTGCAGCCAGCCGCATTCTTTAGGTGATGATATCAGTGCCACTGCCGGGTGCAGTTGAACTGCTGACCGCTCAGAAACCCCTGCCAAGTTTTATTTTCCAGTGGTTTTGTCCCTGGGGGTCAAAAGAACCAGACTGCACAAAACCAGGAAAAAAATGGGAAGTAAAGGAAGAACTCTGGTTCGCTCTTGTGGTATCTAGAGGGTGCAATCAGCCATCTCCTAACCCCCAGCTGGGATTGCACTCCAGGTTTTACAGCCTCCATGGAAAGGATTGGTCTAAATGTCCTGGACCATCCTCCCCTGCTCTGCCCACATACTCCTCCCTGTTCTTCCCCCCTTTTCCAATGAGAAAATGCAAATGCTGGTTTATTCAGTGACCCTGAGCAGGGAGGATGCTACAGGTGACCCAGAGCTGGCAACACCAGCCAGTTTTTTTTTAACCCCTTTCCTGACTGGAGATCTTTTAAAAGCACATTTTATTTTAAAAACACACTGGACACAATGGTGGCCTGGTAATTATAGCGATAAACAGTGCATGGTGCAGAAGTCCTACAAAGTGATGCCCAGCAAGCAAATATTGTCTCAGAAAATTTAAAAGCCCCACATCCTTAGGTTGAGTGAGATTGTAAAAATATGCTAATTTGGGCATCAGGAGAGAAATGTTGAAAAGAAGGTAAATGGGAGATTAGGAATTAGATGCCAACGTGTCATGTGTTCCTATATGATTTGTAATTTAAATATAGGGACAGAATCTGTAGTGATAACAGCCACTAGTGGGTTTTTTTTCACCTGGTTGCCATGGAGATTGGCACCACATTTAAACAATAAAATAACTGATTTCCCCAACAAGAATTTTTTGAATGGTCCAGCATATCATGGAATAGATTTCTTTTGCTGCCACCTGAATGATGGTTTTTCTTCATCCTTCTCCTCTCTCTGTGTTTCAGGATCCTTTCATTGCTTTTCATCTCGACAAGGCACTGGTAAGGAAGTACATGAACCCTCTCCTGATTGGGGAACTGGCACCAGATCAACCCAGCTTTGAGCCCAGCAAGAATGTGAGTGTCATAAAAACTTGGCTTTGGGGTTGAAATTTTACTGTTTAACTTCCCTGACTGGCAGGCAGAACTCCCTGTAAATAAGATCATAGGAATCTCCTGGAATCGCTGTTGGCTGAAGCTTAATTTCACAATCTTATTTGTAGTTTTAGCAAAGATTTGTCTCCAGGTGACCCTCAGCTTTCCCAGTTCTCATTCCTGAGAGGGAAAACTGTGCTCCTGAGGTGTTTGCTGAGCAGTGGATGCTTTTGGGTCTCCCCACAGAAAAAGCTGGTGGAAGATTTCCGTGAGCTCCGTGCAACCGTGGAGAAGATGGGGCTTCTCCAGCCCAACCACGTCTTTTTCATCCTCTATCTCTGCCACATCTTGGTGCTGGATGTTGCAGCCTGGCTCATCATCTGGTATTTTGGAGCATCATTGGTGCCTTTCCTCTTCTCTGCAGTGCTTCTGGGCACTGTCCAGGTGAGCAGCTACACAAAACGAGCCCCATAAAGCCAAACTTGGGACTCAGGTCCTTGTTGCCATAATCAGGGGATGAATCTTATCATCATGGACTTCCCAAAATCCTGCTTTTCTCTGAATTCCACATGCTGTTGTGGTAGAGCAGGCTTTGCCTGGCTTTTTCCTCCCCGTATTCCATCAAAGCCTTCCTTATTCCAGCCTTCCCCACACGATGAAAGCCATGCACGCTCCTGAGCTCCACGGTGCCAGAACTCCAAGGCAGTGTGCAGGGGCCAAGCCACTGTGTTCCCATGGGAACTTGCAGGGAGTTAGAGGAGAGGGCAGAGCAGCTCTCAAAGCCCGGCTATTCCTCCCGTGGCCAGCTGATCCCCTTGGAATTACAAGTACTTGGAGGAGGCAGCAGCAAACTGCTCCTTAAAGGAGACTTTGTTGCCGATTTCAGAGCAGTTTTGTGAGGGAATAAATGCTGGTTCTCAGCTCTGTTTCCCATGACTTTTTTCCCCTTCCTCATGGAAACAACTGTCCAGGACTAAAAGTCATTAGGCAGAGTCTGGAGTGCACTGGTGTGCAGTGAAAAAGGAGAGTTGGGATTGAGCCCTGGCAGTGGAAGTGCTTTTGCTATCCAGGGATGAGTTGTGAGGAGCGTGGGAGTAGGAGAAGAAAAGCCCTTTTCAGACACAGACCCTCCTGACAGTTCCTTTTCCCCAGAAGCACTGTTGTTTTCTGAATTCCAGGCCCAGGCTGGCTGGTTGCAGCATGATTTTGGACACCTGTCAGTCTTCAGCAAGTCCAGGTGGAACCACTGGGTGCACAAATTCGTCATCGGCCACCTCAAGGTGAGCACTGGGTGTGGGGAGGGGCTGCCAGAGCAGGGCAGAGAACCAATCCCAGGATCAGGAGAGAACTAAGGGCAGAAGTTCCACCTTCTTTAGGGCATTTTCTTCTTATCCGCTCTCACAGGGAGCCCCGGCCAGTTGGTGGAATCACCTCCACTTCCAGCACCACGCCAAACCCAACTGCTTCCGGAAGGATCCCGATGTCAACATGCACCCCTTGTTTTTTGCTTTGGGGAAAACCCTCTCTGTGGAGGTGAGACCTGAGGGAAGCTGGGAGGTGGCAGCAGTAGGATTCAAATTTGGGAAGCTGCAGAGAGCTTGGAGACTGGACACTAATGAGCTTGATTTTATATAGTGCTACTTTGCCTTCCACTAGTCCCTGATATTCCTCAGTAAAATTCCAGCAATTTTGAGATCTTTATATTCTTAGAACTTCACTCAAAGTTATTTTTGCAGTGTTGGAAGGTAAGAATTAAATATTTGCCATGATTACAAGTTCCTATTTCCCTTGATGAGAGACTTTCAGTTTTATGAAGATCAGAATTACAAGTTGCTCTGTTTAACCAAGATCACTGTGACTAATTGTGATGGTCTGGGGATGGAAGCAGCAGATGACAAGCCTGGAACTTTTATAATTCCTGATCAAAGAAGCTGTTTTGGTGGTCTCAGCCTGGCAATGAGTGTCACAGTGGTTCCCATCTGGAGTCCAACTCTATTTCTGGTGCAGCTCTGCAGTTAATTGAGTGGCTTTAGCATTTGATGTCCTTTTTTAAAAAAAATAAAAGCTATCTAAATTCATAGTGTCACTTTAAATGCTCTACTTTGTATTGAAATTAAGGTATGAACTATTGGGAGTTACTTTGAACATTTACAGGGATATCATGGCATTCTTCAAGGAAACCAGTGGCTTGATCTGTTATATTTGTACAGCAAACATTGAAAAATGAGCAGCCTCAGAAGCAAGATAATCTGTTCACCCTCATTCCTGTAGACACACCTTCAGGCCTAGATGCTCATTTCTCTGTTTTCCAGACTAATTTCAAGGAGGTGGGACTTCCATACACTGCCATCTTCATTAACAGTATCATAACAGGACCATAACTTGGGGTTTTTTAAATTCTGAAGCTCTGCTTTGTCAGCAAACTGTTTATGTGGGTTTTTACTTCAGCATTTTTAGGCAGCTTGTGCCCTCTGTAGGGGCAGAGCTTCCTGTGCAGGTCACTGTGTGTGTGCAAGGCATTGCCCAGCCCCTTCTGCACCCAGGGCAGGGTGAGAACTCATCCAGGCCCAGGTTCCAGGGGATGGTTGGACAGGACATCTCCTGGAAGTTAGGAGTTCACAGGTGTCTTCATGCCCTGAGTAATTGGTGTGTTTTAACAGCTTGGTGTGCAAAAGAAGAAATTCATGCCATACAACCACCAGCACAAGTACTTCTTCATCAGTGAGTAGCCTCCCCCTCTGAAGTTCCATGGCCAGCAGTCACTCTGCCCCTTGTTTTCCCATTCCATCCCCTCCTGTTGGGATAATTTGTGGCCCTGTTTGTCCCTTCCAGTTGGTCCCCCAGCGCTGGTGCCCCTGTACTTCCAGTGGTACATCTTCTACTTCGCCGTGCAGCGCAAGCAGTGGGTGGTGAGTCAGCTCCACGGGGGCCTGGGGGGCTTCTCCTGGGTTTGGGGGTGAATTCCAGAGCCAGATTTACTGGGAGTTGTGTGTGTCTGCAGCAAAGGATGTGGGTATAGATTTGGGAATGGTGTTTGCCAAAGGGGGATCTTCCACAGCCTTTCTCTGTGAGACATCCACTGGGTAACAAAAGATGTTCTCTGGTCTTCTGGGTTTTGGTTTTCTCACTGCTTGGTTCCTCTGTAGATCCAGAGGAAAATGTGGTGCTCTAGAGCATGTCCTGTCTGGTGTTTGCCCTCTGCCGAGCTCATGGAACCAGGATAATCCTAAGCACAGGGAATGGTTGGTGTCAGGTTGCTTTGTGATGAGGCTGGGGAGGAAAAAATCTATCACTAGAAGGTGTTATGAGAGATTTTAAAGGGAGTGATGGTAAGTTCCGAAGTCATAAATTCTTCCTTTTAATGAAGTTTTTCCTGTCCCCTGCACTACAGGACCTGGCCTGGATGCTGTCCTTCTACATCCGATTTTTCCTCACCTACTTGCCCTTCCTGGGGGTGAAGGGTACCCTGGGGCTCCACCTGTTAGTCAGGTATCATCCAACTTACAGTGCCAACATTTTCTCTGCCCAGTTTGTATCAATCCTTTGTGTCAGCTCTTCTCTAGCCCTCTGGTTATTTTTCTCATCGCTCCCTGTGTTCTTCTCTCTCCTGATCCTTTCAGTGGGACAGGGGTGGTTTCCTGTCAGGCTGCAGGAGGAGAAAGGTGTGTGTAGGTCTGATCTGAAGAGATGTTTGGGGTTCCTGGTGTTTTGTCAGGCAGCAACCAGCTGGTGTGTGCACAAGTGTTTTGTACTGACTTGTCACATCATGGGTGTGTGATCTGTGATTTTTTTTTTTTTTGTGTTTGCACAGGTTTATAGAAAGCAACTGGTTTGTCTGGGTCACACAAATGAATCACATCCCCATGCACATTGATTATGATAAGAATGTGGACTGGTTCTCTACCCAGGTGAGACCTTATTTATGGAGATCTGTGACAGTTCTGGGTGTGTGAAGTTCATCTATCTCAGCCTGGCCACTCCGTGTTGGCTGGAAATAACTCCTGGAGTTGTTGTATCCAGTCAGAATTCCTGTGGGGTTGAGAAACCTGTGTTTGAGAAGGGGTATTGCTAAAATAAAGTAGGACTTTTTTTTTTCCCTCTCAGCTCCAGGCAACCTGCAACGTTCATCAGTCCTTCTTCAATGACTGGTTCAGTGGCCACCTGAACTTCCAGATCGAGCATCAGTGAGTGGAAACAGGGGTTGGGAATAGTTCCAAGGAGTGCTAGTTACACCAGGGCTGAAGAGCCTCCAAGGTCCCCCTCTACCAGCTGAGACAAGAACAAAAGATAACATGGGTTAATTTTGTGCTCTTTGTGTGGGAACGGGAACGCCAAAAAGAAAATATCTGGAGCACCAGTGAGCAGCAGCACCACTTCAGATCTAAGCTGCATGGCACAGGGGGGAGAATTCCCAGTACAGACACTGAAGGGACACAAGAGGGACCATTGCAGAGCACCAATGGCTGTGGCAGCAGCTCAGGGCATTTCTAGGATTAGGCACAGCAGAGTGGCCGGGATTGTGTTGGTGACAGATGCCATTGAATCACCTCCTCCTTTTCCCACAGCCTCTTCCCTACAATGCCACGGCACAACTACTGGAAGGTGGCCCCTCTGGTGAAGTCCCTGTGTGCCAAGCACGGCATTGAGTACCAGTGCAAGCCTCTGCTCACAGCCTTTGCAGACATCGTGCAGTGAGTACTGACCCGCTGTGCTCCCGAGGCAGGGGTAGTGCAGTGCTGTGGAGTGAAAAGGGGAGGGGGCAGCCTCTCAGGGGGTCCCTTCTGACCCAGATCGCTTCAGGATCTCCTTTGCTTTGTCTGTAGATGGGAATTCTCCCATCTGGATGGAACATGGGGTTCATTCCCTTGTTTCTCTCTTGGCAGCTCTTTGAAAGATTCAGGGGAGCTCTGGCTCGATGCTTACCTACATAAATAAGCAGCAGTGGATCCCTGCAGAGGAATTCCCAGCCTTGCTGCCTCCTGTGGTGGTCACCCTGAAGATCCTGCACTGAGGAGAGCTGGCTGAGCCAGAGATGGGGAGGTGGTGCCGCTTAATTCCATGGATGAATGTAATTAATATGATACGATTTTTTTTGTTGTTTATATATGTGCTCTTAATTTTTTCTTGTGCTTCTTTCGTTCTTCTCTGGTGCTGAGTTCTGGGGAAAAGCTGGATGGAGGAGGTTGTGTCCTACTGAGCTGGATGCAGCTTTGGGACTGGGAACAGATTCTTTTCCATCTGCTGATCCTTCATTTGCTGAGTATATCGGAGGGAAGCTTCTTATCTAACGTAGGTTTTTTGGGGTGGCTCTTGTTGTGAGTGTAGTAAGAAAGTTGGGACAGCATGAAATCAAAGAATGTGGGAATTAGGGAAATGTGGAAGCTCTAGGGAATGGGGTAGGCTCACTATTTTCAAATCCCTGTTTGTAGTAGGGAGCTCCCAGATCAGTCTGTACATATGTGGGAGGGGTGGGGAGGTGCAGGCAGCAGTTCTTCAGGAATAGTTGGAGCCCTGTCTGAGGCAGGGGAACAGGAAAGTGGAAGTTTTTCCATGTGCCCTATTCTGAGGGAATGCTGCCCTCCACACCTCCTCTGGAAGCCTCTGGGTTATTTGGCCACTGGTGACATTCCACAGGGGATCTGCAAGGGGTTTCCAGACTTTGGAGTGTTACAAAGCTATTGCTGAGAGTCAGAAGAGAGAGAATCCTGTCCCATCCATAGCTGGGAGCCCTATAAGACTGACCAAGGAAACAAAAGCATTCCAAGCCAAGTTGGACAGGGCTTGGAGCAGCCTGGTTTTTAGTGGAATACAATAAACCATGGCATGGGATGGAGCAAGCTGAGTTTTCAGGTCCCTTCCAACCAGAACCATTCTACAATGATTCTGTGTGAAGTGTAATCATAATCACTCTGTTATTGCCTGAAGCTTTGGGCTTTTTTGAACCTCTGGGTGATTTGTTAAAAGCAGAGAATTCCTGGCTCATGGAGAGTGAGGTTTTCCTGCCTGAGCAGTGGACAAGAAAAGAAAGGCACACCTCAGCCAAAACATTGCTGGTCTCCCTCTCTTGGATGATGTGCCTTCCAAACACACCCCAGTCCTGTGGGATTTCCTGAATAGTCTTACTGCCTTTCCTGGGGTCTTTTAATTTACTGCCCCAACATTACAGATGCCAAACCAGGGTGTAGCACCTGCCACGTCACTAAGGAAGATGCTCCATCACCCTGGACCCCAGGGAATGGTGGATTAGAATCCAGGAGGGATGGGTTGATTTTGAGGAATTTTTTTTCCCAATCAGCATCCAAAATGAGGATGAGGTGTTGAAGGAATTGAAGAAATGCATCTTCTCAGGCCAAGAGTGTTATTAAGCACAGAATAAAATTGTAATGGGAATAATAATACAATCATTAATTACCTGTTAAGACCATAAAGAAAGTGGGCCTTAGTTACTGTTTTACTTTGTTTTTTTCCTGCTCCATTTCTTTCCTTCTTATTACAACTGTGGATGGAGGAAAGTCTATTAATAAAATTCCTTATCTTACCAATTTTTGCTGTCATCAGAGTAAAATACATCTGCAAGAGTCTTCATGCTGTAAAAGGTGGAACAAATGCCTCTCCACAACTACAGAGAGAGAACTCTCATAAACCTCTTTCTCCAGAATGTGCTTCTCCTGTGTTTCCTCTGCCACAATAAAGAGGAAACATCCACAATACAATAAACCAAATGCCTGGATAACCAGGAAAAATAACACAGATGAGCAGAGTGACAATCCTGAAGGGTAAGACTGAAGGGGGACCCGACTCAGCATACCCAGATATGAATGTGCTGAGTTTCCTGGAAGTTTTCCAGGCTCGAGAGGAGTTCTCCAGAGAGTTTACCAAGCTCAAGAAATACACTGAAATACACGACCTTGGAAGAACACCAGCCCCAACTTTGCCATCTAGTGGAAACCTTTTAGCCTTAAAAATGGAACCTGAACATTGGGGAATAGCCACAGGGTGGCAGTCAGACATCAGAGGGGGAGGAGGACATCCCAGAGGATCCCAAGGGAAGGATTAGATCATGAGGGAGACTCGACAAGGGGGAAAGGCTTCAAACTGAAAGAAGAGGGGTTTAGATGGGATGGTGGGAAGAAATCTTCCCCTGTGGGGGTGATGAGGCCCTGGCACAGGGTGCCCAGAGAAGCTGTGGGTGTCCCTGGATCCCTGGAAGTGTCCAAGGCTGGGTTGGACAGGGCTTGGAGCAACCTAGGATAGTGGAAGGTGTCCCTCCTCATGGCAGGGAGAAGAGGATGTTGTTCCTGAAGATGACAGAGGTTCATAACGTTTTGAAGATTATCCAGTTAAGTGGAATATCATTGGACAAAGGTGGCTCCAACCTGAAACAAATCCTTTTTCCAGATCAGGGAGGAACATCTTCAGCAGTGGAGCAACTGGCATTATAGAAATGTCAGGGTGCTGTTCATACAGTTAAGGGTGATGGGGCAAGTGAAGCTGTAGCTTTCCCTTTCCCAACACCCACTCACTTGGGCTCATCAGTGGTGCAGCATTTGCCACACGTGTGGATGTGCTTGCAACCATTATCCCAAATTCCTGAAGAGGGGAAGGGTGTTCTTTATGGAATTCTCCCTGCCTTTGGAGAAGCAAGGGAAATCAAGCTGATGGTTGATCCCCAGAGGGTGATGATGGATGCAGCTGAGTAGCCCCTAAACAGGAGGATTTGCTGCTTCCCAAGAGTCTTTTATAAGGAATAGAATGAGATTTCCTAACTGGTCAGGTGTAGAGGATCAGTGCAGTAATGCAACACGGCTCAAGGAAGAGGGAAACCCCGGAAGAGGTTTCTCTGGGATTTGCATCTCCTGCAAGAACTGGTATTAAATGCTCAGAAAATGGGGAGGCATTTCCACCAAGAAGAATTTTGAGATGGCAGCAAGAAATTATACACCCATGACACCTTATATGAAGTGCTAGTTATGATGGTGCCCCTTAGGAAAAATTTCCAAAGGTCTGACTGATCCATACTAATCTCCCTTGGCTTTGCTCACAAGAATCAGCCTGGCTTTTTGATTTTTGCAGCTCATCATTTAGGCTCTTGTCAGTTTGGTGATGTTTTTGGTGAGAGAATAAAATGGTGAGTGTTCCCTGAGCCAAATGAAAGAAGAGGCAGTGACTTGATCATAAAATGAGAAGTTTTAGAGCAGAGAATACTTAAATCTGTCAGTAATAAAGAAATAGTAGCTGAAGTGTGGATCAATACCAGTTCAAGATATAGTGTAAATGCAAATTCTCAGTACCAAGGTTAATTAGCCCAATTAGCAGGAGCAGTGCTCGATTGTCCTCTAAGGGTAGTATAAAAATGCAAGAATAACTCAATTTTATGGATGATAATTCCTTGTATAATGTTTGCTTTGACTGAGGAAGAGATCAGGGCAAGCCTGTGGGCAGTATTATCCTAATTAGGTCACCTCCTGCATAATAGATCTTTTCAGATGAGCACTAACCCATCATTTAGCTGCAGACCAAGATAGAATGATAATTTCTTCTGGCAAGAAGGGATGCCAATGTTCTAACAAGTGAGCCTGAATTCCTTTCCAGGATCATCTCCCAGTTGGTTAGGAAAAAGAAACAAGGTGAGGTAAGAAATGCTGGGTGTTGCCCAAGTAAAATAAAAGGTGAATGGAGATGCTGCAATGAGCTCAGGCTTTGACATTTTCTTTGCTTTGTTCCCTCTTCTCCCCTCATCTGAGAGGAAGATCAGAAACATGTGAGACTAGAAAGCCACAGGTATTTCTGTCTCCAGCAAATATTCCAAATTATAGCTGGAATTCCATTCCAGTTACCAAAATAAAGGAGTGAGTATAAAATTATGAGACTTAGATCCCTAGCAAAGAAGGGAGAAACAAATCCATGAGAGCATTTTTGAGGGATGAGGGACAACCTGTGAGGCGGATTGGGAATAGAAAGAAAAAATGAAAAGGTCATGGAACTACAAGTAGGAGTTTAGCAATTTAGTAATTGCAAAAGTGTCAAAAGAAAAATTTTCCCATAGAAGTAGCAAAATATGAAAATACGAAAGGTGTTTTAATCCTGGCTTAGGCCACTTTGTCCCTAATTAAGGTTGTACAAACCATGTATTAAACTTTTGAGCCTGGGCACCTTTTGTGGTGTTTTTCTTTTGTGGATGCCCAGTTTCAGGCAGCCAGAGCATTCTGAAGTTTGTCAGCAGTGGGTGTCCTGCACTGGGCACAGAAAGTGCAACAAAAAATGCTGCCTGGTCGGAAAGGAACAACCCTAAATATGTAACAGTGAGGAAACAAAATGGGTTTGTTACAGGCATTTAACAATTTTGTCTCGGATCATGTTGTGTCTTGTTCTTTGTAACAATACACTTAGGAGAGGAGAATTACAGAATTTATAACTTTAGATCAGCTTAAATTAGATTTTAAAGCCACAGAAGAGCCCCTGGGATTCTGACTTTCATGAAGATGAAGGGTGCAAAGGGTTTATTTCATAGGAATTGCAAAAACATTTATAAAATATGTGTTTTAATGTAATGTATTGTTCTGTGGGGAGATTTAGATGATAAGGTTCACAGTGCTTATTACAGAGCCTAATTTTAGCCTTCATTCTAATTAACAACTTGGAGTTCTATTGTTTACTCATAAAATGCGACCAAAAGCTGTGAGGTAAAGCTTGGTTTTTCACAGGTGGAGTTTTTTTTTCCCCTCTTTTGCAAAGGGTGTGAAGATTGTTTGCACAGAGAAAAAAACCCAGTGTTAATTTACTATTGATATCTGGACTAAGGAATGAAACAAAATTAATAAAAATTTTAAATATCTGAGGAAATTAAACCACTCAAGGCAGGATCTCCATTGCAAACTTGATGCTGCCTATAAAAAAAAAACAACAAAAAAAAACCCAAAAAACAAAAACAAAAAAAACAAAACCCCTTGGTTTTGCTTCAGGTTTTTCTTTCCATTTCATGGGACATAGTATTCCTGGTGAGTAGCTCCATCTGAGATGCAGGGTGGTGTTTCATTAGCTCAGAATATACTAAAAAAGGGAAAGCCTGGTCCTTTTCTCCTCCTGACTCACATGGTGCCTTTTAATGTTTTTATCAAAAGCAGTAAATTACTGGATTCTTTTCTGATTTCCAAAGCAAAGTTTTGCCAACTGGAAAAATTTTTGTCACTTGAAAACATCGCAAAGATCTTCCATAATTACGGATTCTCCATTAATATTTGTGCTGGAGAAAAAACCATTTTAATTACTTCTGTTTCCTGCCTGTGTTTGGGAAGAGGCACATCATCATCACAGAGGAGGGAGTCTTGAAGGAGAATCCATGAAATCCAGGAAGAAAACCAGACTCTGTGCACAGGAATGTGTGTGCTGACTGTGGATGGATGCAGGTAATTTCCTTGGAGCAACTGTAGGGCAGAGCATTCCTGAGCTCCACAAGGGCTCCAAATCCTGTGAGCTCCACTCCAGAGTCGCTTGAGGACAAACTCTTCAAAGTAGTTATGTGATATAAATAGGTGGTACCTGCCTCCTGATGCAGAGACATTTCAGATCATCTCTGCTATGACCAAAGATGCTGTTCCATGGCTCCAGAGCAGCGAGGATGGGGCAGAGAGACTCGGTTCTGCTTCCAGAGGGAAGTGCAGGTGTACTTGTAGATGCTCATCCAAAGTCCTACTTTTCCATCTTTCTCCACTGTTGACACCTAGTTCTGGAGATCCATTCAACCCACAACTGTCTGTCTTCAATCCAACAACTCTGGTGAGACTCTACACTTCGTAAAGTAGAGATTCACCACCCAGTTTTGCCCAGCAGCCCTGCTTGGGAGGTCTTCCCACTTGAAAGGCTCCCTGAAAACCCTGTAAAAAAGTAAGGCAATATTACCCAGAACCTAAAGATCCTCTCCAGAAAAGAAGATTTTCTTAGAAACAACATCACGGGATCATTAGTGATAGAAAAACCTCTAAGATCATCAACCACTTCCAAATGCTCTGGAGTATCTCAGTACCAGATTTATTTCTGGACTGTTTATCTCCAGTGGATGAAGTGTAAGCTGCAAACATTTGTGTGACAGAGGATAAAAGGGCTGAGGCAGCAACCACCAGCTGAGCAGTCACACACTGTCCTTCTGAAAATCTGGGAAACTGTGTCAAGTGCCCGTGCAAGGAGCCTCTGAGTCAGGGGAGCAGTGGAGCAGCTCTGTGCTCGTGTTCCAGCTCCCGGGAAGGTAGGATATGCATTTTGGCAGGTGTGTGGGCAGTGGTTGCAGAACACTGAGTGTGGTGTAAATTCACTTCAAAAGGTTTCTCAATAGTTTCTCTGGTTGAGCAGGACTATGCCTTTCACTGTCTGAGCTTTTCCCTGTGCCTCTGGAATCTGTTTGGTGACCTGGATAATACAGACAGAGGCAGCTTTTGCTTTCACATTGGGAAGGGATTTTAATTTAACAGAGTATCTGTGGTCATTACAGGCCCGTCTGGATGGGATCTACTGCTAAATAAATTCAGACAAATATTTATACACACTGTTAATAGAACAATCATCTTAGAGTTCCCAAACTTAATTCCACCAGTTTGGTGGATGCTGCCAGTGTTAACAGTGGAAGTCACAACTACTGACTGGGGGTATAGACAGAGACATTCCATGTTTGTTCACTCCAATACATTCCTGGCTCTTTATCCTGCATCTCCTTGTAGACCGAAACCAAACCCCACATTTTTATCTCCTCCTTTTCAAGTAGCTGCTACATGAACAAGTCTGAATATAGGGCCATGGGAAGGGATTTTAGTACTTTCAGCCAGCTATGGAGTAACTTGATATTTTCACATGTGCACAAAACCCCACATCTGTGGGAAATTGCGCAAACTGTTGCATATTTTATTGCCACCACCTCAAGTACTGAACATTGATTTAGGTAAGACTCTGCACATATACATAGAACATGAACACATCATTAGTGTGGACACTCTCAGGTTTTATTTAGAGCAAGATAAAGAGTTACAAAATACAGTATGACAGCAGGATAGAAATTATTCCTCCCATTCTTTTATCACTGTCTTCTGATGAATACCAGCAGTCACATTTCTCTTACTTTGGGTGGTTCAGCAATTGCCACATGTCAGGCACTTTTAAATGTCAGTTTGGGGCTTGACTGATTAATTTGCAAGATGCTACATGATTTGAAGAATTAGAATTGCATAATTTGGAGTTTTGTGTCAGCCAAAAAACTGCCCACTCTGTGCTTGGGAGACAGGGAAAACGCCTCACTCTGCTGAGGTGCCTTGGTCAAGAAAGCAGTTTGGCTTTTTTATCTGTCTTTTATCTTTATTTATCTTTCTGACCTGCCTGAAGTCTGCCACTTCAGCTGGGTGTTTTCAGTCCTTCTCAGAACTGGGAGCTCACACAACAACCTTGTGTTCTTGGAATCCCAGTGTGGGAATTGTCTGGGAAGCACATTGTCACAAGGGGTAGCTGAGCCCTGCAGCTGGTCAGGCTTCAGGCAGGGACTGGGCATCACTGCAGGCTACATCTGGGGTTATAGACCTAGGAAACTGAGAAATATAAATAGAAAGTTTGGGGCAAGGGGGAAAACTCAGGATTTAACTCAGTATTGCATTACAGAGGGGTATGAAGGGAATACCCCATGTGTACCACCCCAGATTGTACCTCCTCTGCCTGCAGCCTGTACCTTCCTCAAAAGCACCCAAGGCTTGAAATTTCAGATTTAAAACAACACAACCAGGATTAAGACACTACTAGAACTCAAGTAGGGCAATATTTAATTTATATTGCTTAAATTTTTCTGCAAATTTGATGTGAGATTATAGGAAATTTGGCATTGCCTTGTCACTGCATTTTATTTAGCTACAGTTTTATTACAGAACTCTTTACCTTTTTATTGCACAACAGACCTTCACATTATCAGAGATGCTTAGACTTGGTTTCTGCAGGAGTTTACTGCTCAAGTAAAGTTAATTATATCAACGTTGCCTTTAAGCAGAGGTTTCTGAATATACATCCAAACTTGGTGTTGTTACTGCTATTATTATTGTTATTATTATTATTATGATTGCTATTTTTATCACTATTATTACTACTACTGCTATTACTACAAAATGTTTTAATGTTATAGACTCATGAATTAATTACTTGAACAATTAGGTGGTTGCATGGCTCAAGAACATACAGAAAACTCAGAATCCAACTGTGTGCAAAGTATTATCAATATAGAAGCCAAATTAACTGCAAATAAATAATGCTTTTTTAATGTGTTCTTTCTTTACTGTGACCTGGTGGTATTTTAATCAATTATTTAGACAAGAAAAGCATATTAATTTAGCATGGTCAACACAGAAAATTTCAAAGACCAAGGACAACCTGAAGGCTTTGGGTGGTGATGAGGCCATTTCGAGGTCACAGGCGGTCTCCCCAGATTTCTGTCTTTATTCTTGTTTGTGTTCAGTGGAGCAGTCAGACCTCGCAAAGGCGGCTCGGAAAGGACAAGAAGGAGCAGGGCTTTTCCTCACGGGTGTGTGCAAGCTTCTAGAAGAGGAGGGAGCTTGGGAAGGGTGTGTTTGGGCAAGGAGAGCCAACCAGCCCTTGGAAGCACAGGGAGTGGCTTGGAGCAGGGCTGTATAACGGGCTGGCCAGGATGGGCCACCCTCAGCCAGGACAGGGAGCTGGCACTGGAGGATCCCAGCACAGATGGCTCCACAGACTGGCCCCAGCGAGAAGGGCACGGGGGCCCTTCCAGCCTTTCCCCAACTTTTCACCTGGGAGGAGATCCAGGACCACAACGGGCGCGGACAAGGCCAGGAGCAGTGGCTGGTGGTGGACAGGAAAGTTTATGATGTCAGCGTGTTCTCCAAGAGCCATCCTGGGGGCAGCCGGGTCATCAGCCACTATGCCGGGCAGGATGCCACGGTAAGAGCTGGGAAAGCAGGGCAGGAAGGTGGTTCCAGTGGCAGGAGAGGTGGGGAATCCTGTCTGGGGGTGGGCATCACTGTGCTTGGTCAGAGAGCAGCCTGAGAAAGCTGACCGTGGGCTGCAGGACATGAGGAAAAGTCCAACGAATGTATCTGAGCACAGATCTTCCAGGGATCCCTGCAAAAATCTTTGACCTAGAGGATTTATCTAAAATCGTTTGATGCTTGTTGGCAGGAGTAATAAATTCTAAGCAGATCTCCCAGACTATGCTGAAAGGAGACACTGAATTCCTGAATAGGCAGAGCTTTGGAAACATGGCCATAAACTTGTGATGTGGGAGATTTAATTCTTGTCACGACAAGACTTTCTGACTTGAAGAAAGTTGCTTAGCCTGTCTTAATTCCTCATGTCTCAGTGTGTGGAATGGGGATAGCACTTCCTAACTCCTGGCCCAAAATGGACCAGATCAGTTACTTTTCACATTTCATCCCTTGCACCCTGCTTGAAACCGGGGCAGAAAAAAAAATACCCAGTAATCTCAGAGGAAGAAAAAGGAGAGGTTTGAGTCTTTTTTGGTTTCTCCTGATTCACTGACCTTCAGAGCATAGGCCAGCCCAGAGATCCTGGTGCAATCTCCTGCACTTTCTGCCTCTCGACTTTTACAGAAGGAGTCAAGGAATGCAGAATGCATGGGATGATTTGTCCCCAAGCTATGTCCTCCCAGCTCCTGCAAGGACCTGCGATTTACATCATTGTATTTATAGACACCCAGGAGCTTTAACCACAGTGAATGTGTTTTTTAAAATGGCCTTTGATCTCATTTGCTTTTATTGTTGCAGTTATTACAATCTGATTTTACTTGATCTAAAAGGTATTTTCAAATTTCTAGGTGTACTATATCCCTTTGAAGACAGGACACAACCACTAGCCAAAATTACGGGTTCAATGTGAATTAATTTTGCATCCTAACAACATTTTCTGTCTTGTCCTTGCTAATCCTAATCATTCTTTTTGTTTTTAAAGTGTTGCTTGTTCATGTATCCTAAGAAATCCACATAGAAAAGCAGGACTGGAAGGTGTCTCAAAAAATTTACTGGTGCAGGACTTTACCTAAAACCAGGATCCATGATTTTTTTTCCCCAACAACACTTGACTACTCTAGAGCTTGCAATAGTGTATACATATTGCAGAACATTTAATTGATGTCAAATGCTGTGAGTTATGTACATTGTAGGTGATAGTTCTTAGTCTCTAGAGTTAATATTAAAGTAGGGAGATGCTAATCGGTGCCTAAGACCAGGGAGGAGAAAGAACAGGCAGGACTGAGAGGCTTTCAGTGATAAGAATCTGTGATACTGATCTCATGGATAGGAGTTTCTGCTTGAAAGGATTCTGGTTCCTGTTTCCAAACTGCAGTGTAGATACATATGGATTAAATCAGAATTCCGGGCAAGATGGAGGGATATGAAAATGTAGAAAGACCTGGAGGATGGAGTGGCACAAAATCACTGTGGGAAGATTTCCCCAGTCCTCTGGGTCTGGACAGAGTTGTTCATTTGTCACTGTGACAAAGCATCACTAGATGTCTGTAGAAAAGCTCAAATGTCCAAAAAGTCACCCTGTTCTGACTTTTTCTAGACTAAAGTACTCAGAGAGAGACTGTCTCCAGCCAAGAGGCTCCAAGGAAGTCCTCTGTCCTCTTCCAGGGATTTGCTCCTGACCAGACCTGTGCAGGATATTTGGGTTGTGCTCATCCCTGCTGATTTTCAGAGCCAAAATCAGCAAAACCAGACTGTTCAAAATGAGGATTTTGTTCTATCTACTCTTTCTGGAAGAAAAAAGGGTATGCCCAGCCTCTTTACCTTTCTTCTGGAAAATCCACTGAGGACATGAGCTAAAGAGTTTTGATTTATCTGGAATGTCATCCTTTATTCCATTGTTTATATTTGATTTGAAACTGGGATTTGAAATGGTTCTTGGACAGGCACTTTTGTGTCATTAGTGTTTCCACTTCCCCAAAACATCAACCTGTCAGGAAATTTGGAGGGAACTGTAAGAGACATCCAGTTTGTGCTGCTGGATGTAAGGCTTCAGCATCTATTTCGTATGGCCTTAGTGTCACACAGACAGGATTTCAAAGCCTCATCCCAAGCATGGCAGAGACACACCTCATTCCTTGCTTCTGGGTCCCATCCATAGGGCAGGGCTGCTGGCTGCAGCCTTCTAGGGACAGACTCTGCTGAAACAAGCAGATGAGAGAACAGGTTTCCCTCTGCAAAGGGTTTTTCATCAAACCCTTTCATGTTTATTACCAGCCTTGCCCAGGGGCCTTTATGAAATCTGGGCTCTTGAAACTCCTCCAGCTTCCTTGGGCCAAGCTCCAGATGATGGGAAAGAGTGACAGGAGAGACAAAAATGGACAAGGGGAGCAGGATATTGTGTTACAATCCAGACCCGGGGAATGAGAGGCTCAGCTCTGGTGTTTGGTCGTGTGGCCTCTCTCACTCCCTCCCTTCGTGCTCCTCAGGATGCCTTTGTGGCATTTCACAATGACAAGTCCCTGGTGAAGAAGTACCTGAAATCTCTGCTGATTGGGGAGCTGGCACCTGATCAGCCCAGCTTTGAGTCTAATAAAAAGGTGAGTCTAATAAAAAGGTGCCCTAGATTCCTGTGGTGGGAATGGCTCGGGGTTCAGCATGGGAGGAGAAGGAAAAGGGGAGAGGTAGCAGGAATTGCCTCTGAGGGAGAGCACGCCTGATGCTGTGGGTTGGCAGGACGTGGTGATGGGCAGGCATGGAAACATGACTGTCCCAGCATCACTAAATCCACCCCTGGGAGCAAGAAATGAGCTCCAGAGCCCCAAATCCCACTCAGTTCTCCTCTCTGGGGTGTCTCAGAATCAAAGCGAAGACTGTTGACTTCATGTTTGTTTTGGCTCAGAGGCCCCACTGACAGAACATCTCCTCCAGCTTCTGTGGCTGTTTTGGGGTTCCTGGCTCCACTCTATGACATTTTCCTAGTAAATGGTGCATTAGTATTCACTTTACCCACAGAAATGCCTCTTGGAGGATTTTCGTGAGCTGCGCTGCACCATTGAGAAGATGGGACTTCTGAGGCCAAATTACTTCTTCTTCTTCATGATTTTCCTTCACCTCCTGGTGCTGGAGGCTGCATCCTGGCTCGTGCTCTGGTACTTTGGCGTATCCCTGCTGCCTTTACTGGCTGGCATGGTGTTCTTCACCACTGCCCAGGTAAACTGCTGATGGTGCTCAATGCTGCAGACACCCTCGGCTCTTCCAGGTGGAGAGGATTAATGGAATGTTCACGTCCCAGGCATTGCTTCTCCTTAGATCCCATTATCTGGCTGAAGATGACAAGCATGTTCTACATCACAGTTTTTGTTGCCTGCAGCAGATCTCGTTTTGCTGACAGGCTGCTCCCTCGCCATGGTGGGGTTCTTGTGGAACTGGCTCTTTCACAAGATGGGATGAGCTGGTCTAATCACTTAGCCCAGCAAAAAGAAATGATATTTCACTCTCACCTGCACTTTTGGCTCTCTGTTTCTTCTGTCTGGTGGCTCTGGTATTTTTTGGGTCCTTTATGAGTCCCCACTAGCTCTGAATAGTTTTCTGATGGATTACTAAATTCAGCCATATAGGCAAAGGGTCCATTTCAGGGTAGGTGCAGGGAAGGAGGGAATAGGGATTTGTGGCACTTAGTTGGGAGAAATTAAAGGGTGTGGCAGAAGGAGGAAGACAAGATTTTCTTATTAGCACTGAATGCGTAAGTTTGCTCAGATCCCTCTGGAGCAGGTGTAAATGAGCTAATTTATTTATTAATCTGTTTTATTTCCCTAATATCTGCTGGGGCAGCTATCCCTCGAAGAGCAGTCTTGTATTTCCATGGAAATGTGTCATGTAGTGAAGTCACAGACTTGGAAACCATTCCACTTCCTAGCTGGTTGCTTGGGAATTAATTATCTGCAATGGCAGCAAACAGAATTCAGTGCTGTGACAGTGAAATTAATTGCAGTGATGTTTCGCTGCTTTCCCTATATTCCAGGTGAAACCAATATCTGGAACTGAGCAGCTCTAGTGGACAGTGGCCTGGATGAAAATTCCCAGCCCTGAGAGTCCAGTTCCTCTTTCACACATCAGAAGGAGGATGAAACTCACACGATGAAGTTACAGATACTCACAAGGCTAATTATGGCAATAAAGCAGTTCTCTTTCCTCTGTGATCCTTTTGTTTCCCAGATCCAGATGGGCTGGTTCCAGCACGATCTAGGCCATTGCTCTGTCTTCAGGAAGCCCAGGTGGAATCACCTCCTGCAGATCGTGGTGATAAATGTGCTGAAGGTAGTGCTGGGAATGTTATCTGGGGCTAATCGGGACTAAGCAGTGGATGGGAGTGTCCCTAAATCCAGGCAAGGTCGCCTGTGAGGGAATTGCAATAAATAGAGATGTGATCCTCGATATTGCTCCAGTTTGGATCCCCGGTGTTGCCCTTCTCCCCACGCAGGGGCTGCCTGCCAGCTGGTGGAACCACCTGCACAACCAGCACCACGCCAAGCCCAACTGCTTCCGCAAGGACCCCGACCTCAACATGCACCCTCTGCTCTTCAGCCTGGGAAGGACCCTCTCCGTGGAGGTCTGGGAAAGCAGATTCAATGACAGAAAGCTAGAGTGTGATATGTATCTAATACATAATGATAACAACCCAGATTGTGCCTTGAAATGAAGTGGATTTTTAAGATTTTATTATAATTCCCAAAGTGTTCCAAGATCTGAGAGTCTCAGGTTCCTGCAATGCTGAGGCACCTGCTCCTGAGAAGCAAAGGCTTAAAATCAGTGCTTAAGTAAGGGAAGCTTGAAGATAGCTCCAGGGGTGAGTCAGCCCACTTGCATTAGAGAGTATTAGTGAGTCAGATGTTCCCTCTGGATCCTCCTGGCTGCTGGAGCTGTTTGGCACCCAAATCCTTCGGGGCTGGTGGAGCTGCCGTGCACCGAATGCAAATGCAGTGAATGGTTTCCTAATCCTGAATTTTATGGCTTTCATAAAACGAGAAACTACAAATAGATCCTCCCTGCTTCCATTATGGTTTCTGACAGCATCAGGATAAGCAAGGGCTCGTTTGCCTTTTCTTTTCCTTGTAATTCCCTTTACTCACGGGGTGATGAAATGGCCTTTTTGCGAGATACACCTCTCAAAATACAGCCTCTTAAAATGATTCCTCTCTCTTTTTTACCTGCTGAAGAAACTTTCCAAAGCACATGGAAAATTCCAGCTCTGCTGTCCCAAAAATATTCCTGCAATGGGAGATACAAAATACTTATTGATAGAAAACCATTGGCTCCAGTTGGGAAGGATTTTATCAGGGATTTTGGGAAAGATCTCTCATGTAAGAGCCTGAGAATTCAGAGAAGGCTGGCTATGCTCCAGTGGGTTTGATGGAGTGAAAATGTAGGAAATCAGTTCTCATATCTTCCTGCTTATTAGCAGGATCAGAGTTCGGCACACTATGGATAGGCAAAGTGGATTTCAGGGGTTTTGTTTTGTTTATCCAGTTTATTTGTTGCTTCAGTCTTAACCCAGTGCAGACTGAAGCTCTGGAAGTAGGTTGCTTTAGCTCCTTATTATTTTGTCTTTTGAAGAATTGTATTCACAAAAGTTTGGGGTGATGTTAAGACAATTTTTGTGCACTTGGTGAAAAATTACAAGGTGAAGAAATAAACTTAATTGTGCTTTTTGTAAATATTTTAATATATTTTCATTTTCCAGCTTGGAAAGCAGAAGAAGAAGTTCATGCCTTACAATTACCAGCACAAGTATTTCATCTGTGAGTATCCCCTAAAACCATGAGGGCATCTCCTCCCCTACAAAATAAGGGTTTTTAAAGATACTCCCATTGAAGTGAGATCTCCAGGAAGCTTCCTTCATGTTAAAGAAGTTCCCAATGAGGAGGAATTGCCCCTTAAGTCTCTGCTTGGGTTATGAGATGTAGATGGGGATGTATCAAACAGAGGGAAGAAAATGATGGGGAAGAAATTGAGAAGTGGTGGGAAGGAAAAAGGAAGAGATTCTGTGGATGCATGGAGGTTAATATGAGTGGAAGATAGCAATTCTTCCTCCACTGGAAAAAAGAATAATTTTTATGATGCAGTGAAATTACAAATGTCTCTCCATTCTCTCCTTCAGTGCTGGCCCCACTTGCCCTCATACCCTTCTTCCAGCTGTCAATATTCTACTTTACAATCAAGAGGAAAAAGTGGTTGGTAAGCACTGCTTTCCTGTCTGGAAAACTCAAAAAATGCCACTTTATTCACCTTCACTTCCTGTTCGTCAGGACATTGGGGGGTAAGGGAGAAAAAGGACAGAAAAAGCTGATTCTAGGCCTGCTGCAGCAAGAGAAAATTGTTTAGAAGAGGTTTTTTAGCCTTTTAGCAGAGAAATTAAAGTTACCAGGAAATTCCCAGACCCAGAGTGTGAGAGCAGGGCTGTTGTCTGAAGTTGTTGATGGTTAAGGGGGAATATTTCAGGGACACATCTACCTTGGTGCAGAATGAGCTTACTCCTGGTAAATCAGAAATTTGCATATCAGAACATTTTTTTAAGCTGCAGTTCAAGTAAAAGGGAGAGGATGGAGTGGAGGCATTTCATCAGCAAAGGCTGATTTTCATCCTGATTTGTCTGGGGATTTCTTATTTGTTTGGGTTTTTTTTACAGGACCTGATATTAATTGTAGCTTTCAACATCCGAGTCTGCCTCATGTACGTTCCTTTAATGGGATTTAAAACCTTCATGATATACTACTGGCTCTCCAGGTAACTCAGAGCACACCCGGAGCCCCCATAATTAATAATTGCAATCGATACTGAGTTTCAAAAGAAAGAAATGAAAACTAAAACTACAATTTTCTCAGAATTAAATAGTCCACAAGAAACAGTTTAACTTCAGGAGGATGGTGGCTGCTCAGGGACAGCTGCAGCTACAACTTGAGTGGTTCTTAAACTCCCAAAGTGGTTTTCTTTTACCTGAGAAAAGACTCAGTGTCTTAGTGTTAAATTTGGATGAGATTTGAGATATGACAAGAGGTTCTGTGTTTATCTGCCCAGGTACCTTGAGAGTACCTGGTTTATTTGGGTGTCCCAGATGAATCACATCCCTATGGACATTGATTATGACAAGAACAAAGACTGGGTGTCCACTCAGGTGAGAAACTCGTTTCTTCTGAAATACTGGTCTAAATTATAGAACAAGGACAACGTTGTTATTCTCTTAGATTTCCTGTTAATGAGGTTTACCCTTCCCTTCATTAAATAAATATTTATGCGATATTCAAACCATTTAAAATTTTAGTTAGAAATCAGGAAATCTAAATTTTTAAAGTCCTGTTTTTTCTGGAAGGCCTTGACATATTTTTTCACAACCTTTCCCCTTTCCTATTATAGAAAAGTACTGGTGGTATAACAGTCAATCTTCTTTAAGCCAACTATAGGGAAGCAAAGTGAGATACCTTTAATTTTACCTTACAGGCTGCAGGTTTACTACAAATTAGATAAATATGACAAAGTTGCCTGATAAAAATGAATATACAAATAGAGATTTGGTCAGATCTATTCTGTCTCCAGCAGTATAATCCCACATAGTGAGTCTGCAGCAGTTTTATCAAGGTTAAAAAACTCAGCCTGGCTGTTCTAGATTGTGTTGAATTCCTCAGGGCAATGATGGCTGTAATCCCTGACTTTGCCTTGATTTTTATGCTATAAAAGGGTGGGCAGCGATTGCTGGGTGTTCAATTGTTGAACTTGCAGGAAAACAAAATATAAATCATCTGGAGTTTTTTCCCTCCCAGCTCCACGCAACCTGCAACGTGAACCAGTCTGTGTTCAACGATTGGTTCACTGGGCACCTGAACTTCCAGATCGAGCACCAGTGAGTACCATCCTGCGGGAAGAAAATGGGAATCATTGGGATGTTTGAACAGGGAGAAAGCCAAGTTTTGCAATAACTCTCCCTCATCCCCTTCTGCAGCCTGTTCCCCACAATGCCTCGGCACAACTACTGCAAAGTGGCTCCCCTGGTGAAAAGCCTCTGTGACAAGCACGGCGTCGAGTACAAAAGCAAGACTTTGCTGACAGCCTTTGTAGATATTTTGCAGTAAGTATCAATTAACAAGATGATTTTGCTCTGACCTGGCAGGCAAAAGGCATCCAGGCAGACATTTCAAATCAATGTCCATGAAGAGATCCAGCCTAGAGTTTATTTAAACTTTCCTAAAGTTTTAAAAATTTCAAAGTGTGTTTTTGTCTTACTTAAATCCTCTCAGCTCATTGCCAGAAGTCAGACTTTGCTATGAGGTGTCCATGCAATTTAAAATCCTTCTTTTTTCCTTCTATTTCTTTAACTACAGTTGCCCTCCCACACGACATTAAACTCTGTCTCCTCCTAAGTGATTTTTTTCCCTTCTGTTTCTGCAGTTCCCTGAAGGATTCTGGGGAGCACTGGCTGGAAGCATATCTGCATGGATAGAAACTGGCAATTCTCCATCCAAAGGAATCCCTTCACCACACAACTGCTGCCAAGAGCAAGGACACACCATCCCTGTGCATGTCCTCAGGCATAGCAACTCAGGAGCTGGGAAAAGTTAATTTCAGTAAGAATGAAATGGGAATTAAGTGTCTTCAAGATACATTTTTTACCTTGTTCCCAGCCATGAACCTCTGGGGGTTTTTTTCCTGTTCTCAATCTCAGAATTCAAAAATGGGCTTTTAAACTTGGGGAGAAGTAGATCTTGAATCAGCTTGATCAGCTTAACTTTATTGGAAGTGCCAGCTCCTTGCTTATGGAAGAGGTTTGAAAGGAAATTCTTCTCCGAGTCATAGAATCCTGGAGCAGTTTGGGTTGGAAGGGACCTTAAAGATCATCTTCCTCCCCCCCCTGCCGTGGACAGGGACACTTCCACCAGACCAGGTTCCTCCAAGCCCTGTCCAGCCTGGCCTTGAACAGTTCCAGGGATGGGACATCCACAGCTTTCCTGGGAAACTTGCTCCAGTGCCTCACAATAAAGAATTTCTTCCTAATATCCAATCTACACCCACCCTCTGTCTGTTCAAAACTGTTGTCCCTCATCCTGTCCCTACAAGTCTTTATAAAAACTCTCCATCTTCCTCACAAGCCTCTTTCAGTATTAAGGTCTCCTTTGTGTTCTTGGCTCAGTGGATCCATGAAAAAAAATGCAGGAAAAGTGGCGGAACTCAGGAGACATTAGACCAGGGGAATTTTTAAGGGCTTTTCTAGAATAGATCAAATAAATATGCAAAGAGCAAGGTGGCCTCTGGGGCGTGTCCCCATCATTTCTGGTCACCTTGCTGTGACTGTTCAGGCTTGTAACAGGTTTTGTTCCTGGCCTGCATGGGCAGGAAGATCAGCTGGGGGCTGCTGACACCTGCACTAGCCAGTGTGACCACAGTTTGTGTGGCAATTGGTACCTGTAGGCAGAAATACATGTCTGGGGTTTAACTGAGTGCTGACTGTGCTGCCAGATTGGATTTCTGGTGTGACCAGCTTTGAATCAGGCTGAGAAGACAAAGCACTGAGGAGTAGGTCCAGATTTCAAGAGTATTTAGGGTGCTCTTGCTTTTATATGTATATTACATTGTATCTAGAAGTTTACCTCTTGGTGGTTTAGTACAATTAGTTTTACAAGGGAATTACTAATGAAGTTCGTGATCGTGATTTTTAGATTGAAGTCAAAGTCTGTTTTTAGAGGAGCTCTGATTTATCTTGCTGATTTTGAAAAGCAGTTATGATTAATGACATTTCCTGATGCCACTTAGAGCAAATCTATTTCATTATGGGATTGGCAGAACCCATGTGGTACTGTACCCACCTCACTGACTCAAAACCAAAAAGGTTTTCGTGGCAAGAACCTCTAGTGGCAAATAAAGAGACAATTTGCTCATAAAAGCAAAGGCCACATGGTTCTTCTCCTCTGCCTTCACACACAGAACTTTCAGTGGATAAATCACCCACAGGAGGAAGATGTGGGAGATTCAAAACCAGCTGACTTGGGTTGCAATTTAAAGACACCAACACACCTCTTCTGGGTAACAAGATCAAGCCCAACAAACAAAGCAGAAGGAGCCTGGACTTTTCTTTTTTGCCTTTGTTTGTTTGTTTGTTTGTTTGTTTGTTTGTTTGTTTGTTTTTCAGAACATCTCCATTCTTCTTTTGATTTATATTTTTGTGTGTCAGTGCAGGTACCAATAACACTGTTCTGGTTATTTCATAATAATGGCTGACAGGTGTCTTGGAAAAGGGTTCTGTTTAAAAAAGTAGTTATTTAAAAGTTTTTAAAATGTAGTTTGGAAATCCCTGCTAACTGGTCCCTACAGCAATTAAGTGTTCCCAAATCCAGAGCTGTTTATAAATATGATATTCATAATTATTTGCAAAAGCAAAAACATAAATATTTAAGGGATAGTACTGTCTAAAGATGAATGCAGGGATTTCATGGTACTACACAAAGATATTTTAAAATTGCTGTCCTGCTGAAGGTAATATAAATATTAAGGTTTCCTATTTTTTTTTACCAGTAAGACTTGAAAGCTGTGCTGATCCTGTGTCCCACTGAAATCAATACAAGGCTGAATCAAAAGGGTTCTTTGTGGTGTCAGTCTCATAAATTAAACTGATTATTTGTAGTGTTTAATTGGAATTCTGCTGATTTGAATGTCATTATTTATTGATTCTTTTTTCAGTCTTGTTTTAATTAAAACATTTCTGTCTCTATTTGTCTCAACGGGTTGCTCTGTGCTTATAATAATTTCTTTATCCTTTTAATAAAGGTTATTAGCAGTGGAGCTGGTTTACCTTGGTTAAATTCTAACATGGTTTATAAACTCCAAGGGGTCAGGTGAAAACTGGCCTGTCCAGTAATATTCCTTGAAAAATTATATTTTCCATCTGGGAATGAAGGAAATTCCTCACAGAATCTTTCTGGAGGTTTTTTCTTTCTGCAGGAGTTTGTGCTGGGATGCTGCTGGAAGTGGCTTCTATTACCCAAGTAGAGCAAAAGCTCTTTTGTCTCTTTTTATTCTTCCCTCAGGTCCCAGCTTGAGGGATGCAATTGGATAAGGTGCTTTGGGTGGAATCTGATGAAGAGGATTTAGAATTGGATAGAACAACTCTCTTTTCTGCTGTTCTCCTGCTCTGTGTGGCAGCACTCAGCCCAACACCTCTTTCCTGAGTGCAAAATTATTCACTTATGCACTGATTCCTCTTACCAGCCTGCAAAGAAATTCCCTCAGTTTTATTGCCTAAAAACCCTTCAGTGACTGTTTGGAGGGCAACTTGTAGCCTAACTTGAAGAAAATCACAGTTTGTGTGTCCATAAAGTGCAAGCCAGCCAAAACCAGAGGTTTTCACTGAACTCCCAAAAACCAGGTGACTTTATTCCAGCTTGCCATCCAAAATGCCTTTTCCTCAGGTGCTGCCCACAGAAGGCACATTCTGCTACTACTCCAAAGCCCTTGAAGTGCTGAGCTGTGCTCGCCTGCAAGTACAGAGCTGCCTCTGACTGAGCAATTTTCCTCTTATCACCCACCCTAGGGTGGGGTTTGCTCGGTTTTCCTGCCTGCCACCCCCCATGGGCATGCCTGGATCACACTCTGAGAGGCAGGGCTGTTCTTTCCAGGGGATATTTATGGCTGTTTTCTCTCAAAAAAGCAGCTGAGAGAAGCAATTCTGCATCCTTTGTAATTAAACTTACAAGAGCAATGTGGTACTTAAGGTTTCATTTTAGGCCATGGCCCTTCAGTTCAACTTGTCCCTCAGGAATTTCCTCATCTCCTCCATGGATTGTGGCAGGCTTGCAAAAAATATATTTCAAATTTGAAATATATTAATTATTGCACTCTGCTTCAAGTCTTAACTGGTGAGAATGTTCCCCACTTAAACTCTTGGCCTCCCAAGGATATCTTTCTGTTTTCTCAGAAAAATGCAAATACATCTTCCTTATAGCTTCACATTCTTGGTGATAGATGAGGAAAAAATCAAGTGAGATAATGTTTACTGATTTTTTGGGTCACTAAACTCAATCTAGTCTGAAAAAAATCATTTTTCCCTTAAAGATCTACATTCCCTCTTGCAAGTAACACCTGAAAACATATAAAAATAAATGTGAAAATACATCTTTTAGGGATGGTTTGTGTTCTGGAAATGGTCTAGAACTCTCCCTACTGACTATTCCATCCTTAAAATATTTACCACTCAAGTCTTATTTACCCTATCTGTGTATTTTATTTGCAGAGTGGTTATGCTTAGAAGGGTAAATATGTTTCTATTTGAGATTTTGATTTAATGGGGTTTTTTTTCCATTCTTAAAAAAAAAAAAAACATGCTCAGCCACCATGCTATCTTTTTTGTGCCAGTTAATCCAGTTTATTGCTTGAAGTGTTGACACAAAGTTGCCCACCGGAGCTGCTATTCCAATCTATGATGAGTTAGAAAAGATTCTGTTTAAATGTATTCATGAAATAAAAACAAAGGCAATTTTAAAAAGCACCATCCCTTGCCCTTTGGGGGTTTTAATAGCATGTAACACCTGAAAAATCCAGCAGGAACATCCAGAATCCAGCTCTGGGAGGAGATTATTGAGCAAGAACAAGCTAATGATGCAAATAAAGCCAATATTTCCAACAAGAATTGCTGCATACAGCGATCTGTGTGACCTTAGTTTTCACCCTGACCCATCATTCCACATTTGGGAGAAGAACAGTGCACAGCAGTTGGATCCAAGTCAGTCAAAGGCTGGGCTTTGCTTACATGGGCTTTTCTACCCGTTTGCAACCTGTTGGATCAGTGTCAGCTCCAATTCCTGGAGTATCCAGTATTCCTGTGGAATATCCAGAACAACAGACAGGCAGGAGAGGGCAAAAAAGAGACCACATCAGATCAGATCAGAGCATTATTCCAGTGCCCAAAAGCAGAGGCCTGAAGAAAGAAATAAACCAAACTTCAATAGGGATTAATTACAACTTTATTTTGTTATTCTACATGGATTGAATGCACAGGAACTTATCCCATGTGGGAAGAGGCAGCTCTGACCACAGTGATTTAAAGGGTAGCTCCTCTCAGGAATTACTCATTCCGCTTCCACTGATTTATTAGATGACCTTCGGAATTGCATCCTCATGCCAGAGGTCTGAAATATTCCTCCAACCTTCTTCTGTTCCTCTGGAATGATGAAATAGCTTTAATCCCTTTGGCCTGTTGCAACAGTGGATTTACCAGGCTTTGAAGCCAAAAGAGGACTTGTCTTTTTAACTTTTGTCTTTGTTTTCATGTTGAAGTGGCTGTTAGATCTACAGACACCATTAAAAAACAAACAAACAAACAGCTTCAAACAAAAGCCAAACCCCACATAAAAATTGGACAGTAAAATATCTATGCCATTAAAAATCCCAAAACTTCAAACTAAGGTTCCCTGCATTCTTTGTGTTATGTCAGGGGGAGAGAGAGGAGCCAATCAATTTTGGAATGTGCTACCTGGGCTTTCTTTCAGGGAAATAGATGGGATACAAACTCCAGCTGGGATTTCCTGGTGCCATGTTTCAACACCCCATTGTGAAGCTCCAGTTTGCTGAATCAGAAATCCCTCAGTCATGCACAGAAATGAGCAAAGCAAAGCAGGCATGGACTACCTAGCAAAATGCTCATAAAAATTATTTAAATATCAGCTGTGGGACATGAGCTGAAAGTCTGATATTGCAGCACACAAAATTTGCTCAATATAAGTGGTGGTGATGTAAGATTTTTAACTCTAGGATTAAAGTTGCAGGCTTTGGGTGTGTGAAAATGAAAGAGATGCTCTCAGGGTAGTTTTAAATCCTCTTTTATTAACTCACTTCTCCTTTTTATTGCTCTTACCAACTCGTAAATGAAAAAAATCCTTTGAGTAAGAAGATGAGACGCTGACAGCCAGTGAGGTGAGGGGAAACTCTGCCAATGTGACCATCCACCCAGCAGTCCTGAATTCTTGTGGTCTCTGGAATGAGGTGAAATCCAGTAGTGCCTAAGAGTGTGGTAGAAAGAGTACTGAGGAAAATTTTCCCTGACACAAATAAGGTATTCTTGGGGCTGTAATTTACAGTTTGAGCACTTCTCTGAAGCGTGTCCCCTCCAATGAAAAATCTCAACTCCTTTTTGTCCCTTTAATCCTTTGAATTCCCTGCAGCACAGCCCTGAGTTCCTCATTTTGACTGCTTATATTTAAAAACAGTTGAAGATGAAAGGCCTTGTGTTATATCTTTAACCAACGTCTCCTTTTTATTCAGTATAAACTCTTAATTTGTATCCTTGCTACACTCCCCAGTCCAAAATCTGAATATCCCTGGATAGTTTCACTGCCTGTGTGAGTTATCTTGCCACCTCCATCTCTCACTAATAACACCTTGGGAAAGGATTTACCTCTGGGCTATTCTCTCCAGTTTTGTTACTCCGGGGATTATGCCACTCTTTCTCCCCCTTCCAAAGTTGATTTGAAATAAATACTGGTGAGGGGATGTATCCAGAGTAATGCCTGGATTAAGGCAGCTAGGATGAATAAAATCTGCTGGTATTTCTTTCCATGAGCACACCCAGTGTCTTACAGAGCAGAGGAGGAGAGATCTCAGCTAATGTCCTGCATATTTGTTTACAGTGTGCCAAGATAACAGAGATAATGCCCACAAATCCAAGCAGTTGGCTTTTCCAGGGAGCAGCACAAGATCCCAGTTCCCCTTCCTTGTATCCCTTGTATTATGTATCCCTTTAAGGCCTTGATCAGCACCATCCGCAGTCCTTTCATGTAGCCAGGGCCTCACCGCCCTCACGGGGAAGAATTTCTTCCCAGTATCTAATCCAAACCCCCCCTCTGGCACTTTGAAGTCATTCCCCAGTGTCCCAGGGGAAAAAAACAAAACAAAACAAAACAAACCAACCAACCAAACAAACAAAAAAACCCCTTCAATTTTTCTCTTAATGAAAACACAGCTTTGGGGGGAAAAAATCTATGGAATATAATTTCCTTTGGTGCTGCTTCTTCAGTGCTGCAATCCCTGTGGAACAGAAGATTCCTGGAAAAGCAATTCTCTCTTGACTAACAAGCTCTTTAATATGATCTCAGATATTAAAAGCAAGTTTGAGGCATAAGTGCCTCGTTCATGGAGTGTTCTATTGTCTGTTGTCACTCTTCAGTTGCATGAACCAGGGTGTGCCTGGTGTTCTTGTCTGAATCTGTTGACAGCAAGATAATCCCTCTTGTCTCTGCAAAGGAAAGTTCTTAAGATTCCCCCTGGGAGAGCTGGGACCTGGCAAGCCCAGAACTCATCTCCGAGCTCAACTTGGCCTCTGGGCTACTGCTTGACACTTTTAGCATCATTCCCACCTGGAACTGGGAGTAAACCTTGCCTGCTGCAGGTGCACTGGTGCTTACTAAAGCTGAATATTGGCTGCTGCCATGTACTTCCCCCTGCTGGTAAATGCCTCCAGGTGACCATGGAATACGCGTCAGGATTATACTTTACATTTTCTAAACCCAAAATGTGAAAGCACCAGGTTTTGGAGTGCAATCCTCCGCTATGGGGGTATTTCACCTCAATGCCGGGATCAGCAGTTCCCCTTATGACTTGAAATCAAATAAAAACGTCTTAAAATTTTATTTCTCAGGCGATTTCAAAGGAGTGTTTGACTGAATGTGGGTCTGGAGAAAACCACAGTGTTTTTCTTTACTCCCTAGGGAGCGGTAGCTGAGTTTCTAACTGACTGATATTTGGACAGCTAAGGAGAGGAAGGGTGGAGAGAACCTGGAGACTTTGATCAGCTGTAGGGGTTCTCAAGGAGAAACCTGGGAAAGGAGGAGGAAAAATGATCCAAGTTTGCCTCCCTGTGGCAGAACCCGGCTGTTGCACATGGAAATGAGCCAGTTTTCCCTTCTCCTTGGATTGATTCCTCCCTGGAACAGCTGCTGTGAATAACACAGAAATGTTATCCAAATCACAATAACAAATCGCAATATAAAAAAAGCCTCCTAAATATAGCTGCTGTGAATAACACAGAAATGTTATCCAAAAAAATGACAACATAGAAAATAAATCTTTCTCCTGGATTACATTTGGAAGAGGTGTATTTGACAATGAAAAGGTGGTGCAATTGTAACAATTAATTTATAGCATCTTTGCAGCTGGAGCTATTCAATCAAAGCTCTGCCCTGGGAGTAAAAGAAGCCAAATTATCTCCAGACAGAAATTCCAATTTTTAATTTGCTCATAAAAGAGAGAAAAAACTAAATAAAAACTCTAATTTTTTTTAGTAGGTTATTCTGAAATAATGGCAATTTAGAAGCTAGGACCACACAGTCCTAAAATTCACAAATTTCATCCCAAACCCGTGTGTTTTAGAGAAGACATTCTATCTCCCATACATGAAAGATCATTGTCCACACGAAATTCTGCAGTGTGAAAACTTGGCTCACTTGTTTTTCCACCAAATTCTCAGGGTTTCTTCATAAAGTAGAGGCCTTGTCTGCCTGCAAGCCATGATGAGCAGGTTCAGCCTCTCACCTCACATTTAGTACTGTCTTCCCCCAGGAGGCCAATTCCTCATCACCTGCTTTTTGGGCATAGCTTTGGATGCTGAGAGGGCTTTGCCGATCTCCAGGAGGAGAAATGTCACCTTTGAGGTGATTTTCTACTGCAGGAAGTGTTTGCTACCGATTTTTGGCACCTCATTTTCTGAGGGGGAGAGACTTGGAGTTTGGATGACAGGTCAGGGTCCTTGAGTTCCCTTCTCCTCCAAAATCTTCTCTCTATGGAAAGGAATAGCTGCATGGCCTCTCATATCAGTAGTGTTTTCTTTCAATCCATTTTATAAATCATAGATGGGGATGTGGTGTTTCCACTGCTTGCTCTGTGTAATATCCTGTGAGACACCAGCTGTGGCTGGGCCTGACTCAGCTTTGGATGGTTAAAATAATTCCTTTGCTTCCCTCTGCAGCTCCCAAAACCCTGTTATGCCTCTTCCAATGGGAAATTTAATTTCACTGTCTCCCTGGTATAATCCCTAGAGCTGCATATTAATAACTGGGCCTGTTGTCCCAGGACACTGGGAGATGTTGCTGTGGTGATGTTGTATTTCCAGATCCCCGTTGCCCTGGGATAATCCCAGCTCTCTGCTCCATGCCCAAAGGACAGCACTTGGGGTGCTTTGGTGCCCGGCATCACCACCACCTCCTCAGCTTTGCAATCTGTGAGCAATCAGGACATAAATAAGGGTTATGGGTTCAGCTGCTCAGGGCTAAGATTATCCAATTAGTACTTCAGAAGTATCCCACGGGCACTGCCCAATGCCCTGCTCAAGGATTAGGAGCAATTAAGAGAAGTTAATGGCACAATATCCACTAATATCCATCACACTGGGCTGGAGCAAAAGGATTTATAATGCAATTTCCTTCCAAGGATAACCCTCCAGGTGGCTCATGGAACACCTAAAAGAGATACCATACTAGAAAAACACATCATTCCAACCTATGGAACTGTAATCCATTAATCCAAATAAAGATCTAGTCCCTTAATGGACTTGTCTCAGTTAGGATCCCTCCATTCAAGAATGTAGAACTGAGAGGAAAAGGACTGCACATGAAAATTCAGCTTAAATCTACACTGTTTTCCTGGGGTTTATCCCCCATATTATTTTAATTATAATAACATATATATATATATATATATATATATATATATATAATATTTTAAATTCTCCATTATTAATTTAATTTTCCCAGTTACTTTCTGAGTCCTTGCTTCCCTCAGAAGCTGGTTTAACTGCCTCAGTTCTAACACTTGATTCTGTTTTAAAGATGCCTTTTTCCTCCTAAAACTTTTAACCTTCTGTTTTGCTTAGGTGGCTTTTAATGGTGCATTCTCTGATAAACTCCTGTGAACATTTACTCTTTGTTTACTGACTCATAATTAAAAAAGGCCTAAGTAAAAACAGCTGGGAATAGTTGAACTGTACTTTTACCAATATTTCTTTCAATAATACAGGTTAGTTTTGATCAAAGAGCATAAAATAATACTCTAAAAAAACCAAAGAAATTATTAAATAATCTGGCCAGCATTAATAATCATTAGTGATGGCAGGTTTTTAGACTTTGAGCAACCTGCAGCAAATAATTAGAGTCTTGAGAACTTATCTAATGACATTTGAAAAGGATAATGATAAACCATTGCTGATTCCTGGAAGCTCTGCAGGGATTGTGCAAGGCAATATTTAAGTATTTGTTGTACTTTATGGGTGTTTTTATTCTACTGACTGAGACCAGTCAATCTTTTCCTTAAAGTGCATTCCTTAACAATTTTAATATTATAGATTCTTTTTGTTTGTTTGTTTGTTTGTTTGTTTGCTCTGGGTTTTTTTGAGAAGATAATTAAAGGTTCTGCCTGAAAAATGAGACGTTTTGATTATAGGTAAGAAAGATAAAGGAAACTTTGAACTGAACTGCAGGTTTTGTCCCTGAGCAGGAGCAATGACACATTTGCCCTGTATGAAGATGTTTATGATATAAAACCCTCCTAAAGGAGGCATTGCAATGCAACACTCATTTTTCTGTGCTTAACACCCCTTCTAGTGATTGATTGAACTGTATTATCTGCTCTTTATACACCGGACACTACTATGGAAGGAGTATTTAATTATTTCTAGGGTTCCTAATTGATGGGCAAGAAGTTTCCAACAGATAGAATTATTACACCTATGCAAAGGCCCAGGTTTGGATTTCCTGACTTGTAGCCTTTATTTTATGATACTGAAATTGCAGTTAATAAATCCCTGTGGTTTCCAGAGTGAGCTGCATTTATGGCCCTGGGGATGTGAAGTTTGTGTGTCCTGTGCCTATGTCACCCATGCAAATTTATCTTTCCAAATGCAACTGCAAGCCAAAATATAGACAAACTAGACGGTTTATCGATTGTTTGAAATAAATTCTCTTTGACAAGCAAGAATTATGACGTTTAGGTAGCATTAACTTCCCATTTCTGCTTCTTTGCCTTTCACAGGGATGCAGGAGGAAGAAGACCCCAAAAGAAAGGATGGGATGTGATGAAATGTTGGATTCAGCCACTCCAGGTGAAACAAAGCAGTTAGGTAACCCAGGTGGTGCTGAGCACAAGTTGAGCAAGGAACTGGTCCAGCTACAAAATACAGTTCCTCCCTTTTGATCTTGATAAAGGCTCCTGAGTGACAGGATGAATGATATGCCTCGGCTCCGCTCCCCCTCGTTTCCCTCCAATAAAAGAGACAAGACTGTCCTCACGGAGTGAGTGGGTGTCTGGGATTTTGTAAGACAATTCTAAGTGTGGAAAACACCAGTTCAGACTGGCTCAATAACTTGACTGGGGTTTTAACGTTCTGTCTCTCCTGAGGAGAATAAAGGAGAATCACTCAGGCTCATTCTTAAAGGTGAGGAAGTCGTAAAAGCTGATTGTAAGAGTGTAATTCTGCAAAGAGGTGTTTAAATTATTTGATTTTCTATTTCAACTGCTTCTGCAGATTTTTCCTGAAAGTCCAGTTCAGAACACCATTATTTCACTTACAAAAGAGAAGATGAAGAGCTAAGCTGGTCACTGTCCATAACAAAGGGAAGGAATACAAAGAAAAACTGATTAGATCTCAAGTACTATAGTTTTCTTTAAATCTAAAACGTGTGCTGCCTGCAGCAATTACTTTTTAGAAAAAGAACCTTGTCAACAATAGCACTGAAGGACTCATTAAACCAGATTCATTTTGTCCATCTTTATGGAGTCAAGCATCTTGTCTAAGCTGCTGCCTGGCTTTTCTTGTCAATGGAGAGAGATAATTATCTCTGGATCTAATTTATGCTGTCCATTTCCTTACATGATTATAGAGCAAGAACACATAAATCATTTACATTAGGCACTTTAAGACAGCTAAAACTAAGTGAATAAATTAATTTACTGTATTTGAAATATTCTGGTGCTCACATCATCCTCTTTGGAGACAGAAGCACTTTCTGTTCCTGTGCCACCACACAGCATAATCCTTAAGCATGTAGTTGATAAAACGGGGTAGGGATGTTAAAAGATATAGGATTCTTCATGGAATCATGGAATGGGTTGGGTTGGAAGGGACCTTAAAGCAGACACACCAGCTTGGCCTGGAACACTTCCTGCAAACAGCAAACAGGGGGAAAAGAAAGAAACAGGTATGAAAGGAGTAACCACATTTTCAGGTGGTCTGCAGTATTTTTCTCTGAATGAAAAGTCACTGCAATTTATACTTGTGTGTTTAAATTTTGCAGAATAATGTGATTTCCAGCTGGGTTTTATATGAACCTGTTAGTGCAAAAAGCTGCAGAGGAAGTGCTTCTCAGGAGGTGCAGTGAAAGACACACAAGTTGTGTCCAAATATTACAGAAGAAGCTTCTCAGGAAGGTAATTTGGAGGGTTGTGCAATGTGTTTTCACCCTGATGGCTGATGGGGCCTGCCTGTACCTGCTGACACACCTCAGGTGGGAAGGCTGGGTGGATCTTTACTCAGGAGCTGGAATGAGTTTGGAGTTTTCCCCAGACACTGAAACAGACAAAGCTTCCTACCAATGGGATCAGTGAGTCTGTGTAGGATGTGGACACAGCTTGTTATGTGCAGCAAATCTTTGCTCCTTGCTCTTCTTCATCTCCTTGGGCTTCCTCAGTTCTTGAAGTGCACGATTCCTCTCTTGGAGGAATTCTTGGCGGGAATGCAGTGGCACATACATAAGGAGTGCTCCTCTCTGCCTTCCTTTCCAGGAGAAAATGTGCATTTACTGTGCACACTGTCACAAGTTTCTCTCCAGATTTGCTTTAAGGATGTGACTGTAAAAGCTCTTTTCCAACAAAAATTGTTCCAGCTTGTTTTCTGTATTTCCCTGTCCTTGCCAGTAGTGTGATGAGAACATAATCAGCACCCATATGAAATCTCTCTGCTGACTTTTCCACCACGAGTGAAAACCATGTTTCACTTTCTATATCAGCTAATTGTGGATGGGGTTTGTTCCTTTCCTTTCCTAATTCTTGATTTAATAATTTGAGAATGATTTTGTTCCTTTTCCTTCATAATTCCAATGTATTTAAAGTTGCTAGGCTGTTCCCTTGGCCTTTTCCATACACTCTCTTCATCAGGACATCACCCTCTGGAGATTAGGAAAGGAGGTAATTATGGTTCTGATATACAGGACTAAGAAATTAGGAATTATGCAACATTAATCTCTCTCTCTCTCTTTCTCTCTCTCTCTCTCTCTATATATATATATATGAAATACTTAGTACCTTTNTACACTGGAGAGTAAGAGGACAGTTTAGCAATGGTGTAATATAAGATTATTTGGAAAAGCCAAGGATTTCTGAGGGATTTCTGACTCCCTCTGACCCTTATTCTAAATTAAAGTGTCTGTGTTTGCAGGAGAGGGAGGAAGAGAAAGACTGGTAGATTTGGACAGCACTGAAATAATGTATAGAAGTGGGCATAACTTTATCTCTGGATAAGGTTTCCTTTCTTAAGACCAAGTTTGAAATACTGTTTGAAATAGTGCAGTTGAGAAATGCTTTCTCTGATTTTCTGCTGTTGGTAGGACAAGTGATCTCTAAATTAATCTGGATAACAAGAGGGAAAGTCGTGAGGACTGATAAAGCTTTCAGTTGCTTTATTACTTCTTGCTCTAACAAAAGGGTATTGTCTCCTGTGGAAGTGAGTGATCATACAGCTGATTTTATATGTAATTCTTATTAGACCACCAGAGCTGCTCTGTCCTTTATTCTGTCACTCCTTTCAGGTCTCACTTGTAGGTAATTGCTGTCATGGTGAAGTCTGAAGTGTGAGAAACAAGGCTGATGAGAGAAATCACTTCCCCAGAGGTTACAAAATATTATGTAACAACTTCAGCATGTGCCACCTCCATGATTTCTGCATTTTCCCCAACTTATTTCCCATTTATCCCACTAACAGCACTAAAAGTTATCCCATGTTAACATTCCCCAGACACATTCTTTGTAGTTTTTGTTCAGGTTATTCTCTTCCCTATTTTTGTGCCATAGCTTGACTCAAACAACTCTCAAATATGTTTTTAGTTCCCATGGAAGCTTCTCCTTCATGTTGACATGCTTGCCTGCCTTGTTCAGACATGAACCACATATTTAGTACCTCCTCAGCCCTGAATTTGGGATTGGAAATTTCTGATTTGATTTGGGTAGAGGTATGGTAATCTGGTACTTGGAAAAACAATCTGGGATGAAGAAAATAGGAATAATGCAGGGTTTTTCTTAGAGTTTAAGTGGTTAAAAGTGAGGGAAAGTTGGTAGGAGAAGGCTTCCACATGTTTCCAGAATTTCTTCACACTGTTAGTGCAGTTCACAGAATCACACAGGATTACAGAATCACTGGGTTGGAAGAGACCTTTAGGATCATCGAGTCCAACCCATGCCCTAACACCTCAACTAAACCACAGCACTGAGTGCTACATCCAATCTTTCTTTAAACATATCCAGGGATGGTGACTCCACCACCTCCCTTGGGCAGACAAATCCAGTACTTTATCACTCTTTCTGTAAAATACTTTTTCCTAATATCCAACCTATATTTCCCTTGACACAGCTTAAGGGAAGTTGTGTCCTCTCATTCTGTCAGCTGCTGCCTGGAGAAAGAGACGAAACCCCACCTGACTACAGCCATCTTTCAGGGAGCTGTAGAGAGTGATAAGGTCACTCCTGAGTTTCCTTTTTTCCAGGCTCAACAACCCCAGCTCCCTCAGTCATTCCTTATAGGGCTCATGTTCCAAGCCCCACTCCAGCCTTGTTGTCTCCTCCAGATGTGCTCGAGAGTCTCAATGTCCTTCCTAAAGTGAGTTATGGCCTCACCAGTGCCCAGTACAGGGAAAGAATGACCTCCCTGCTCCTGCTGGCCACACCATTCCCGATACAGGCCAGGATACTGTTGGCTTTCTTGGCCACCAGGGCACTCTGCTGGCTCATGTCCAGCCGGCTCTCAACCAGCACCCCCAGGTCCCTTTTCTCCTGGGCACTGTCCAGCCACACCTTCCCCAGCCTGTAAGGCTGCAGGGATTATTGTGGCCAAAATGCAGGACTCAGCACTTGGACTTATTAACCTTCATCCTGTTGGACTCTGCCCATCCCTCCAACCATTCCAGGTCTCTCTGCAAAGCCCTCCTACCTTCCAACAGATCAACACATGCTCCCAGCTTAGTGTGATCCACAAATTTACTAATGAAAGACTCATCCATGTCACCAATAAAAATACTGCACAGAACTGGCCCCAGCACAGACCCCTGAGGGACACCACTGGTGACTGGCCCCCAGCTGGATGCAGTACCACTCACCACCCCTCTCTGGGCCAAGCCATCCAGCCAGTTCTTAACCCAGCACAGATTCCTCCTGTCCAAGCCCTGGGCTGCAGCTTTTGCAGGGAATGCTGTAGGGGATAGTGTCAAAGGCTGTGCTGGAGCCCAGGTACACAACACCCACAGCCTTTCCTGCATCCATCTGGCAGGTGACCTGGTCATAAAAGAAGACCAGGTTGGTCAAACACGACCAACCCCTCCCTAAACCCATGCTGGCTGGGTCTGATACCCTGGCCATCCTGTAAGTGCTGGGTGATGACACTCAGTATAAACTGTTCCATAACCTTACTGGGTACTGAGGTCAGGCTGACTGGTCTGTAATTACCAGGCTCCTCCTTCCCAGCCTTTTTGTAAATGGGTGTCACACTGGCCAGCTTCCAGCCCACTGGAACCTCCCCAGTGAGCCAGGACTGTTGATAAATTATGGAAAGCAGCTTTGCAAGCTCATCTGCCAGCTCCCTCATCACCCTGGGGTGGATCCCATCTGGTCCCATAGATTTATGAATATCCAAGTGGTTCAGCAGTTCTCTGACTGCCTCCTCCTGCATAACAGGGGGACAATCCTGCTCCCTAACACCATCTACCAACCCAAGAGGACAGTTGTCCTGAGGACAAGGACACTAAAAAGCTGTTTCCCACTAAAAACTGAGGCAAAGAAGGTGGTAAGCACTTCTACCTTCTCCTCATCTGCAATTACTAAGTTTCCTCTCTCATCCAACAGAGAAGAAAGGCTTATCTTACCCTTCCTTCTGCTTTTAATATATTTGTAATAGCATTTTTTATTATCCTTTACAAAACTTGCCAAATTAAGTTCAAATTGAGCTTTGGCCTCCCTAATTTTTTTTTCCTACATGCCCCCTTAAATATTTCCCGAGAGATCTGACCCTTCTTTCAAAGATTATACATCCTCTTTCCATTCCTAAGTTCCTTCAAAACTCGGTGCCCATCCAGGCTAGATGTTTTCCTCATCGACTTGTCTTTTGGCACACAGGGACAGTCAGTTCCTGTGCCCTCAAGATCTCTGTTTTGAAACATGCCCACCTTTCCTGGACTCCCTTGTTTTTAAGGACTGATTTCCAAGGAACTCTCTGAATAAGTCTTCTACGTAGGCCGAAGTCTGCCCTCCAGAATTCTAGTGTAAAAGTCTTATTGATGTTCTTCTTGATTTCACCAAATATTAAGAACTCTGTAATTTCATGATCACCGTGTCTCAAATGGCCTCCAACCACATTTCCCACCAGCCCATCTCTATTTGCAATCAGAAGGTCTAACATAGTCCCTTCCCTGGTGGGGATTCCCCTCACTCACTGGCTGTGACAAAATGCTGTCCTCCATACACTCTAAAAATTTCCTGGACTGCCTTTTTTCTGCTGTATTAGGTTTCCAGCAGATGTCTTGTAAGTTAAAGTTACCTACAAGAACAAGGGCTAGTGATCCTGAAACATTCTCCAGCAGCTTGTAGAGTAAGTTGTCCACTTTTTCTTCCTGGTTGGGTGGACGATAACAGACTCCCAGCAGGATGTCAGCCCTGTTGGCCTTCCCCTCAATTCTTACCCACAGGCATTCAACTTCATTATCATTAATTTCAATACCCATGGCATCAAAACCCTCCCTAATATAAAGCCCACCCCTCCACCTCTTCCCCCTTTCCTGTCTCTTCTGAAGAGCTTATAGCCATCCAGCACAGCGCTCCAGCTATGTGAGTTGTCCCACCACATTTCTGTGATGGCAACTCCATCACAGCTCTGCTGTTGCACCATGGTCTCCAGCTCCTCCTGTTTGTTACCCGTGCTGCATGCATTGGGGTACATGCACCTCATCTGGGCACTGATTTCACCCCTAGCTCAGGCTTACCACCTTTGGGCCTGCTTCCAGACAGCCCAGCTGCATCCCCTTCCCCCTCCAAACCGAGTTTAAAGCCCCCTCAATGAGTTCTGCCACTTCATGAGCTAAAATCCTTCTGCCCTCAACAGAGAGACAGAGTCCATCTGGTTCCAGCAGGCCAGGTGCCATAAAAGTTGCCCCATGATCAAAGAACCCAAAATGCTGATGACACCAACCCTTGAGCTATTTGTTGATGATGTGAGCTCTCCTATTCATTATTTTTCTCTGCCACCAAAGGGACTGAGCAGAACACTACCTCGACTCCTGCCCTATCAACCACTTGACCCAGTGCCTCAAAGTCCCTTTTAATTGCCCTGGTGCTCCTTTTTTCAATCTCATCACTGCCAGCCTGGAGTATCAGCAGTGAGTAATAATCAGAGGGCTGGATCAGCCCAGGGAATCTCTCAGTGATATCACATACCCAGGCCCCAGGGAGGAAGCAGACCTCTCTGTGGGGTGGGTCTGGTTGATATTTGGGGGCCTCTGTTCCCTCAGAAAGGAATCACCCACTGCAACTGCCCTTCTTTTCTTTTTGGTGTTAGAGGTGGTGATTTGTCTGACGAAGAGTAACTAGGAGGCTCACTGGGCACATAATTTTCTTCTACACCATCTGGCTGACCCTCTAGTCCAGGACCAGCCTGTTCTGGAGTGGCACCTGGAGAGGGTAATGGGGGTTGGGAGGAACTTTTATTACCTCCCAGAGCAGGGACCCATTTCCACTCCCCATTATCCACCAGGTGTCATCCTGTTGCTCTACAGTGGGAGGCATGGGAGTCTTCTGACTCTTGGTGGGTCTCCCTCAAGGATGGAAGGGCTGAACTCCACCAACCTATTTCCCTTTCACTTTCCCTGATACTCTTTAGTCTTTCTACTTCCTCCCTAAGCTTGGCCACCAGCGAAAGGAGATCATTCACTTGTTCGCACCACAAGCAGACATCTTCTGCAATGCCTCCTGGTACCACAGATAGGCTGAAAAAACTCCAGACAGGAAGGGGTCTGGACAGACACATCCGTTTTGGAGGGTTCTATTTGGCTACATACACTTTTACTAACTACGGCTTTTGATCATGTAAAAACCATGGCTAACAAAAAAACCCCAACCAACCACAGAAACACGACAAACAGCAAACTAAAAACCCTGCTAGCAGGAGGAAACCTGCAGCCCTGCCTGCACGGGCTGCTGTGCCACGCTCCTGATCGCTGGCTCCAGGTCGCCGTGCTCCCCAGAGCCCTCTTAGCTCCTGCATGGCAAAGTTATCACCAAAACAGGGCATAATCAACTCTGACAGCGTGTGACATGGTGTGACAGGAGCCAGATGCTATCACTTTCCATCCAGCAAGTCTGTGCTGCAAACCCTGAGTCAGTTTTTGGGGGCCAGCAGATAAGATCTGCTCTTGTGAAAGATCACATGAAGCTGGGGAGCACACCCAGAGAAAGGGTTACCTACCCAAAAATTAGAGTTGCCAGCAGCTCTGGGCTGTGCCAGCTGCTCCACTAAAACACAGTTTATCAGATCCTTACCCACCTGAACATTTTCTACACCAGCCTTCAGGATCATGAACAAAAGGCAGTGTCAAATTTCCATGGAAAGCACAGTTTGGCTGAGCACATCTGAAGTCCTCAGCAGAACATCAGGACCCTCAAAAGCCCCTGCCATGGTGTCCCTTCCAGTCTGATGCTGTAAGCTCCAAGGACTTGCTCAGATCCTGCTAGGAATGAGGAATAAATAGAGGATTCCTCTAAGGAGTTGCACCACATAAAAGAATAAGAAAATAAAAAGAAGGAACAGGGGTTACAGGCTGCAAATAATAACTTACGGATACAACTGCATTCTTGTATAAATTGCATTTTTTATTAAGTGGTTTATTTATTGATATGTAATAATTTATTTTATTTATTTATATTATGTTTATGTTTTGCTATGAGTTACTCAGCTTAATTAATCCTCCTTTCTTTTTTTTCCCTTTTTCCTCAAGAGATGGGTGATGCTCCAAGCTTGGCAGTGTTTAAGAAGCATTTGAACAATGATAGGGGCTTTAACTTGTGGCCAGCCCTGAAGTGGTCAGGCATGATATTTGCAGTGATCTAAATGATCTAAGTGATTAAATTATAGTCCCTTGCAACCAATTCAACTGAAATATTCTGTTGTATTCCATTCTGTTCTAATTTCCCCTGCCTCTAAGAGAGAGGAGATTCCTGCTTGTACATTTATGAAGGTGCTTGACCTCCTCATGCCTTTGATGTCAATTTTCTAATCAATGTTTCTCTCCAGAATCTGCCACATTCACAACATGCAGAAAGGGAATCAGTGGAGCTCCTTTAGCAGTCAGCAAATACATTCATCACTTAGGAAGTGCAACAGCTCAGTTTGGAAAAAATTAGATTTTAATCTGCACAAAAAGTCAATTTAGCTTTACCCCAAATATTTTTCTTTTTCAGGCTTGATGACATATATATTAAGACCAAAGTTCCAGATGGGATGGTCATGCAGCTTTGGTACACTGCAAGGAAAGGAAGACCGGATTAGAGGAGCATAAAAATGTGGGATGTGTGAAGAAACAATGGTTATCAGGTAGCTATCGAGTCATAATTTGATGCTTATCTTTTTAGCAGCTGACATCTTCATTGTGAAAAGACAGCTTGCAAAACCAATCCGTGCTTCTCAATGTGGGTAAAAAACTGAGTAACCTTGTGAGGGCTGTGGTGCAGATTAATGAAGGGTTTGTTCCCAAATGCATTGTCTCCCTGCTGCTACAATGGAACTGGGTGCTCTTATCAGCATCCCTATCAGGGCAGTGATAATGTCACAGTGTTCTGCATGTGACAGGCAGCTCCTTCTCTCAGCAGATTACCTGAGCTAATGAAAGCTTCAGCTATCCAAGGGCTTGACACAAATCCATGTAAGGTCTTAAAACCTCGCTACCATTTTGGGTGCTCAAGGGCAGTTTTTAAAAAATCTAAAGCTCCATCTAAGTTCTTGCTCGTCTCCTGAAATCCCCAGGTTCAAGCCTTGTCCAACTTGGAACACTTCCAGGGATGGGGCAGCCAGAGCTTCTCTGTGCAGCCTGTGCCCGGGCCTCACCACCCTCAGAGGGAAGAATTTGTTCCCAATATCCATTCACAGGGAAGAATTTCTTCCCAACATCCATCCCATCTAACCCTGCCCTCTGTCAGTTTGCAGCTGTTCCTCCTTGTCCTGTCAGCCCTGAGTAACTTTACTCATTGTAAAAAGTCCATCTCCAGCTCTCTTGGGGTCTCTTTAGGTACTGGAATTGTGCACAGAGGTTGTGGTGTTTGCTCCATACATTAAAAACCTTTTTGGGGAGGAAGATTTTTCCCTGCTTGTCTACTGGCCCATAGGAGCTATTTAACCTTGTGCAGGATTTTAGGATCAGAGAAAGGTTGGGCTGATGATCTTGAAGGTTGGACTCAATGATCTTGGAGGTCTTTTCCCACCTTAATAATTCTATAAAGCAGCTAAGGAGGTATGAGCACGGGACAAGGAGCACGAGTTGTGCTGCATTCCTGAAGGTGTGTGCTGGTGTGATGGAAGAGGTTTATCTCAAATGTTATAAAAACACATTCTGCAAAAAGCACCAAATGTGAGCCTAAAGGGATGGCAAAGCCCAGGAATCAGGAGGGAAAGGCGCCTCCTGTGACCAGGGACAAGAAAAGAAGCAGGTTGATGAAAACGATTATTAAACTTATTTTTAAGGCTCCTTAGTGCACTGTCTGTCTCTGGGTGCTGGGCTGAGAAGTCAGCTTTAGGATTCTCACACCTTCCTGTAAAGGAGAAGAGCCAGTAATATTGTGTAAACAACTTAATTGAGATAACTAGATGAGACTTCTTCTTTTGCATCAACATTTATTTTGGAAATCTAGACTGCAGAATCATTGTCAGGTGTGGATTTTGCCAGTACAAGTAGATACAGAAGCAAACAAGCACTGAGAAGATTAAAAAAAAAAAAAAAAGGCAAGTAGATGTGTGATATTATCAATGTAAAGAAATTATTTCGAATTAACTAATCATCAAAATGTGGTATCTCAGATAAATTAATTCTTGTACTTTGAAAACCCTGTCCTAATTATGGAGTCCTCTATCTGGGTTGTTGTTGATGTGGGTTTTAGCAGGTGGTTTTCTATAGGATAAATAAATCATTCCATCAATCACAGTTTTAAATTTTTCAAGATTAGGTCTGTTTTGACAAAAGAAAATTATGTGGATGCTGTGACCGTTTAGAGGGAAAGGAAAGCTGGCACCAAGTGTTGTTCTGCAATTAATGCTCATTTCCTAGAGTCCCCAAGTCTAATTAATAATTTAACAAACACGAAGGGGGCAGTGGGAGGAGAAGAAACAGCAGTTTCACAACCTGCCACCAGAACCTACTACAACATTCCATGTGTGCCATCCCAGGTTTATGTCAGGTAACAGAAGCACCCAGGTGAGAGCTTCGAGGATTATTCTGGCTCTGTGGGAGCTTCCTGCCCGCTGTGAGTGTTGGAAAACTGGACTGAAATACAGCGTTTCATCAGGTGCTAAACATCATACTGAGTTTTCTGGAGATTGGTGTGGTTCGGTTTCGGGGGTTTTGCAGTAGGACATACAAATATGTTTTAATTCGTGTTACATCCAAGGAGTTTGTGGACTGCAACATCAAAAGCGAAGCCACAGAGTGATACTATTTTTTTCTGGTTAATCAGAGCAGTATTGTAAGGGAAGTTTTCCCTGTCTGAGCCCGTCCTGGAGTGAACAAGCTGAGGAGTCAGGTACCCCCCACCCGAAGGTACTGCGGACCTTTGGGCACTGGAGATGCAGCACCAGGCCAGGAAAGGGGCAATAATTTTGGGGGGCCAAACCCAGCCCCGAGGAGCTGGAGCGGGTGGAGGAGGCGGGGAGCGGCGCCGGGCGGGTCCCTCCCTTAAAAGCCACGGCGGAGCGGGATGCGGGGCCGGAACCACGGGAGGGAGAAGGGGAAGGAGGCAGGATGGCNGGGGGGATGCGGCGCTTCACCTGGGAGGAGATCGGGCAGCGGGACGGGCGGGGGCCGGAGCGCTGGCTGGTGATCCACAGGAGGGTGTACGACATCAGCCACTTCTGCCGGAGACACCCGGGAGGGGCCCGGCTCCTCGTCAGCCACGCCGGGCAGGACGCCACGGTGAGCGCAGCCGGGAGGGACCCGGGAAAAGGCGTGCGGGGAGCGACCTCGGCGGGAATCGGGGCATGGGACAGGGCCGGGGGAGCGAAGTGTGACCGCTCCGTGCGAGCCTTGCCATCGCCATGCCGTGGGAAAGGGCAAACGAGGAGATGCAGCCCACGGGAACGGGATGGGAGCTGTTGCTCCGCCTAAATCAGAGCAACAACAGCTGGAGCGAGACCAGAGGAGCACATGGAGATGCTCAGAGGACTGGAGCACCTCTGCTAGCTGCCAGTGCTCAGCGTGGGGAAGAGAAAGCTCCAGGAAGAGCTCAGAGCCCCTTCCAGTACCTAAAGGGCTCCAAGAGAACCGGAAAGGGACTTTGGATAAGGGCCCGGAGGGACAGAACAAAGGAAAATAGCATTAAACTAAAATAGTGATGATTTAGATCGGATATAAGGAAGAAGGGTTTGATGATGAGGATGGTGAAACACTGGCACAGGTCACCCAGAGGTGCCCCATCCCTGGACACACTCAGGGCCAGCTTGGATGGAGCAACCTGATGTAGCTGAAGATGTTCCGGCTCATTGCAGGGGGGTTGGACTAGAGGAGCCTTCAAGCTTCCTTCCAACCCAAACCATTCTGTCATTCTTAAGTCGTCATCCTCTTATCTCCTGCTCCTGCTTATGCAGCTGCTGTGAGATGCAGCAATTTTTTTCCATATATAAGGGATATTTGAGGCTCATGGAAATCAAAATAATTTTCAGTCCATCAAGTTTAAATTTCAATTTGTGTATTAGTTGGACTTCACACTCCATAATTTCATCACTCATATTTCGAGTTGCTGCTGCCAGATTTCTTTCATTTTAGCATGCTGGAAAATCCCAGACAATGGATGAAACAGATACTTTGTTTTTGGGATCTGAGGCGCTGCTTGTGTGTTGGTTCCATGTTCAAATCATTAAGCCCTGCAGGATCTGCACCACTTTTGTGTCTGTCCATCTTGCATTAGGTCCATTGCTTAATCCTCTGGATGTATATTATGAAAAAATAAGAAATTATCTGGAAGATTTTAACCAAAGGCAGGAAGCCATGAAAGGTGGCAACTCAGGAGAGGATGAGAAGCACAAAAGGCTCTCAGTGAGCAAAGAAACCTGAGGAATGAAAAAATGAGTATTAATGCCACCATTTTAGAAAAGGTGACAACACTGCACTCTGAAACTATGGAGTACTCTTGGTGCTGCTTTTTGTTGTGGTGTTCTCTCACACGGGATAAAAAAGCAGGGACACCTTCCACTAGACCAGATTGCTTCAATCTGGCCTTGGACACTTCCAGGAGTGGAGTAATTTAAAGGGCAATTTCTTTTAATTTAATTTTTTTAAACAAAATCTGGACTTCTTTTCCTTTACTCTCATGCCTTTGCAGGATGCCTTTGTGGCATTCCATGCTGACAAGGGGCTGGTGAACAAGTATTTGAAGCCACTGCAGATTGGGGAGCTGGCACCAGACCAACCCAGCATCGAGCCCACTAAAAATGTAAGTCTGTCCTCACAAAACAGATCAAAGGAGACTAAAGGGAAATATTCTGAGATTACACCTTGTTCTTCTCTATCAGCATAGCTCTTGGCGCAATGGCATCCAGGCTCCTCACATTTTTTGGGCTACTACTATAAAACAGTGCGTGAATATGAATCTAAATCCACATTATGTGGTTGAGAATGAGATTCCTGAAGATGAATTTTTCTTATCACAGCTACTCTACCTAAATAGCAGAGTTATCACTTCTTCTTTCTCTTTCTTTGAGGAAAAGCAATAGTCTTGGAGAATAAATATTCTCTTTCAACTGTAGGTGCATTTAATCCTCCCCTGTTAATCCTGGGAAGGGAAAAGTGAAACCAAATATAAGGAATAATTTAATCCAAAGACCTACCACAAGGTGGCATAGGAAGTTCATGCACGCAGAATACAACTTCCACTGAATACAACTTCCACTGAATACAACTTCCAGCTGAGCCCTCTGCTGCCTGCCAAGGATTTGACGGAAGAAGCACCGAGGATTTGTTTTAGGGACCGGGATGCAGACATTGTGATGGCTGCTCCTGGTTCCTCAACAAAAAGCTGTAGCAGAGCAACAATAATGTTTATTAAACCCAGCTCTTGCCCTTTTAGCCAGATCCTTTCTTCTCCCCATTAAAGTGGTTTGTGGGTTATGAGGCTGCAGTGGTGCTCTCTAAAATCAGAGAATTGTAACCCTGGTGCTTCCCCCAGGAAACGCTGGTGAAAGACTTCAGGGAATTGCGCGCTACAGTCGAGAGAATGGGACTCCTGGAGCCAAACCAACTCTTCTTCTTCCTGCTCCTGGCTCACATCCTGCTCTTGGATGCAGCTGCCTGGCTCGTCCTCTTCTACTTTGGGACATCCTTACTGCCCTTCGTTTTCTCCCTGCTGCTGCTGACTATTTCCCAGGTGAGCAATGAATTCCACAGCGTGGACTTGCATCAGCCAACACACACACACACACACGAGCAGTTTCTTGTCCTTTGTTTCTTCACTTGGCAGTTTCATTTTGCCATAAAAACAGAGCAACTATCTGCTATCTGGATACTAAGAAGAAATCCTGCATGCGGGGACCTCACACTCAACTTGGGATTCTTTCACCAAGATATATTCTGGGGGAAGCCTTGAGAATGCCAGGATCCCACAGTTCTTTCCTGCTGGTGACTTTAGAGCAATGTCTGAGAATTGAATCTTGGTATTTCAAAGCAAAGGGTGAATGTGGAACCCTCATGGCCTCAATTCCTGTTTTCCTCCCCTTCAAAGTTTTCTTTTCCTCCTCCAGGTCCAGGCTTCCTGGTTACAGCATGATTTGGGACACCTATCAGTATTCAGGAAAACCAAGTGGAACCACTTGCTACACAAGTTTGTGATGTGCCATTTGATTGTGAGTCCCTGGAAAACTTCTGAGAGTTTTCCTGTAAAAAACGTGTGTTCTGAAGACTCTGTGGGGCATGTGCTGCACCGAGGGAAGGATTAGGGTCAGGAACTGAGGGAATTCTGGCTCTGAAAGTGCTTTTCATGCTTTCTTCTTCCCTTGAACAGGGGGCCTCAGCCAAGTGGTGGACTCTCCTGCACTCCCAGCACCATGCCAAACCCAACTGCTTCCACAAGGACCCTGACATTGATATGCACCCTTTCCTCTTCACTTTGGGGAAGAAATTCTCCGTGGAGGTCGGTGAGAGGGTGTGGGATGTCTAAAACTAAGGTGTGATGGCAGTTTCTGTAAAGAGATTTATTTCTCCAGTCCACATTAAGTCTCTTCAAGAACGTCTTGAACAGCTGACACATTAATGTAAATAAATTAGATGTGATGTAAGGGCATTGTCTATGGGGTGGAAAATCCACAAGCACATCAATGGTTGGAGAAATCTAATGACCTAGAACAACAACTCTGTAATTAATTATCATTAGATAACTTGTAAACATCAATGAAGGCATTGCTGCAGTCAGCCTGGGATTATTATTTTAATATTAATATATGAGGCTCAGTCAGAAGGGTTTGGTGTGTCCATGTCTTGGAGAGTTTGCTGTGACAGGAGCAGCAGGACTGAAAAACCTGGGGCTGCTCTTGGAACTCCAGTTGGGCAGAATTTATTGGATAATGTAGGATATTCCCAGTTTGTCCTTCTTGGACACTTCCAGGAGTGACAACTTAAAGAGTGCTGAACCCCTTTTGCTGTAAATCCCATCAGTTCTTGAGACCCCATCACAGTAGCTGAAACAACAGCAGTGAAATACTTTTCTCCATGCCACCGTGGAACTGCCATTTAAGTTTAGAGAATCAGAGAAGAAATAAGGGGAAAAAATGAGAGGAAATATGTATTTCTAACCACTAACATAACTTAGACTTGATATATCCAATTCTTCACAAAATGAATCATGAAACAAGGAATGAGGGGTGTGGGTAGTGATGCAAGAAGAGTGCCTCTGGAAAATAAATGGAAAAGAACAAGTTACCTGTGCAAATTGTTTGGTCTCCACTAATTTTTTTTTCTGTTTTTTTTGGGGGTTTTTTTGTTTTTTTTTTGGTTTTTTTTTTTCCACAGCTTGGCATCAAAAAGAAAAAATACATGCCCTACAATCACCAACACAAATACTTCTTCATCAGTGAGTATCTCCATTCTCCTGCAATTCTCTGAGAGGTATTAAAGGGGCGTGGAGATTCTACTTTTGACCCAGAGAACTAGAGAGTAACAAAGATGCCTGAGTCAAAGAACACAATAAAAAGCCAAAATATAAAACCAGATTTTTGGAAGAGCTGAAGACCTGACTCATCCTATCCCAGATCACCCACATGCTCCACAGACGCTTTGCGTTACAATGTCATACAACAACTCTCAGTAGTATCAAAGTCTGTGGGTTTAGGGGTTTTTTTTAATTTGCTTTGCTTTGGTTTCTTGAGGTTAAGTGCAAGTGAGATGTCCTTTTGAAAGGCTGATTTTGAGCTCATCAACCCCCAAATCCCTGATAGAAAAGAGATTTCATATGCATTCCTGTTGTTCCCCTGCTTTGCACCACGAAATAAGGAGCCAGGTGAGCTTTGGGCTGTGGAACCCACTTCTGGAAAAAAAGTGTTGGTGGCTGCTCCTCAGTAAAAGCCTAAGATGAAATCTGAGGTTTGTAAGAACTCTCAGATTAATGGACAGACCCAGAAATGTTTCCAGGCACTAAAACAACACCCTGACCTGGCATGTTCTCCACACTGAGCAGCAGTTCAGGATCCTTCCCTCCCAGGCTGATGTCACTCAGTCCATGGTGTCACCAGTGATGAATTTGTCTTTCCAGCTCTTCCTCCGCTCCTCTTCCCCACCTACTTCCACTGCCACACATTCTACATTGCCTACACAAAGAAGTACTGGGCGGTGAGTACTGCTCCTTGTGTGACCAGAAGGGGTCAGATGGGGACTTTCAACCTTGGAGCCAGCTCCTTGCTGGGCAAGAACGCTCAGATCCACCTCTTACAGCAAGCTGTGAGAAAGTATAATTAGTTTGTGCTGGATTGCTCTAGATTATTCCATTCAGAAACAAACAAACAAACAAAACTGTCAAAGCTGAAAGTAAATTGTTCTCTTATACCTATAAAATGAAGCTTAAAAAAAAAGAAAAAAAGCAAATGTAATTTATCAAGATCTGCTTTTCTTGTTGTCTCTGGTTTTGGTAGGACTTGGCCTGGATGCTGACCTTCTACATCAGATTCTTTTATACTTATGGATCTTTATTGGAAACAAAGAGTCTCCTGGCATATTATTTTATATTCAGGTGATGTCTCTTTAGAAGGTTCTTTAGCCTTTTCTCTGTGCATTCCTTCTATCTGTACCTACCTGCCTTTCTCTAGGCTTACATTTCCACATTTTCTTTTACCACCTCATTTTTTTGCCTACAATTTAATTCATGAATTCTTTTGTTCAATTGCCAGTGCAAGTTTTATGTTGCCGCATCAGCTGTGGCAGCAAAGAGATTGCACTGAGTGCTGACCAAAGTGAGAAATATTTGCCTCATATAACATTCAGTGCTTTGGGTGTTGTGTCTCCTGCTATTTAAAGAAAACATTTAACTAAAACAGCTTAGCCTGGGCTTGCAAGTGCCCAGGTCCAGCAGCACTGACTTGAATGGACAGCACACTCTCCCCCTGGAACATTTTACTGATTCTAATCAGTTTGGGCCTTGGCTACAGATAAAACAAGCTGAACACCAGTCAGTGTTATAACAAAACACATTAAATAATCATGAGTTTCATAAGGAAATATGAAACTTCCAGGTTTTGGAAGTCCTTCCAGGTGCTGGCTTAGCAAGGCTAGTGCTCAGCCATGTCTTTAAGTCTGGCTCTGCTGTTATTTCAATGGCTCCTCACTGATCTGCTCACCCTTGAAGATGAATAAGATTAATTCTCTCATCTCATTGCACAGGATGCTGGAGAGCAGCTGGTTTGTCTGGGTCTCACAGATGAACCATATCCCAATGGATATCGACTATGACAAGAATTTGGACTGGATGTCTACTCAGGTAAAAGATCATTCCCTTCTGAAGAATTTGGGCCATACAGGTATCAATTTTAACCATCAGCAAGTCTTTCCTGTTGCATTAAGGGTAAAATCTGCTGGTGGCTGGGATGGGATGGGAAGGTTAGGCTGCTGGATTCAGTCATGGAAAAGGTAAAGAAGGACAGCAATGATACGCTCATAGGCAATCAAAAATGGAATCCAGGTCGAGCTCTGGTTCCTAAACATACTGTGACCTGTCTCTGACTTTGCTTTCCTCTCCCCTCCTCTAGCTCCAGGCAACCTGCAACGTGGAGCAGTCGCTGTTCAACGACTGGTTCACTGGGCACCTCAACTTCCAGATTGAACATCAGTGAGTACTCGCCCCAAGACTGAATTTTCTTTCCCTGCCTCCTTTTTTAAAAAATATTTTCCCTTCTCTCTCTTTTTTTCTTTCCTTCCTTATTCTTTTCTGCTCTGAATTCTATAGTTTTGGGACACCAATGAGTTTGTCTTTAAAACTTGAAACTCTTAAGGAGAATCACATAATTCAAAGCTACTTTTAAAGAGAATCCTGTAATTCAAAACTCTCACTGGATCCACAGGAGGACAAGAGAAAATGGAACAGGGCCAGGATCGATGCAAGGACAGCAGTGGAATCAATCCCAAGTAATAGATTTTAAGGATCAGTGGAAATGTCCTGGTTAAAGCACCTGGGGTGGCCGCGCCACAGGAGTTTAATACACCTCTGCTGATTTTTTATGCTATTAGTCTACAGAGTGAGATATGCAAGGATGAAGGATGGGCTCATCTCCTCCTCCGTGCTATGGAGATGGCTACTTCTGGAAAAAGGGAGGGAGGGAAAAGTAGTTTCTTCCATAAAGATAATTTAATTTGGAGACAAACTGTGGAAAAGAACAGAGGGGAAAGCAGGAAATTCCTACAAGTTCCTTGTGCTAAAAGCACAGCAGGGGGAGTCTGTCGCTGGGAGCAGATAGCTCCCAAAGAGCTATCATTGTGAGCTGGGTGATTCCTGACCAGGGTTTCTAAGGAAGTTTGCCTGTCTCCCGTTCCCAGCCTGTTCCCCTCCATGCCACGGCACAACTACTGGAAGGTGGCCCCTCTGGTGAAGTCCCTGTGTGCCAAGCACGGCCTCGAGTACCAGTGCAAGCCTCTGCTCACAGCCTTTGCAGACATCGTGTAGTGAGTAAAAATAACCCCCCCCAAACTGCAGGAGGAGGCAGGAGAGACTGGAATCCTAAGAGCAAGGGGTGTCTTGCTCTCTTTTTATCCTCTTGGGCACATAGTGACTCCTGGGGATGGTGCTGTGCAGGGCTGAGTTCGACTCTTATCTTTGTAGGTCTCTCCCACCTCAGCTTATTGTGGGATTCTGGGAAATGAGCACAGACAAAAGCTCATTCCCTTGTCCCCTGAGCAGCCCTGTGATGTGTCCTCTCTTTCTCTATCTCCCCCAGCTCTCTGAAGAGCTCAGGAGAGCTCTGGCATGATGCCTACCTGCACAAATAAAGGACAAGGCTTGGTGTTACCATTCACAGCCTGCCACGGCTGCATTCCCAGCAAGCTGAGGGGCAGGGACCACAAGGGACTCTCTGGCAGAAGAAACTGAGTAAGGACTGAAGGACAAAATTCCAATAGAGATGAAGCTGCCTGAATTTTTCTTCTTGTTTTTCCTGGGGTTATGGTTCAGATATGTTAAGAGTGGGCAGGGCAAACAGAAGGTGATATTTTTAGGAGAGGGAGGAGCTCTTTGCTGACAGTCTGAATATTTATGAGCCTGAGCATGGGTTCAAGTCTGATCATGGACTGGTGGAGCTGCACACACTTAACTTCATGTCAAGGGCCTCTGACCATGAATTTGTTTGTTTTCCTCATGTGGAAGGTTTAATGCTTTGATAGAGCAATTGCTTACTTGAATTTGAAACTGCAAAAGAATTTGGATTAATATGGTGTTCCAGCAATGTGCTTAAACCACAATAAATTAAGATAAACTACAAACAACACAGACTGTAGCAAGTGCCCATACAATGAATAAAACAAAAAATGTGTTTCCATTACTGTTCTCTAGAGCATCCTCACTGTCACAAGGCCAAGAAACACATGGGTTAAAACCAGCTCTCTACAAAATTTATCTCGTTTGGGGATGGTTTTTGTACATTGAGTTGGGCTGAGACATGTGGACACTCCGTGTACACTCCTCACCTATACAGGACTAAGATTATACTACAGAAAGGTAAAACAAAAGCAAAATAAATCACCTACAGATATTGAGTCACATCTGAAAGTTGCTGTTGCAGTTAAGCAAAGGTTAGGTCAGATTTTGGCTGTGCCAGGCAGAAGGTGGGTCAGTGAAAGAGGCTGGTCCAGGTACTTTGAATCACCCTTGAGAGGAGACAATATCTTTTCATTAATTAGTAAGAAAGCCTGTTCTTTGTATCAAGTGAGTGTTACAATGAGTTCATACTCAGACCCTGAAATAAAAGACCAATATTTGGAAAGGAGACTATGGGAACAACAACATTCATTTAAATATTAGCAGTTACCACACTTTCTTTCAGTAATTCAAGGTTAATAAATAGAAGTCTCGAAAGGTAAAAAGATATTGGGTAAAGAGATATAAGGTAAAAAGTCTCTGGTGTAACAAATGGACTTTGTACTATTTGTGCAATGATTGGCTGAATTCCCTAAAAACCTTTAACCCCACATAGGCTTCCAGAACAAGGGAAAGATTTACTATTAAACCATTTTTCCTGCCTTGGAAAAAGTGCAATTATGTTTAGAGGTTAACACCACAAAGTGCAATGCCTGACCCATGGGAGTAAAAGTAGCAATTCCCAAAAATTCTGTGGGAAAATCAACAAGTAAAGCAGGACTCGCAACAAATAGTTCACTCACAAACACATTTCAACTACTTTAAAAAACCTTTTAAAATTACTTTAACCAGCCTTTGAAAATTGGGTAGATGGAAGGCCTGATTTTGAAGATCATAATCTATTTTTGGACCTTTGACATAATTGGGCTCCTAGTTCAGGACCCCTGCAAGTCAAAATGCAATTTAAAAAGAGAGCTGTGAATGTTTCCAATGTTTGAGGACCCAGCAGAGCTCCAGTGAGAACAGGTGTGCAAGAGGATTGGGCAAGACTGAAATGAAGGGCTGTGGATAAATATGGAATAAAGTCTAAGCAATATATGGATCAATGCCAGAGCAAACTGCCAGGAGCAGTTGCCAAGTTTTCCCTGCGTATCTTTGACCAATCTTACCAGTATCAGCCTCAGAAGAAAAGCTGCCTGCACACCCCCAGGAAAATATTGAATGAGATTTTACAAAGGAGGTATCACTAAGAGGCCCAAAGAAGGAAACACATACAAATTAGTCCCATAACCCAACAAAAAAGCATAAGCAAACAAAAACCCCAAAACAAAAAAAAACCCACGCTCCTGCAAAAAAGTTATGGTACATAAAAACAGAGTAAAAGGAAAATCAGTATCAGCAGCAGATTATCTTCCTTAAATGTCAATGATGATGAAAACAACACAAAATATTAATTGGCTTACTCTAAAATCTGAAGGCAAAATTCCATTCTTTTCTTACAGTAGTATCTTGGAATCAGAGGTTCAGGGAAGACAGTTCATACTTGAAATAATACTGAAAGTTTAAATGCAAAGCAAAGTATTTTTCCAATAAGATCTTTTAGGAAAAGTGCTGAGTGGCTAAAGCAGCTTGGACTTTGCACACACACAATAAATAAAGCAGGGAAAATGAGATTTCTTCATGCCTGGTTTTCCAGCTTTCCTCCGTGAAGTTGAGAATGTTGCTGACCTTGTAGACAACACACGAGCTATGACTATTTAGGAATTCTGTATTTCCATTCTATCTGGGGAGTGTTGCAACTGTAACCTAATCTGTAACCAGTACCTGCCATCACCCTTCTTCCCCAATAAATCTTACTACATGCAAGCACAAGGTCAAAGATTCCCAAGTGTGGAAAAGAGAATCATACAGCAGCTTGGCTAGGGAAGTGTATTCACTTCTGTGTCAATCCTGAATCAGTAATCACAGGGATAAGGATTTGTTGCATGGGGAAAAAAGAACACAATCAAACAATTTAAAAAAAAAATAAAGTTCCCAATCCTGGGCAAAGTTTAAAAATGGGGAACCTGAGAGAAACAAGTGAAGAATAATTACTGAAATCAGGACACAGCAAATCTATAAAAAGGCTTTCTGTGGTTCATCACATGTTATGAAACAGGAAATGAAGTTTTCCTTCTGACTCAGTCCATTAGAGATTTACAGTATTTGAACTGCTCGGAATAGCGGGACGGAAAAATATTTAGTGATTTTTAAAATTACAAAACTATCAGTTTATCAAGCTTCAGTGTGTGACTGGAGAACAAATTTCAGCCCAGCTCTTGAGGGCCTGCAGTGCAAGATTTCGAGCTGTTCTGGGGTTGGAGTTCGACTTTGGGTGGAATTCCAGCATGACAAAGTCCAAGCTTTCATCAGACAATTAAACCCCACAGGCTCTGCTCTGCAATCCAGGCTGCACAAGTGTCATCATTACCAGTCAGCTATCAAATACTTCACTTGTTATTTCAACACCACTGCCTCAGTGCTCAGCCTTCATTTGCTTTCCCAGCCTGTGTAACAAGGCCCCACTTTATAACCTTTTGCAAACACAGGGCTGAATTTGGGAATCTTCTTCATCTTGCTGATCCATCCTAGCTGGAATCACCCTGAATGCCACAAACCTGGCAAAACCACCTTAAATTAATTTACAGTAATCAAAACAGAGCCTCAGTTCTTTTCCCAATTCTGTCCAAAATGGCCTTGGGCAAGTGCTGAGGTTTAATCCTCAAGAGTGGAGGTTATGCTCAAGCCCACCTCTGCATGCCATGACCTGTGTCATGACCACACCACTTTGACCCAAATCACCAGTTCAGCCTGAGCTCTGCAATATTACCCGGGGGGCAAAGGCTGGGCTTTGCCATGCACCGCAGAGCTCCTTGTAATTTGCTATCAGCAAGAGATAAGAACAACTCCTCTCTCTTCACTTCTACAGGGCTGGGCTGGAGCCCCACAGCAAACTGAGAGCCAGAGGGCTCATCCAGCCCAACCCCCTAGAGAGAACAGGGACATCTTCACCACCCCAGGCTGCTCAGAGCCCTGTCCAACCTGGCTTTGAACAATGCCAGGGATGTGGCTCCCATGGAACCCTGAGCCAAGGCCTCATCACCCTCATAAAATATTTTGTGAGAAAATGGTGACTCACCTGCCTGTGAGAATTCACGGATCAGATCTCCAAACAGAGAAAGAGTCTTCTGCAAGGTGAGCAACAGGTATGGCATATTTGGCAAAACAAAGTGACTGGTTTACTGGGAGCTGAAATTATGGATACCCACACACTGCTTTGCAGGCAATTCCCATCCATGAGCTGCACTAAGGAAAGGAAATCAGGGCTTTTTCCAACATCTTTGGAGCACTGAAAGGCTGATCCCAACCTATCTCACCCTTTTTGTCTCCACAAAACATTTAGCAATCCCATTAACTTTGTCATCTCCTGACACAGCTCACTATAACAAATGTGATTCTGGAATCTGCTCGTGTTTTTTTGATATTCAAGTTCAGGGGAAGGGAAAACAACCTAGGAATGAAGGCCCATTAAAAGAAGAGGTATCCCTGGGGAAGCTGTAATTTCTCAAACATTAGTTTCAAATTCATTCCCAAATCCACTGGTAGAGATGTACATCTAAAATAAAACAGTAATAAGAAAATGTTGAGCAATTCTGCTGTACAGATAATTGAAATCAAATTACAACAACCTGGCAAAAGAATGTTAGATTCTAATTGAACAGAACACAAAACCAAAACAAAACTGCTGTTGTGTCATGTCAACAGTCTCTTTATTCTCAACATAAGGAGCTGTAAATTGATTTATTGTCTTATTTATTTGAAGAAACGGCATTGTTGTTCTTCCAGTATTGCCTAATGCTCTCCACAGCTTTGGGAAAAACTAAGTTTTCTGTACAACACTTGTCATGGCCAGTTTAGCATAGAACACAGGTAATTTAAGTCATTTAAACACAACCGTGGAGTTGAAATGTGAGTTTTTAAAACAAAGGCACTCCAAAAAGTACATCCAACTTACAGCTTCTGCACCATCTCCAGAAAATCAAATTAAGGGGTGTATTAACCTCCTAGATTAACACAAAGTGTTTGAAGATATTTGCACAGAAAAGATGTTGCCAAAAGATTTTTCATTCAATTTATTTCAGAAATAAAAGATGACAATAATATAAATCACTTCGCAGACACAACCAAAATCAGAAGATCAGGCCTTGTTTCCTCTTTCCCAAAGCTCTTCAGGATTCTCTGTTCCAGCATGAATTATTCCCACCCGATCATGTAATCTCACATGTCTGATCAGGTAAAAAGCCAGGGGAATCCCAGAATACAGTAGGTTATCAGTTAAAATTATTTTACTGCAGCTCTACCCCAGCCAAGTTTTCACAATAGGTTGGTAGATAAATGAATTGCAGAACAAGTAACATTCTTCAAAATTTCACAGAACAGCATTTAGGATCTACTCCTCTTTACATGCCACTACTCCTGGGAATTCACATTTAAATCAGGAAGTAATCCTAGTCAAATACAACTCAAGGCAGACCCAGAAATGCAGTGATTATTGACAAATCACCCTCAAACTGATACGATTTGAATTTTTTACATTTGCCTAAATCAAGAGCAGTAGCTGGGCCCTGAAATGCTTTGCATTTATTATTTACTACTGGACAATAATTATCCTGTAACTGGGGCCCCAAATTTTTTTGCACAATTTAATTAAACTGCAGATGCTGGGTAACATTACAACATGCCTGAAATCAGATTTTAGACACATTTTCTAGATATCTACATTCATACAAACATGCTGCTTTAATTAAATGATCATCCTGCAAATTAGTCCTGGCTTGATCAACAAATAGCAACAGCAGATTATTGCAGTAAAATACCAATTTCAGCAACCACTGGGAATAGTTTTGAAAGTTCTTGAGCTTGAGTTTCAATATTCATGCATTTGAAGGTTTATTTCTCAAATGTCGGGCATGTTAGTATTTTTCTATTTAAATTCTTACAGATTAGAAACAACAATTTACTCTGATACCCCTGAAAGCGCTGTAAGATGTAATCAATTTAATTCAACAGTGCATGGAATAAGAAAATATCCTTGGCTATCTCCTTCATGTCAGTTATATCTCAGCAGAGCATTAGTAAGCAAAGATTATCTTAAAATATATATTGGAAATAAAACTGAACTACATTTAAATTAAACTTTGTAGTTAGCTTTCTCTATCATAAGGAATGAGACAACACCAACATTTTACTCAAACTATGGGTGTCATTTTACTTCTGGAAGGCCAAGAATTACATTCAAGGGATAAGTCTACAAATGGAGATAATTATTTTATTAGAAATAGTGAACAGCATCAACTTTTTAACAAGTTTCTCCATGAGGACAATCACAGTGTCCTAATGGAAATTCTACTGTGTGATTTAGCCAGGAAAGTTGTTCAACAAAAAAAAATGAAGCAAGGTATTTTGATTAAATTTCTTTTTGCTTCTAGAAACAAAGACAATTTCTTATAATGAGTTGTTTAAAAATCCTGTAAGTTGTTATCAAGCAGTAAAGCACTAGTGTTGAAAGGCACTAGGATTGAAGCTTGTGTTACCTGATTTCAAGGCAGCACTTGAGAACTCAGCAAATCACACCTGTAAAACACTCCTGGTGCTTGGGCCCAAGTCTGCTACATTCATTAAAGTGTTGGACAGGTTTCTTGTGCAGCTGGGAGGATGCAAAATTCAGAGCAGATCTCTGCAGACTTACAGGTTGGATCTTTCCTTGACAGACATACGAGTTGAGGACTGCGTGTATGTTCTAATTACATCCTGAAATTAAAGCAACAGAAAAACTCAGAGCAAGTTCCATTTAAAGAAGAGAACGGCAGGAAAAAAATAAAAAATCGAATCAACTGAGTTGCTGCTCTTTGGAACAAGCACTGAGCCCAGGAAAGGCTTGTGGCAATGTTTCATTACCATCACAAAGGGTGGGTAACCAACCTGAACATATTTTACATCACCTTCCAGAAATCCTACAAACCCCAGCTGAAACAAAGTCTTTGTACACCACCACTTAATCAACATTTAATTGTTATTAGAGTGATGTTTCCTTATTTTGCAATTCTACAAGCACTGGCTTCTGCCCTTTAGATCAAAAGAGGATCAAAACTAATTTCTCACTTCATTGGATTTACATGATAAGCCAAAGTAACTCAACAGCCAGTCAAAATGCAGCTACAAAAATAATTACCATACCTTTTTGCCACCCTCAGCATTATATTTGTCCAGCAAAGCCTGGATGCAGGCTCCATACTTAGGATGAACATCAGTGAAGTTTTTCACCTGCACAGGAAGAAAAAACAGAAAATAAGAAGAATATTCTTCCTCCATTTCAAGAGGGTTCTTTACCACATTTCCTAGGCTACAAGCAGTAGGTATGATAAGGAAGCAAAGTTTAATTCTGATCAGTTATAAACAAGATATTAATATCTTCAAACACAATTTATCCCAAACAGAGCTCATTCCCAATATAAACAAAGCTGCCCCGGGAAGGATAAGGATCCAATCCGTCCCTGGCCCTCACTGCCTTCTCCTTGTTTAGAGCAAAACCTTATTCTGGCAGTCATCTGATTTTTAAAACACCAAGCTAAACACATGTTCCACATCCACCCCATTCTTTCCCCCAGGAAAAAGTTACTTTAACAGGATGTCTATTGTGTAAATAGGCACAAGTATGAGAATTCCCGAGTAAGAAAAAAATCCAGCGTTTTCAGAGAATTCTTGATTTTCCTTTACAGAAGCCATGATGACAACATTTCTAGTCAGGTAGGAAACCTGGAATAAACCCCAAAGAGGGCACTTACAGCTCGTTTCTGAATGAAGAGCTGAGCATCCTTCAGATGATCTGCAATGTTCTTACACAGCCTCTGGCGCTCTTCCTCGTTCAGCACTTTGAGGTAGAATTCCCGTACCTGAACATTGGAAAAAAGGTTAATTTTTATATCCCCAAAAGTGAGTAAGAATAGCTTTCACTCCCTAGTCAAGTAACACTTAAAATACTCAAAATGTTTAGAAGGCAGCCAATCTGTGAGGGTTTTCCTTTGGCAAACACGCCAACAACTCCTTCTCCAGACATTAATGGCAAGAAGACAAGTCAGAGCCTCTACATAACATTGCCCAAAATCTGAATTTCAGATTCTGTGAGAACTCACATTAACACACTCCCCTCATGCATGCCAAGGAACACAAAGCCTTTCCACACCCCCACCTGGGTCACATTGTCCTCGTTGGCACTGTTGTAGCGCTGCACATCCCCTGAAGCAAACATCAAGCTCTCCTTGAGCCGGGGCTGATCCTCAGGACCAGTGAAGCTGTTTGGGTAATAATTTGGGGCACCACCTGGGGATGGGGGGGGGGGGGGGNAGATGGCAGCACTTTCAAGCAAGTCAAAAGACAGAGAATGTTATTTGCTCGGAGGAATCAATCACTCAGTTACCATTTTATTAAAAACATCTGACAGCATTTTTCTGTCAACACCTTCAAGTCAGTACTTAACAGCACCTGCTACAAAGAGAACTTCCACAGCGCTTTTTAGGGAATATTGATTTGATTCAAAAATAAGAAAACCTGGCCACTCTCACGACAATATTTCTCAATTTTAATAGACAGTCACAGCTGAGGTCTAAGGCAGCATAAAAATGCTGTCATTTACGTATCTGAAGTGCTACAATGCTTCCCTGTGTAGGGGGTGTATTTTAAACACATAATGAACTTAAGAGAACTGCATAAAATCAACTAATTATCTGTTCTGGGACAAGAGCAGCTGCCCTCAAGTTCCTGTTTTTCAAATATTTCCCTCTCCTCCCGCAAGTGTCTGAATTCATAGCCCAGAGGAACACATATCTTGGCATGAGGCACAGCTTAAGTATATCCTTGTTTACTCTCAGGTGGAAAACAGCCACTATTGGGCAAACCCTGACAGAACAGAAGCTGCTCAACAGAGGGGAAGTGACAGCTCTACTCTTGGCATTTTCACTTTTGTCTTTCACAATCTCTCAGAAACCTGAAAGCAGAGCAATTAAGCAAAGTAGCTTGAGCATATCCAAGTCAGTCTTTAAAACTTGACCGTGAGTATTCTCCCACAAACTCCTTTTCTGTTACAGGCCTTTCTGTTAAGTTTTGAACATATCCTAAGCTTCACTAGATTTTATACTTGTAAACAAACTCCTCGTCCCATATCCAAATATCCCAAGTCTCCTTTACTGGATTAAAAGATATACACGCATTCTTCCACAAGCATGTAAAGATAATTAAGATGGATCTTAAGGCCCCCCAAGAACTGCAGCCCTTAGTATCACCATACGGAAAGTTGTTTTTCTGACTACCTTGGTTGTCAGAAACAGTCATTGGCCCATCCCTCTGGTAGTTGGCCACCCTGGCTCTGAAGGGACAATTCACAGGGATCTGGAGATAGTTGGGGCCCAGGCGGTGTCTGTGGGTGTCAGGATATGAGAAGAGGCGTCCCTGTAACATCAATCACAAACATTAATCATTTCACCACTTATAAAAGGCTGGGACATGTCAACTCAAAGTTTTCATAAGCAGCAAAGTCACCAATGCTCCTCAGGTCAAACCTCCTGTTTACCTGCAGCATTTTGTCAGGGCTGGGTTCAATTCCAGGGGGCATGTTGCTAGGGTCATAAGCCATCTGCTCCACCTCTGCAAAGTAGTTGACAGGATTCCTGTTCAAGACCAGCTTTCCCACTGGGATGAGAGGGTAGTCACCATGAGGCCAAACCTGTAAGACACAACACACATCCAGTAAAATCAACATGATTACAGTATTTACACTTAAGCAGTAATATACAATACAGCTTAATTGGCAGGCAGAATTCACCTAATTTAAGTTTAGATTAAGAAAATACATTACTGAGTTTTTCTCCTAACAAACATTGAGAAATGTCTTATTTTAAGAAGCTTTTTGCAATTAACACAGACTATTCATGCAACTTATTTCGTCATCCCAGCATAATCTCAGCACTTGAGTACCTGAACAAAATACCCGCAGGCCCTTGAAAAGCTGCCTAGGGAGGCAGGGTGTGGGTGGAACTGGTGGCACAAATGTTTTCAGCTCCTTCAAAATGCTTAACTGGCTTAACTGGCCTTTCCTTTGCCATCTGAGCTGCACTTTCAAGTTCAAAGGTCTTTAGCCACTTGGGCAGAGCAGTGTTAGAGGTAAAGAAGAGTTTATGCAATGCAAGTTTATGTCGGCACCTTTCAGCAAGGCATTCCTAGGAGCAGCTACTGCAAGCGAGACAAAATGAGACCAGCAAGGCTCAGGGTGTGACTCTGATCTGAGATCACACTTCTGAAGTGCCATGGGATCTACAGGCCTGGAATCGAGCCCTATCCATATTTCCCCTGAGGAAAAGTAACACCAGACATAACACAGCTACAGTTCCAGCTCCAGAATTTCTGGCTCATCATGGCTCTATGAAAAAAAAAAAAACATTTAAAAACTACCTGAAACTGAATATTCCCAGCAGTATCAAACATACCTTGGTCAAATCAAAAGGATTAAATGGGAACCTCTCTGCTTCTTCAAAGGTCATAACCTGAATGTAGAAGGACCATGAAGGATAGTTCCCCTTGGCAATGGCATTGTAAAGGTCCCGTATGGCATAATCAGGATCAGTAGAAGCCAATCTTCCTGCCTCTTCCACAGAAAGGTTTCTGATGCCCTGGTCAGTCTAAAAGCAACAAAAGCACCAGTTACAGCATGCTGAAAGTCCTACAGAGATCATTCATCAGAATGAATTCTAACAACATTTATAATCCAAGAATGAGACTGTCCAAGTTCTAACTTCCGATAACTTGAGTTTACATTTATAGTACATTCAACAGCTGCCTTCCAGATAAAAATCAGTTCACTGACAGTGCTCCATTAACAAGAGACAGATGCCCAAAAAAGTCTCTTACAGTCTAATAAATCATTACTATATTAGGAAGAAGAAAAATGCCTCTCCTATTGGTTAAAGGTATGAAACTGGTATTAAACAAGGACTCCACACACCTTTGAGTCTGAATTAAACTTGAAAAGTCACACATTTTTATGGTCTTTACCCAATACGATTAATAGACACAATTTTAAATATAAATAAATAAATACCTTGGCATGGAATTTGCAGTAAACTGCTCTTCCATCAGCATTAACCAGTTTGAAGGTATGTGATCCATATCCATTCATGTGGCGATAGCCATCGGGAATGCCACGATCACTGAACAGGAAAGACACCTGAAGAGAAGGATCAGACACTATTAATGGGCTCAGCATATCAAGGAGAAAGTCTGAGTGAAGACTAAGTTTGTATATTGTGTTACTCTGCATCACTGGGAGCTATGTTAATGTTGTTCGGAATTCCTTGAGGAATTTCTACTTCGGGTGTTAATGAAATAAAACTGACTCCCCCTCTAACCACAGGTAAGCATGGATAATTAAAAATCATATTTAAATAAACTATAAATAATACTATGTAGACTTCTAAATCAAACATGGAAAAGAGAGAGTTGAAAACCTGCTCTCATAACCTGACTTCTTAATCACACAAAACAAAGTCATGGGAGAAGCTTACTTGATGCAAAGACTCAGGGCGAAGACTCCAGAAGTCCCACACCATGTCTGGATCCTTCAGATGAGTCTGAGGGTTCCTCTTTTGGCTATGGATGAAGGATGGAAACTAATTTGTCCAGAAGTGGAGGAGGAAAAAGAGATTAAAAAAAAAATTAAAGAAAAGGTGTAGGATCAATAAAAAAACCAAAATTCTTCTACTGCCATACCCTTCCTGCAGACATATTAATTCACAGACCAGTAAAACTGGGATAATGTCAAACACTGACAATTAGAATAAACAGATAAATAATGCTTTCATTTCGTGGTTGATAAGTAAGAGATAAAACTGTTCAAAGTTGTGTATCTGTGTTTATGTGACTCACAAATGAACACAGAGATACAGTGAAATATCTGCGCAGAACTCCTGCACTCAAGGAAAGCCCTTCTAACTAACTGCTGTCAAACTTATGCCAAAAGACCAAAAACCCCAGATTTCATAAAAAGAATTGTCAAGAAGCTTTTGAAGTGAAAACTTCAAGTGAAAAGTATGAAACCACATCAGTTATCAAGCTTTGGCTCTTTATTTGCATTCATTTAAGGACATCTTTCCAAGTAAAAAATCTTCAGACAATCTGACAAACAACCAAGTTTGTGTCAAAATAGGAGCATTTGCTTCCGAGGGAAGCCAGAACAAGATGGGAATGAACTTTTGGGCTTCCTCACAAAGTACCCTCACCTTTTGTGCTTACTCACCAACATTGCATCCCGAATAAAGAAGATGGGAGTGTTGTTTCCCACAAGATCCCAATTCCCCTCCTCTGTGTAGAATTTCATAGCAAAGCCTCGGGGGTCACGAACTGTGTCAGCTGAGCCGGATTCTCCAGCTTGAAGAAATACATGAACACACAGAAGTGTTAGGAGAGGAAATGCATATAAATACAAGCTGAAAATAGGCCATAAAATGCTAAAAGGGCAGGGTTTATTGTCTATTATGGTTTTAGTACAGTATAGTTTATATATTTATTTATTTATTTTTATATAGTATAGTATTTATTGTTTATTATAGTAGTCTTTTCTATACCAAAGAATTTTAGGAATATTTTCAACAATACTTCAGGCACTGTGAATTTTCAAAGCGTGAACCCAGCCAAATATTCAGGCCACAGTTAAAATAAGGAAAAAAAACAAATATATCCACTTGAATCAATTAAGAGTGGAATTTGCATTACCGCTAAGAGACATCATCAGATTTTAAGGCTGAATCATCTAAACCTCCATTTGTTACTGTGCATCAAATCCCAGTGGGAAAACTCTCATCTGGAAGGTAGCAATGTAACCAGCGTGCCTAATAAAAAACTATGGAAGAGCTGTAATCCTTTTAATTCCTCCTGCTTCACCCAGGATGGGATTTTCAATAGGAATTTAGACCAGAGCACAAACACCTGAGCAGAAGTGTCCCAGAAGTGCTCAGAACAGTTAATGCTGAATTGTGATGAAATCAGCAGGACGCTCATTTTCTCGTTAAAAACCTTGTGTACTCCAGAACAGCAGGGAGGAAACGTGTTCAAACAGGGCAGGCAAAGGGAAGGCAAGGATGCAACAACCTGCTCCAGCAGCAGCCCATATTTCAAACCCAACTCTATCTCCTTACCCCCATACAACACTCAGCACACCCTAAATCCTAAGGGATTTAACACTAGAAACAGACAATAGGCCAAAGCCAGCAGCTCCCTGAACCTTGCTGGACTCTTTTTTCTCTCCAATACTTACAGAACTGAATCTTCATTAGGACTTCTTTTAAATACATCCACATAATGAATGATAATTTTTCTATCAGACAAGCTATTGATCACAATTAGCTTCAACTAGCAGCATTTAAGATTTTGCTAGTCTGTGCATTCCAATCTTTAAGAAACCAGTTTACTTATTGAAGATTGTTTATTTTTCTTTGCCCAGTATTTAGTTTACATCATTTGTCCCCAAAACACTCCTGCAGCATAAGAGATGTTAACTTGCAAGTGTTGATTGCGATCCAACCAGAAACAAAGCAAGCTTTCTGTCAGGAAAAAAAAAAAAAAACAGCTTGGGCTGCCCTCCCTCTCACATTTCCGACAGAAAAGTGTCTCCAGAGAGCTGACAGAAAGGGGCAAAATCTGCTTAAGGTCTTGCATGTAAGTGAATTTCAGAGAAGATGAACTGGCTGGAAGAAAGCACTGAAAACACCCTTAAGTGCCCCACAGTGCAAACACTGCTCTCAGGACACACGTGTAAATGACACCAAGGGAACTCAGAGCCTTACCAACAGTGGAGAAGCGGATGGCAAGCGGAGTCCTTTTCCCAATGTGCTCAAACACTTTGGCCTTACAATACTGGGTGATGTCATGAGTGACTTCAAAATAGCCAAAGGCTCCTGAAGAACAGCAAGTTCAACATATCATAGCTAGGTACCCTCCTTCCACTCACAGTTTGTCTGTTGTTAACATGCAACTTGAAGTCAAAGGGAAACATGGAAGTACAGCAGTTTAAATACTATTTATTTGCACAAAATGAAACTGATTTAACACAAACTATTTGCTCAATCTCTCCTCCTTAACTGACTGTAAGCAACTCCGAGCAGCAGCACAGAAGATGCTCTTCTGCCAAGATCTGTGTATTTATCTGGGAGCAAGGCAGGTATTTCTTTAATCCTGCTAGGAGTTGCAGAATTTTTGGTGCACCTGTAAGCTGGATGAAGCAACAGAACCCTTCCCACCCCCACAGAGGAACTTTTCCCATGCACAGTCACATTTTAAATACAGCCCCATGTTTGTTCCTTCTAGGGCAAAGCATGACAAAAATCAAGGTACTAATTCTACCTTACTAAGATCAACAATAATTTTTTTAAGGCTTAGAGATTTTTTTTTAATTTAAATATTAGATGATAGGTTTGCTTTGGCAGACATACATTAGAAGACAAAGCCAAATTCTCTAATTTAATATGTTTGCATATTAAGTAATATGCAAACAACATTAAATAGAGATGGGGAGGAAGAGACAGAAGGAAGCAGAGACTAGAGCAGATACATTAAAAACTGAAGGGCTATAACATTTTCTCTCATTTTTGTAAACAATTTCACTGCTTCAAGTTTTAGCACTCCGTTCTCTTAAACCAGGTCCTACCACAGTCGTTTATATAGATTTATTCTAGCTAGTAACACTAAGTTATAAGTAACAGTGTAACTTTTGTGTCACAATCTACATGTTAACTCAAAACTCTTCAATTCTCCTCAGAGAAAATAAGCGATTTTAAACATACCTGCCCCTTTTGCATGCACAACTCTCTCAGGAATCCTCTCTCTGTCAAAGTGAGCCATCTCATCAGTGAAAACAACATCTTGGACAAGAAGAGGTCCACGTGGCCCCACTGTCAGGATATTCAGCTTATCCCCAATGGGGTTCCCAGCACCCGTGGTCAGGACATCTGGTTTCTGGAAGCAAGAGAAAGTCACTGTCAACACCAGAAATTAGCAACCCTCTGGATCTGAGCCACACAGTGTGCGTGACTGTTCAACCATCACACGCCACGGAACGTACCAGCAAGAAGTGGCAAAACAACTTCAGGTTCTAAAGGAAGTTACAGAACATACAGAGGTTTACCTAAAGCACAGAGCTAAGTTTTAGGACAACTTAAGAAGAGGAGTTTTAAGTCATGTAAAATCCAGCAATGTTTTCCATGGTTCAGAAATGTTTCTTTTAAAGACCACTGATCTTGCTTCCAGAAAAAGATGGGGAAAAAAGCCTACAACAGAAGCAGCTGCTGGAAAATAGGGAAGAAGGGAGAGGAAGAAGGTGATGTCAGTACAGGGTAGAGACATAAGGAAAGAGCTACAGCCAGACTAAAATGGGGTTTCCAAGATTAGTGTTGGTCTGGAAGAGTTATGGAAAACAACAGAAGTAAGAACACCTGAGGAATCATCATTTTAGATTCCTAGATCACAGAAGGACTGACATTAACACAAGCCCTAAGAAGCTCTGCTGCCAGGAAGTGTCCTACAACTTCAAGAAATGCCTGCACTAGAACTGAGTGTACTCCTACTTTCTCATAAAAAGATTCCAGTAGAAAAGACTTAGTCTGCATCCTGTGTGGGTTATATGCTTCTCTAAGGCAATATTCCTATTTTACTGGGTGCTGTAGGAAATGTAGAGAGAAGGTTCATCAGCTCCAGAGACCTGATGGTCACAGTTCTCAGTTTTTCCTGGAGTTCATCTATTGCTAGGAGCCTTGTAAAGGACTTAGAAGAACAGGAAAACAAATAAGGATGTAGGAAAAAATAAAGAAAATAAAGACATTTGCAACAGGACAAGCTCAAACAGCAGTGTCACAGATTACGACCAGCTAACAATAAATACATCACATGTTGCACTAAATTCCATGGGCGCTCTATCCATTCCATCCCACCTGAAGCATCCACACACCTGAACCACGCCAGCACAAACTCCCTCAACCCCTCCTGACCAGCTCTCCTTCTTTTAAAGTTCTATATCTGAAAAGGGATGGTGGAGAGGAGGAGAAGGAATTCCTGATGAGAAAACCCTTCATTAACAGCAATTTCGTGGGGTTCCAATTCCTACCTTAAGTTCTGCATTAAGGGGGTTAATTACTGCAAACAGACACAATTCCCATTGATAGAAGCCTTTTTTTCCCCCAAAAGGCAACCCACAAAGGCAAGGAAAGAACAATTATTCACATCCACACCCAGAGCTCTGGATGAGGGAGAGAACATAGGGAGTCCCAGACACCCTTGTTTCACTCAGGTCCACAAATAACCACATAAAAGACATTTGACAGGATAAATGTATTTCCACTGTCTTCCCACAAAAGTGCAGCACACGCTACTCCAGCTGGCTTGAATTCCAAAATACCCACATTCTTTATTCTTCCTTCACCACTTCATTAACATAAAGCTTCAAGCATAAATCCAGTTCCTTTGGGATGCCTGGAATCCTCACCTACACTGAAATCTGCACAAACTTTTAGAAGACAATATGTAACAGGTTACAAACATAAACATGATGTTCAGAGACTTACAGGAAAGTTAAATAAAACTAAATCTGTATTTCAAGTCAAAGAAACATCTGCTTAAATCAAAAGGTTATCTCTACTTTCTCATGGGAAATATGCGACAGTAGAAATTGTTCTCAGTATATTTTCCACTGCTTATTTATTACAGACAATACTATTCTATAATGCCAATATTTAAGGCTATCAGAAGTAGTTGCTAAAACCATGTCTTGCTGACATTAAGGCTATTAAAATAAAAAAATAAAAAAGGTTTTGTGACTGTAGAGTCTCCTTTGTGTAGGCAGACTTTCTAGTGTTCACATCAGAAATAAAGAATATTCATTTATTTAGTGGTAGGAGATACTGACTTTAGTTTCAGGATGTTATGTGGGGCACACAAAGTGAGCTCCAGAGAAGAAAAAAAACCAAACCCCACCCCGTGGTTTAAAGAACTCTCACACCACTTTTGGAGCTGACTTTGTTTGTCGCCCATGTTTTCAGCTGGTTGGGAGCTGCACACAGCTCAAACCTTGATAGGTAAGGACTTTAAAATCTGTATTTTATTACAGCACTTACCTGCCATAACAAAAAGTGTAGGGAAGCGAGGCCAGGAGAATTTTAGTCGTGGCTGTGGTAAACAGCACACATCAAAGCACACACTTCCAGGCATCACTGATACTTTGTACCTTATACAACTCACTTTAAAATTTTAATAAGTCCTCCCTACTTTTTATCTTAAAGTCTCATGACTCCTTATGCAACGCAGACTTTGGGTTGCCTCCCAATCTCCAAATTAACCTTGGCCTCTTTTCAAATGCTGCTTTGCTACAGAAAAGCCGACATCCCTACAAAAAGAATTACTCATGAACAAAAAAAGGAACGATTATGACACACGCTAGGATATGATGGAGCCACAAGTCATCAGGTAATTCTCACACCATACCTTTGAGAACCAAGAGAAAAAAAATTAAATTAAGGCGACTTAACAGCTCCAGTGGGAATTGAGACATCCACTTGCATCTTGCAAGATTGCCACTTAAAACCAGCAGGAAGTGTATTTAGTGGCAAACACATGTTTCTGTCAGAAACTGCATGTGGAAACTAACACAGTGATTTGATGAAGAAGGAAAGTGAACTCTTGCAACATTTCCACATTAACCCAAATACCTATCTGGGGTCTGTTCTACACCTTCAGATGACTGAGTGCCATGCTGCTGATTACATGCCCTTACAATTTCAGTCAACCACTTGTCCCAGTCCATTTCACAGAATTATGGAACGCTTTGGGTTGGAAGGGACCTTCTAAGTCATTGAGTTCCACCCCCTGCCAT
>VWZN01004045.1:162228-177924 GCA_013396955.1 Regulus satrapa
CTTAAACGCCTCATCCGCAAGATTATATCTACATTCTTAATAGACACAAAGAATAGTCTTAACTCGTTATTTAAAGAAGAAATTGCTTTATCTAGGCCGTGTTATTATGGATTAGAGGATTAAACCTCCCGAATTCAGGTCTGTACTATACAGGGAATATCATTACTTCTGTTCCTTTTCTTCAGAGTTAAGAACAGCAAACTCTTTTTTTTTTTTCTGCTTCACTCTTTATTGGAACATTTATTTTGTGTCTTGAAGCCTCAGAATCTTTTCTGCTTCAAGACGATAACCAACATCATAAAGAAGGGTAAGGGAGATCACTTATTTTTCTCATATTTTTATCCATAAAATGTACATCAGCAGACTACACCTGCCGCGCCCAGATTTAACATTAGGATTGCCCACATCATGGTTTTTTTTAATCAATAATTCCTACTTCAATTTTCTTTACCAGCAAATTGGGGGAAATGTGAACATTTTCACGAACAGTTAATATTTGCTTTTCCTTTAAAGTTTAACACTTTAAATTTTAAGCAGGCCAGTTTATCTTTTATGTTTAGATAAACCCGGTGGTCAAGTTTAAACAAATCAAAACAGATCTGTTCCAAAGTAAGAGTAACTTGCAAAATCTTCTCTTTCCTATCAACCCTTCTTATTATATGTTAGAGGAAAGGATATATGTGCACATACCTACGAGTATACCTGCATAAAGAAACAAACAAGAAAAGTAATCTCTGTGATCTCAATAATTCCATAATATTGGCTAAGAAAATAAATAAGCAGCTCCCAAACTAAAACCCAGGGGAGAGCAACACCAGTGGCACCTGTTGCAAACAGCGTTTGCACTTCAGCTCAACTAAAACCCAGTGACTGCATTTCATAAGAAAGGTCAGGCAAAGCTCACGGTGGCACAGATACTTTTGTCTCTTACCCTGCTCTAATTTTATGTCTTTTCAGGAATAAAAAAATCCCAAGCCAGTGAATGCTGGCTTGAATTTCACAGGTATCTGGCTGTGGGTGTCTTCATTTGTTTCCTTTTCCCCCCTCTCCTGTCTTGATATCTGTTTCCTGCGGCGCCTTATTTGCCTCCTGTTATGTATCTGTATTAAGTAAACAAACTTCAAACAATTCCAAATTAATCATCTTTATTTACCTGGGGAGACTGGTTCTCTGCTGCCACATGACTTTCTGAGGCGTGATCCAAACCACACTTTGCCCTTAATTAAGATTTGGGGAGATTAAAAGACAGAGTGCTCGGCGTTCTTCGGGTTTTGTTGCATTTAAAGTGAGTTTAAACACAAACTGCCAGGTCGGTGTCACACAAGATTGTGCTGTAAATAAAGTTTACACGTAGCTCAGTGATCTACACCCAAGGGAAGGATCTAGAATTAGGTGAGTAGCAGGTCAGAAGTGCCTCCTGTTTTGCTAATTAAGTTCCACAGACACCCCAAGCTTCATCCAACCTCTGTCAGCCCTCTCACTCCAGCACAGAGCGGGGGGGACAAGATGACTTTTCAAATAAGAGATCAGAAAAGAGCAGCACAAGAGAGAGCTTGCTCACTTCATGATTGAACCGATTATTGATGAGAACACTTTACCACAGGATTGGGAGGCTTCTTGACCTCTCTGCTAAAGATGTTCAAACTTGTATCTCCCAGAGGAACCAAATTAGGCATCTAGAGATGAGACTTGGATACATTTTCTACCCTGAGCCACAAGGAATAAGGTGAGAAAAACATAAAAACTCTGGTTCAGGCTCACATAATAAAAATATAATTGATATTACTGAGTATATTTTTAGTCATAAAACAAATTCAGCTGCTGCAGGTGGACTATTGTATTATGAAATAATGAATCTGTTCTCAAGACCTGAAATTCTAATTGGTCTTTATAAATATCCAATATTTACATATTTTATATAAATACCAAGAAACTTTTCCACTCATCCTTCTGCTGTCATGCCTGGTGCAAACATCAGGGCACAGAAAAAGCATGGAAAGCGCAACAAAGTAAAATAACATGACAGAAGATTGAGGGGTAGGAATGGCAACTCCAGACAGAAGAAGGTTGCTATTCCATTTTAGAAAACAAAGCAGAGATTTATGAACAGAAACAACAAATTAATTTTATTTAATTAATAAAATATTTTATTAAATTTAATTAATTTTAATTCAATAAATGCTTTTATGGGAAATGGCACACTGGACTGTATTGGACAGAGTGAGATACTGAGATGCACAGAAAATGTGAAAAAAAATCACAAAGAAAATTAGGGAAAGATAGATAGAAAATTTTGCTTTGCATTTGTCATTTTTCACCCTCCACCCTCCACTGCTGTAGTTATTACAGTAAGATCTTGACTTAGATTACCAGAAAAAAAAAGATTAGCCTCAATTATAGTGTGTTAGGATATTAATAATTGATATGTTTCAAACATGTTTTTCTTTGCTTCTCTCATTCTCCGTAGATGAGAATGACTTCAGTGATTTTACAGCAGTTGTCTTCAACTTAGGAATAAATAAATGCCAGTGGTCTTAGACCTAGTCCTTTTTTACCAAAAATATGATTTGATTAATCTGTTTCAGTTGTTTCTAATAATGTATTGCTTTTCATAAAGTATTTGTGATCATCATTATGAAGAATTTGTGTTTCATATTTAGTGCTGGAAGACAGCTGCAATCTACGCCTTGAGATCACTGAAGGAACAACAACAGAGTAAGAAATGCAGCACTTTTCAGGCCCTGGGGTCTTCAAAGATCTTTAGCATCCTGGATACCTCCGTTCTCTGTTTTTACTCTTCAAAATGACATCATTAAAATGATTTCACATCACAGACCCACCATTTTCCTTTTTTTAATGCAGATTTTTTTTTTTCCTTTCAAGCTAGAGCACCGACATGAATGTTTTTCTCCATTTGCTCTCCAGTGGTACTAGCAGCGTTGTCTGAAGCATCTGCCCAGTGGCAGTTCATAAAACCTCAAATTTGGAACCTGGTTTTGCCCATTAAAGCTTCATTCTGCATAAGAAAAGATTTAAAGCTAAACGCGGCCATATTTTGCTCTGTTGTTATAATCAGAAGCTCTTAAGCTTCTAAATGGGTCAACCCTCGGTATGACATAGTCACATGTTCTTTAAATTGGTCAAGTGCTTAATTAGCATGCTGGATGTTTGCATGTATAAATATAGATGTTTGATCCAAGAGATACCTTGATACAATAGGTGTCGTTTCACGTGTTCCAATTCCACAGAAAGAAGGGAATCCTAAATGAAGAGAGCTTGAATTTGCAGAAAAATAAAGGCAATTAAAAATGTTGTCTGCCCAGCAGGACTGGAAAATCAGGCTGTTATTTCATGGCCAGGCAAAATCAGATACATGCCTTTGAAAATTTTGGAGATGTGTGTGTAGCTAAATGTATCAGTAGGGCTCTAGGCTGATACATAGAGGTTATTGATATAATTCATTAACACAGTGATGATGGATTTCAGTGTGGCTCATACCTCAATTTTCAGTTTGTTTGGTACTAAAGAATGTTGACTTTTTTTTTTCTTTACAGTGGTGATTTCTGAATTTCCTTGTGACTATGGGATCAGGGGAAATAAAAATATAATCACAGGGAGCTTATGGGGAAAAACCAACAACAACAAACACAGATGGCAACAAACCAGATTTGTGGTAAGCAAATATGGATGCTGGGAAACAAGGAAAGGCAAACAAGTGGATTTGTGAGGTACTGAGAGAGGAGATATCACTGCCTTACTTAAAACCAACAGGAGGTAGAAATTCTCCAGACTTGATCTACTCACCAAGAGTAGAGGCACAGCTTGGTGAGAGGTTGGAGTCAGGCAGCCAGTGGAGTTTAGGGATCCTGAGAAATGCTGGATTGATCCCTCTGTGTTTCAGTGAGCTGGGAAAGATGGGATGCTCTGCAGGCAGAGGGACATCAGAAGCTCTTCCCAGGTGGCAGTGGTGGCAGGCACACGTGGCATTTGTGTGCCAGAGCATCAGCAAGCACTCCACATATGGCTAGTGATCCACTCTGCTGACTGGATGGGCCAGCTCCCCATGGAATTGCTGCAAATTCCCAGTGTAGAGACAGCCCAACCTGGGAGACCCCATTAAAAATTTTCTAGGTGTTTGTAACCCAAATATAGTTTAAGATGTTTTCTCTTTCACTATTTTTGTCCTGAAAATACACACACACACAGACACACACACACACAAAACACACATACACTTTAATATATTTAAATTGATTCATTTTCAGTGTCTCTAGCTGATTAGTAGATGCTAAACATAACTGATTTTTAAAAGATAATGTCAATAAATTGTGAAATAAAGGCAGTTTTAAAAATCTGCTTTATTCTAGGAGATGGGTGTATCTGTCTCTTGAGGTGCCCTGTTTAAGAGCAGGAACAGCCAATGAGGTTTGTCCCTTGAGATGATGGCAAGTAGAGCCCAGGGAATAATTAATTAGGGCGCCAGCACACTAATTAGTACTGGTGGAATTGATAGGAGTTTCAGTACCTTTGAAAATTTATTTTTATTTTTATGTGAATATTTCAGCCTTTTTTTTTTTTTTCACTTGAAGTAGCTTGCCATTCTCAGTCTGTTTTCCATCATAATAGGAGACATCTAAGGATGGAAGAGTGGCAAAAAGGAAACCACCTGCTTAAACATCTTCATTCTGGCAACATGAAAGGCTACAAAAAACCCTGGGGTTAGTGGGACATTAGATAAATATAAAATAACTCTTCCAGCCTGAACTAATTGATCCAGCCCAGTGCCTGCCATCTGGCCAGCAGTTTGCTGGTGCTCTTTGCCCCAGCTGGCAGCATTTGAGTTGCTCTTAAAGTCATTGCCTAAAAGCAATTAGTTCTAGATCATTATGGGTTGCAAAGATGGCCATTGTTTTGTTTAACATTTACACAACTTCCAGGGACCTGCTTCTGAATTAAAGTCCTGGACAAGCCCTTGGCTGTTTTGACCACGGGTCAGGGAAAACAAATGGTGGAATTTTTTTCCTGCTCTTTAAGCCTAGGTTCTCTTCTGTATGTTTGACCTAATTTTTCTGTTCACAGAAAATTCATTGCCTCAAATAGGCAAGTAGGAATTATGGAAGATATATATATATAATTTTTAAAAGGCAAAATAATTCCATAATTACAGGGTCTTTAGTTAGACGTTTAGTCCATTTTTACACATCCCAGAGACTGCCAGCTTTTTATGTGTTTGAAGAACTGTGTTTCTGAAATGTTCATCTTCTTCGCAAAAGTTGCTAAAATAATTATTTTGACCTATTGTGGAAACTAAAACAAATTATTGGTGTGTTTTAGGTTTCTTTTCTCCCTGGAGGCTGATGCTAAACTACCAGGTTAATTGACATGTTTCTTTTCCAACTCCTGATTGCTACCTGCACCCTGCCCGGACGTTTACAAGATATTTTCAAGAGGTTTACAAGCCCTTTACACTGCCAAGAATCTTACGTAGGAATAAAAATGAAATACAGATCATAACTTCCAAACCACCAAACTCATAAGCACACTAAACCCTCCTGCCCAGATCTACAGGGATCTATCAGCATTCCTATCCAGCTTTGGTTGCATTTCCTATTTTCCTTGGATTGAGGGCAGTGGTTGAACAGCATAAGTTGGTCTTGACCTGTAACTTGGACTTCCAAACAGTTTTAAGAGGAATACACATTTTCCACTTTGTTTTTTCACTAAATCTGGTCTAAAAATATCCGATAATTTTTCTTACAGCTACAAGAAAGAGCACTACCTCATATTAAGCATGGAAAATTGGCCTAGTTTTGACCACTCGCTATTTTTGATTCCCCCAGGGTGAAAACAACCCTTTTTCAGTAATCCTCTGGTTGTCATACTATTTGAGAAGGTTCTTTATTTCCCCCTTTTCTTTTGCTCTTAGTATGGTAGAGGGGTTCTTTACTTGTTTTCACAACGTGCTAGTCTCTCTTCTGTTTGGTGATTTTATCCGTACATATTCCTGAAAATGAAAATAGATTTCAAGATATGGAAGGCTGAGATATCTTGGTTTTCTGATTCCTGAGGCTTTTCACTGTCTTCTACAATGATGGTTTCCTCCTTTTCCTCCTACCCATTCCTAGGGGTCGCAACCAATATTTCCTATCCCATTGCACTCAATAATTATTTTTAAATATTCCCCTGGGGACTGGAGGCAGACCTGGGTCTATCCCCCTCTATTTTGATACTTTTGAACCGAGAGGTTTTGCTGTCATCCATAATGACTTACCCTACCATATCCACCCTCCACTCTTCATTTGATTTAATCCTTCTGTCCAATTCTGATACATTCTGACTCACCATTTTATTGGGTGCTGATGCCTCCTGGCACCAACCCCACTTTTACTGAATCATCCAGACGTTCCTGTATTTTTTTGGGGATTGGTTTCTGGCTGTCCATTGCACAGAACACTCCAGAACACTGTGACACTTCCATCACAGGTGATGTGTCCCGGGAATTCCTTCCCTGTGATGCAGGCAAGGGGAAAAAAGGGACTTGGTCATTATCTCCCCATTGCTTCCAGCAATGATGTGTTTCATCCTGAGTGGCAATAACAAATTGGCCTGTGTCAGCCACCTCTGTGTTGGAAAAATATTCCTGGGTTATGTGATAACAAGGAGCTCTGTGTCATACCTGGGATTAGGGAACTGAGGAGGTGGATGGCGTTATGTTTATTCGGGCTGCACGTTGACAAGTGTTAATTAACAACGTGTGCCTGTACCGAGCTGACAATTAGGTTTGAAACCTTGGTATGGGATTGCTTCCCTAATGTTTTTCCCCCCCCAGGATTTTACTTTTTGAGGTTGGAACCCCACGTGCTCTTCTGCTGTAGCAAAACCATGAAGATACACATTCTGCATCTTCACAAGGTGGGTGATTTGGCAAAAGATTGTTCATTCCCATAACAACTGGGAAGGAACATGCTGGAAAAGTGGGACCAGTGCATTATGGAAGGTGCTGTCTGACCAGGATATTCACTTAGAAAGTTTCCATTAATTACTACACTCACTTGGCAGTAAATGTCCAGCTACAAATTCCTGCTTTCAACATACTGAGATTAAATCTTCTCACTGAAAAAGGTTTCTAAAATTTTTAATAAGGGTAATATAATTTAGTAGTGAATACTAGAATAGTGTTGCAATGTTGTACAGAATATAAAAAAAAATAAAAATTGAAACTCTTTTACAGATTCTTTGAGAGAGAAACAAAGATTTTTTTTTTCCTCTATCTCATCCTTTCCTGTTTTGGTGGCCTACTAGTGGTACAAAGCTTGGGTTTCTGGCTTGTTTTTCTTTTTAAAAACCCCAATATTAATGGTTGTGCTGGGTGAGTTATATCACACTTTTCTTATTGAACTTATAAATTTTAGATTTTAAATTTCAGCCTAATTTTGGGCAACCACACATTTATTTATTAAATTAGAACTATATTCTATTGGTTCTGAGGTATTTAAACAATATGAAATATACCTCAAACGTTTATAGCATTCTACTCTAGGTTTCTTTGCAGGTAGGCTAAGTTTTCTGATGTTTAGGGAAAGGGGAAAAAAACTCTTTTTGAATTTTCCAGAGAAATCAGAGATAAGATATGTAGTCATGAAGCAAAAGGTTAAGAAGTTCTTAGCAAAAAGAGAATTCTGCAACTAAAGATGTTTTGTTGTGGCTTTTCCCCCTTATTCTAACGTTTGGGGGTTTTTAGGAATTATTTTGTTTGTTGCTGGAATTACTGATTCGTTGTAGTTGGAGTTTCCCCCCCCCACCCCAAACATGTTTGAACTTTACAGGATATATACTAGTTCACAGTGAGGTACCTGAAGCCTCACAAAGTTTTTGATTTGCTCCTCAGTTGAGGCAGCAGGGTAGGAAAAAAAAAAAACAACCAAAACAACCAAACAAAACCCCAAAAAACAGTGGCAAAATTTCACTGCCACACCGGGCTTGGGCTTCCCTTTGTGGAAAAATCTCTGCGACGGTGCTGAGTCTGTCTTGCCAGCGAAGAGAAAGGGATGCTCCCCCTTCTAGAGGCTTTAAGCTGAGGATGAGGAATGAAAGCAGATCTCAGTTTTGAGTTTTATAAGTAGAAAGTCGGCAGCTTTGCTGCCCGCAGTCGGGGTGTTACTCTGGGCCTCCTCTGCACTCCGTGTGTGAGGCGAGGACCTTGTGACAATGTCGCACCGTGGGGCCAGGATCGCCTGTGCCGCCCGGGCACCGCCTCGTCAGCGCTCATGGGGGGCCAGGATCGCCTTTACCGCCCGGGCACCGCCTCGTCAGCGCTCACGGGTGTCCCCATGGCTCGGGGAGTGAGGGCCAGCCCTCGCTCACAGAGCTGTGCCTTCACCCCTGCCCTCAGAATCCCGCCTTCTGCTCCCCGCGCACAGCCTGGAGCGACTCCAACGCGGCGCTGCCGCGGCCTCAAGAGGGAGGCAGCTGCTGATCCTACCCAGTTCGGCGTTCCTTGGGGAAATAAAGGCTCGAGCACCACCCGGGGGGAAGCAGAATTTAGGCACAGGCGGTGTAGGTTATGACGGAGTGGTAGCTAGGAAGCTGTTGCTACACTTGGAGTATTTCAGTGCCACAACTAACGCTGCAGCTGTTGTCCAATGGTTCTGGATGATCTCGGGCGAGGCAGGTGTGGATTTTGACCTTGAATGTTCTCGATAATTTATCTTCAATTCTTTTCAGTGCTGTTTGCCATTGTCAATAACCAATGATCTCAGCTTTGGGGCACCCACTTCGCAACACTCTTAGAGGGTAATACTTTATTTGGCTTCCTGGCAACTTCCTGACTGTTCAGGTTTATGAAAAATACAATATTTAGCTGTAATTCTTTGTCTATGACTGTTATTTCCATCGGCTTTGTAATCACAGTGATAGAATCTTGATAATGTTCTTGTCAATACCGTGCCCCTGGCTAACAGGGGAGAGCTGAGGATATGAACATTGTTTCAGGAAACATGACACACATCCCTTGCAATCAATACATGTAATTTGCTCTATCAAGTGCCTCATGAGGCAGGTTGGTATTACAGCCAGTGAATAGCTGTAGTAATAAGTGTAATTTTGACATGAAGTTCTTCCAAATGTGTTTTTTGGCACACAGGACTGCAGCAGGTTTCCTCACAGATGTAGTACAGCAGGGGATGCTGTGACCAGATACCTGAGATTATTTCAAGTGCCTCCAAGGAGTTATTTTGCACTGGTAGCTATCATACACAGACTTGGCAGGCCTGGTGATAGATCAGAGCTAGGGATCTGGGTGACCGGAGAAGATTTATCCTGCTGTAACTTTAGAGCTGGATGTTATAAATTAGAAGCTGTTAAATGCTGAAGAACAATGTCATTGTCTGCAGCTCTTTGGTAATGCCTGATGGCTCGCAGGATGTTCTGGCTGTTTGATTCCTGCATTAGGAAAAAAATGCAGGCACTGTAAAATTGTAATTAATAGTAAGAGTGAAATGAGAAAAAGAGTGGGAAAAGAGGCTTCAGTAAGTTTCAGGACACCCTTCATCTTGAATATTGTTGTGTGATGAAGTAAATACTCTTTTACTCCCTTCATTTGATCTGATTCCAGGTAAATATAATTCCACCAGCCCTCAATGATAAGATTTCTGATAGTGATCAGGACAGTCTGATTTTGTACCAAGGTTTTATCCAGGGATTTAATGCATTTTAGTCTAATCTTTTGTATTCCGACAGTTTTCTCCACCCTTTGTCATCACACTCATGTAATTGGGCAAAATAATCCAGCATAGATCCATAATTTTTGTAGTTCCATAATCTTTCCAAATAAGCCCTACTATAACACTTGCTCAGTTGTCTGGTGCATTTAAAATTTTTAAAATCATTTTATATCACCTCTTGTCTTCATATACTCCAAGTTTTAGGACATAAATGTTCAATGCTAGTCGAGGATTACATTTTAAATTAGGTAAAATGTCATTGGTTGTTTCCGTGATTAGTTTACTTTTCCTACTTCAAATTTTTTTCAAAAAATATCCATGGAATAAGTACATTACAAGTGAAACAGCTTCTGGGGAAAGAGGCTCTTTCCTGCATCTAAAAGGTGTAAGAAGCATCTTCAGTACTACTTTAATTCTTGATTTAAAGATTCCTTAACCTATACAATGAGTGCTCAACTGAGAGAGATTGAAAACAAAATGAACCAGAAATGTTTAAAGATCAGAGGATTCAGCAGCAGTGCTGAAAATTTGTGAGGAGGGTCATTCCAAATGTAAGCAGACTTTGGAAAGGGGGAGTTGTGTTGGAAATGGTTCCTCTGTCCTTTGCAGTGGAAAGAGCAGGATTCATGGAATCCTTCTGGTGTCTGGAAGGCACCTCTGGGGATCACCTAATTCAGCCCAAAAATCCAAGCTAAAGCAGCTTGTCCCAGATTGTGTCCAGTTGGGTTTTTAATATCTCTGACTATGGAAATTCCACAACTCCCTGGGAAATCTGTTCAGGTTTTCACCTGTTCCACCTGTTCCAGTGTTTTACCACCCTCACAGTAAAAGGTGAGGGGGTTAAAGTTTAAATGGAATATTTTCTCTTTCAGTTTGGGCCTACTGCTTCTTGTTCTTTCCCTGGATAATCTAAGAAGAGCCCACCTGTCTTTTTCCTTTTTTCATTCATCAGGTACTTATAGACAGACATACTGTCCCACCTTCTCCAGAATGAACAGTCTCGGCCCCTCAAATGACAGAAAATCCAGTCCCTTAATCATCTTTATGTCCTTTTGATGGACTGACTCCAGTTTGTCCACACCTCTCTTGTACTGGAAAACCCAGAGCTGGACTCCAACTCCATCCCAGTCTCGCCAGTGCTGAGCAGAGGGAAGGATCACCTCCTCCACCTGCTGGCAGTGCTCTTGCTGGGATGCTGCTGTGGTTTTCATTGCCACAAGAATGTATTCCCAGCTCACATCCCACTTGTTTTCCAACAAGTCTTTTTTATCCAAAGTTGTTTTCCACTTAGATTGAAAGGACTCTTTACCCAGGCAAAAATTCATCAGTTTGTCAATGAGGATGTTGCAGGAGTGAGTGTCAAAGTGCTGTGGTGAAGGTAATGTCAACTGTCCTTCCCTCATCCATCATACCACCGATACCATCATGGAAGGCTGACAGATTAATCAGGCATCATTTCCCCTTCATAAATCAATGGAGAATGGATTGAGAGCAGCCTGGAAAAGAGGTGCTGGTTGATGGGGGTGTTGGTTGATGAGAAGCTCATGCTGTGGCAGCAACACACACTTACAATCCAGAAAGACAACTGTATCCTGCCTCAATTATTGGGATTTATTCTTCCCTGTGAGGGTGCTGACACACAGGCACAGGCTGCCCAGAGATGCTGTGGAATCCCCATCCCTGGAAGTCCTCAAAGGCCAGGTTGGATAGGGCTTGGAGCAACCTGGTCTAATGGGAGGTGTCCCTGCTCATAGCAGGGAGTGCAAGGAACTAAGTGGGAGGTCCCTTCCAATCCAGTCTCTGTAATTCTAGAGAAACCTTTTTGTCCTTAATGCTTTCCAGTCTTATTTGTTCCACCCCTTCCCAAGGATAAAGGGGATGCTGACCAGTTTGTACCTGACTGGTACCTGACCAGTTTGCTTTGAAGGATTTCTGAAGACGTTGACTGTATAGCAGCAGCAGAAAATCACTTATTTGTTCATTTTGGGCACCTGACATACTTGTGCACAGAGATTTCACTCCAAGTTCCTTATCACTGCAATTATATCTACTACAAAAGGCAGCTCTTGAGTGTAGAAAAGAAATTCTTAATAGATTCTCAGTGCTTCTTATGCTTTTCATACCTGAAAATGTGTGTCAGAAACAGGCTGTAATATAAAATCTTCAGCAATTAAAGTTTTTTTAAATGGTCTTGCTTAACAGTCACTATTAGTCATGATAGACATGACCCCTTCTTTCTTGACAGTATTAATTTTGAGAAGCTCTGCCTTATCTGTCATTATAAATAACAGTAAAGCTGATCCGGGCTGATTTCTTATGCTAAGCAAATTTAAGTTCCTGATCTTATTTAAATAGAAATTATGTTTTAATTGACAGCCTAAGGATATGAGCGAGGCAAGTTATGTAAGGACAAGAAATGTCTTTTATTAGACTAAATAGTAGAGTAGGAAAAAAAAATGAGGCAAGATTTGTTAAGCAGGAGTGTTTCTCTTAATAGGAATTGTTAATAGCAAAATGTAGTTTTAGGCTATGCTAAATCACAGATAAAAGCAGGAAAGGGAGAAGGTGAGGTGTCTGTTTATTATTAACAGCCTAAAGACTTGTTCAGAACACTCTGATTTCACTGACTTCTAATCATCTGAGAAGTTTACGCAAGGGACGGTATTATTCCTAAAATTCCACATTCATGAGATTCTATGTTCTCTTTTTAAATTTTAATTAGTGCTATCAAGTAGATTTTCCTAAATTACCAATCAAGACATTCTGAAAGGTAAGTATTGTAACCTTGGCAAAGGCCATTTTGCACAAAATGAATAGGGGAAGAATTTGAGTTATTACACTTTAATTCTAGTTTTCCTCCAGCTGGGAGGATAAAGGAACCTGGCAGTGGTGAAGTCAGCAGAGAGTATTTGGTCACTCCAAATACTGGACCAGCAACTAACTCCAGTTAGACAATAAGTTGAAGGCTGGAGGAGGATTTTGCTGCATGGTAGAAAACAAAACAGATGAATATTTTCTCTCCATCAGTGGTGCTTTGAAAATATGCAAAGTGACTTCTCTTAACACTTTTTTTTTTTTTCCCTTTTCATTTAATTTAGACTTGATATGTGATTCACCTACTCTAGTCACACTTCATCTCTGCTCCCCCCACATCTCCTGCTGTCCGGGCTCACACTGATTTTCAGGTATCAGGCAGCAGCTATCTTTGCTTATTAACAAAATTTGCTCTGAATCTTGCAGATAAAATGCAGTTCAATGAAGTAGCTACACAAGGAAAATGCCATTAGCACATCTTCAAAACAGAGACAGCAGCTTGAGAAAGAAATTTCCAGCAATATCTGTGGAAGCCCAGCCAGCTGTTGAGCCTTTGGGCTCATTAACACTCCCTCCCACAACTGCTTTAAATGAGGTTTGGGCTTATTTAAAGGCCTCCTCTGATTTTGGTGCTTTTCTGAGGGGTTGGTTGCACCAATCAAGCAGCTTCTTTGAGGGTTCTGTTAAGGCCAGTTGTGGGGTTTTGGGTTTTTTTTCCTTTCCTATTGGAAATTCTTGAGTCTTCTTTGCTTCAAGTGAGTAAAATAAATTATGTGGGCCTTAGAGTTAAGGGATGTTTATGCTGTTCAGTACCATATATATGAATATTGTTTCCGAGAAAGTCACTGAACTTTGTGGTTTGAACAGTAACAGGTCAATCTCAGTTTTGGTTATTTAAAAAATACTGATTTGGAGTCTTTGGTGCAGATTAAGTTTATGGGGATTTTATATTTGCTTTGACTGCTGCAGTTCCTTAAAACAAGTGTTTCTTTTTTAAATAGGTTTGCTATTTATCCAGGGGGTTTTTTGTGTATCAGAGAATGTGAAGATTTTTTATTTCTAACTAATTCTGGTGTACTTTAAATGCAAATTTTAAAACCCTGTAGTTTATCAGAACTAGAAAAACTCATATCTGAACCCTTTACACAAAGGAAGATGGAATTTCTAGAGTCCCATGGTTTTGCTCATTATGGAACTTTCACTGTTGCATGTTTTATCTGTTTTGTTTATGTTCCTGGAAGTTTTCTGGTGCTTTCTACTTTAACACTAACTTGAGAAAGAAGTGATTATGAGAAAATCTGTCTGTGGAAAGTTGACTTTTATGCTGTGAAAACAACTTGGGATTCCTCATGGTTCCAGTTGAAACATATGCAATCAAACAAGCTGTGTACTTATTGTGCCTTATAAATCAAGGAATGTTAAGTTGTTTTTATGGGTGTTTTGATGTATGGCTTGTTGTCTTTATTGGGCTCAACATCAGGGAGCTTGAGGTTTAAATCTTCAGCAAGGAAAATCCTTTCCCCATTTGGGGGTGCTTCTCTTCTCAGGTTCTTTTTCCCCAGTGGAAGAGGCTGGTGATACCTTTGCAGCAGAAGGAGAGAAGGATTTATCTGGTAACATTTTTTTTTCTTTTATCAGTAAATGCTACATTGAGAAAACACTGTCTGAAGGAAGTGGGAAAGCAGACACCGCTTGTTAAACCAGATAATTTTTGGTGTTGTTAAATTACATGGAATGGCAGGAATAACAAAGTGTATGGGAGTATGGGAGAAGTGTGATAAAGGGAAGGAACAGAAGTGGTTTGTAGAAGTTTTGTGTGCTTGCACAGCTGCATTTTTCCTAAATAATGTCAAGTTCCTCTTTGCCAACTGTGTAGCAATTCTCTGTGTCAGTTTAGCATTTTTTTTGTGATTGAAATGAATCCTAGGAGATAGAACAGGATGAGTTTTTAGAGAAAGCTTTTGCAAAGAGACATCACAAAACAAAATGAGGGATTTTGGGTGAGAAAGGCCAACTTTTGCCTTTTTTTTTTTGCCCCCTTCCCATTCTTGCAGTGATCCTTGTGAAGACACAAGTCTTCTGTGCATGATCTTGGAGGAACTAACAGGCAATAAAATAAATACCCTGGTATTGAGGAGGCACCACCTGGTCACCCACCAAAGTCATGTTTAAGAGGTCTGCAGTAGTCCATTGCACCCTAAGACTGGGGATTAAATACAGATGTAAGAAAAAAAATATTTTATAAAAAAAGTGTTTAGATTGAACACATGAGACTTACAACTGGGTGCTTTGAATCAGTCCTGCCTTGTCTCACATTTAGGGACCTATTTACCATGTTTACTGTCAGTTTTGTATTGTCAGTTCTTAAAAACATAGCCTTAAAAATACACCAAAATAGCAGAGTTAGCTTTGATCTGTAAAATAACACCTGAGCAAGGCATCAGTAAAAATACCAATCGCTGAGCTGACAGTGGAGCACAAATGAGGTGCTGAGGTGTTAAGATTTCCAAATAAATTGGAATTACTTTGAGAGAATTAGGTCTGGTTTTATTAGACAACTTTTGCTTTGTGTTCATGATTTCATGGAAAGAAAGTATGAAAAAGCTGAGAGCTACATTATAGTTGGGCTTCAATATAAGATAAAAGATGATAATGTTAAATAAAAAAAAAACAAAGAAAAAACCCAAAAAACCACATTTTGGGGTTCAGCTGGTGGAAGTTAGGATGCCTTGTTAAGTATTTTGTCTTTGAGTATAAACAGAAGCTGCTTGATCCTGTGAGCAGACATGCATAAGTGAAATATGATTTTTCAAGGGTTTAATTCATGCCTAATAGCTCTGATACATTTTTATCAGCACTAAGTAATGTAAATACTGCAGTACAAAAAGACAGAGGGATGTGCTGTAAGGCATTATAGTTTTGAAGCATGAAATCTCTTTCCTGTATCATCTAAACCCCTTCTGTCAGTTAAAAAACCATTTCATTCCCCCTTGTCCTATTGCAACAGGCCCTGCTGCAAAGTTTGTCCTCATGGTGCAAAGACAATTTGTCATTTTGAACTTGACTCTGGAAATTCAGGCATTGAAGCTGGTAATAGTTGCAAGCTGTATCTTTTAAGGAACATTACTGTGGAAAAGATGGTTTGGGTTTTTTAAAGTCT
>VWZN01004045.1:181785-293681 GCA_013396955.1 Regulus satrapa
TGGGTTTTCCTTGCATCTGGATTGCATCTTGGTCGTGGTTTGTGTGTGCGTAAAGCCGGCATGACGGTCCTGCCAGGCAGGAATGATCCCGCTCTGTTCCTAAGATGTACCAGGTTATAAAAGGCTGTGGGAAACCAAGCCCTGTTGTCCTAACAAACATCTGACTTTCCACCAGCTGCTGTTTGGAGCGTTTTCCTTCTAACTGGCGTGCAAATATGTTCTCTATAACCATAAGATGAAACGTGCTTTACAAGTTGCTGTCCAGAACCGTACCACTGTAACTCTTTTAAACTAAATTTATCTTACAGTATCTTGTAGTTTCATCTTGGAGATGCTGTTACCACGTACAGCCTGGAGAGGGAAAACAACATTAATTTTTATTTTATTTTTTTTTTTTTGTCCTTTGCGGTAGTAAATTTCACTTTATGAGCAAAAACTTTGAACTTGTATACTTTGGAATTCCTTGTAATTCAGCAGAAACCTGTGGTGTCCTTTCCTGCTATAAACAAGAGCGCGTGTGTGAGTGTAGGACGGTGCCTCGGTGATGAGAATAACACAGTGTTAAGGTCCTTACCGCTGTCATTTGTTTGGAAAGAAAAGTTTCCGAACACTTAAGCACATAGAGGAATGTTGGCATCTTCTTAAGGGAGCGAGGAGCAGTTTGGAAGGCTTAAGCCGTGACAGTTGTGTTAAGGAGCTACACTGTTTATTTTGCATTGTCACACTGAGGAATACCATATTTTTCCATGGAAAATTCAGGGAAACGTCCAGTTTAGAAAAGCATTTTGTGTACCACCCACGGTTTCATGCCTTTTGCTGGCCTCTGTTACGGTCTACTGTTCCATGCTTAACACGGTTGTGATTTAACTCTATAAAACCAAGGGGCTTGGTCTTTTCAAAAGGCAATCTCATACCGGGAGAAGCAAGGGAGCTGCTTTAATTTGAGGGAAGAAACCTTTGAAATTGTCAGAGATGGGCTGACTCACCTTCTCCTCCCTGGGTGTATTGATCTCCTGCAGTTTTCCTGTGTGTGAGCAATTCCGTGGTTCAGATCACGAGTAGGTGACTGCGGGGAGTTGTCCCCATCGGGTCAGCATTACTAAACGTCATTAAAATAAATGTGAAGAGCCTTTTGCATGTTCTCCTGGCTCTGGTTCAAGGCATAACTGTAAGTTTCAAGGTCAAATACACATCTGCACTTCGAACTAAAAGCGCTTGGGTGGTTAGAGAGGTATGAGGATGCCGTGTCTGCCAAAACACTTGTCATTCTTCATTTTTCATGGGAGTGTTTGTTTGCCACCAGCTCTGAGAAAAGGACTTTTGTTCCCCCCGCCTTGTTCCTTATTTAGGAAACCTGGAGTCAAATATTTTGGTTCTGCAAACCAAAATGTACATTTCTGCCTTTCTCTGCTCAGTGCCTCTGCCACACAGGTTCTGTGTGTAAAGTGAAGAGTTGGACCCTCACTCAGCTTGCTCCTTTTTTTAAAAAAATCTATTTCTTAAGAGAAATTTCCTTGGAAAAAAACTGCAGCGAGTGAGTGGGTGCTGAATGGGAAGAAGGGTGAGTGTGCAGGAAATGCTTATAAATATTCAGTGCACCAAATGGTCAGTTCTGATAACGCTCCCGCACAGCAGAAAGCCAAGCAGTCAGTGGCCACAGAAGGATTGGCTTCTGTTGCCTCTTTTGTTGTTTCTGCCTTTGAGATCAATCCTGTCAATAACTGAATGCATTTTTTAAGTCTGGAAATTGAATAAAACCGCACATGAAGGCATCCCGTGATTTCCTGTGACAGACTGTCACTAGTGTTGTACCTGATACAAGTCAGTGAATCCTCTAAATGGCTTTTCTTGCAGTTGGAAGGCCACAAATGGTTTTTATATGGATGCAAAAAAGCTTGAAATAACTTCTCTATTCTTCTCCCTGTAGGAATTGTAAATGAGTAGTATTCACATCATTCTGCACAGTGCTTTCAAATGATCTTGTCTTTTACATTAATTTAAATCTGAAGTAGATCTGGCAGTGAAATAACTGGACTTACTCCTGTTTAAGAAACAGGGAAACTTGCAGTACTGTCACTTTTGTTTCTTTTCTAGGAAAAGCATTTAGTGGAGCACTCGTATATTTCAAACTTGGGGTGTGTGCGTGTGTTGGGTTTTGTTGTGTAGCCCTGAGTTTGATGTCAGAGATAAAAAGCACTTAGAGGTTCAGTTCTAGCTCCAGTCAAGCATTGTAATCCCTGGATGAAATCCATGGTGCTGTCCTGTGCAGAAGATTGCACGGGATTATCATAATGGACATTTCTGGCATTATGATCTATTGAATACCATTTTCATTATTAGATCAGGACAGCCTGCTGCTTTGGAGTCAAAGAAACAGTAAGTAAATACATAAATCTTCCTAAATTCTCATGAGACCGAGGTTTAGACCTGTATTTCTTCAGTGACTAATCTCCCATCAAAGACCACAGTCCAGTCACTGGTCTTGAAGCTTTGGAGGCTGAAAGAGCAATATTGTGTATTACAACAACTGTGTTTTAATCAACACCTGCCGTGTGAAGGGTAATGTTTAAAACTCTGCAAATGCTTTAGGGGGAGTTTTAATAGTATTTTTAAATAAATAGTAATCTGTGGCTTGCTTGTTTATTTGCCCTTTCTGTGAAGCTGTTCTTTAATCAACTGTTTTTGCTGCTTCTGTGAGCCATTCTCTGCCCTCAGTGAGAGCTCTGACTTGGTGCTTGGGACTTGGTGGCTCTGCCTTGGAAGGAGAAGGAGTGACCTGAGCCTGTGGCCCTGAGTTCTGCCAGACTCTAGGTGTGTTCATGTCTCCAAGGGTAAGGTCTTTTTAGGCAGAGTTCAGGTGGGATTTTGCAAAAACTGGAAAGAAAGTGAAACAAAAGCAGCAAAAATGAAAAGCAGCTACTGAACAACTTAGCTAATGAGAGGTGAAACAAGTGGAAGTTGGAATACATGTTTTATTTTTTGGTTTTATTTACATGGACATGTATAAATGCAGTGGTAGAGAATGTGCCCGATGGTTTCACAGGGATTATGAGACACGCTCATTTGGAATATTAGAGTCTATTCATTTTAAATGCTCAAGAGAGAAGTTGAAACCTAAACTTACTTTGGGAAATGGGATTCTTTTACTAGATCTGCCTGTGCTTGATGCATGGTTCTTTAGACTCTGAGCTGTCAGCACTGCAAATACATTTTGATATTATTGCCCTGTTAATTACAGCACTTGGGTTGTACTGAACTCTCTGGTTACGGTCAGGCACTCCCGTGTCTGCCAGTCCACCTGCTGTGCTGTTTAATGCATCAGCACATCCTGGTGCTCTGGAGATAGAAGTGTTGACAGATGTTTTGCCAAAGGAAAAAAAAAAAAAAGAGAGGGGGAAGGGTTGGAATTTAACTTGATAATGCTGTTTCTTCATGTACCTCTTAGCCCAAACACTTGAAGTTCTCCCTGGATGAACTAATCCACAAATGAGTCTTGTGGTTTGTTCAGCTGAGGATGAAGAAGAATAGGGTCTGAAATAATTCTTCTTGTGTTTTGAGGTATTTTTGTTAGAAAGGGTTGAGGGGGGACATGTTTAACCTTTTCTCACAGTGTGAGGGAGTGGTTTAGACTCTATAAAATTAAACAAGGCATGAATTTTCTTCTCTCTTAATACTGAATACTGACAAACCTTATCAAACATCAAACATGGGCTTAGCATTTACTGTCACCAACCCTGTGTTCTTTTGTATTTCACACTGCACTAATACAGGTTAAAAATTGTAGCCAGTTTTAACAGGATTTTTTAGAGCTATGCTGTGATGAAAATTCCTTTTTATACCTATCACATGGTCTGAAGTAACCTTTTTATTTCTGCATAGTCATGGTGTACTGTACTGAAATGCAGCATGGGGGGAAAAAATAATGACATTTCAATAAGCAGAATGTCCTTTTGTTATCTGAGCTGAACAAACTGGTGTGCTCATCAAGAGCCTCATCAATTTTAATAAGCTATCAGCTCCACAAGTCTTCAGGAAAGCACTGCATGGTGGAAGGGGGGCATTTTGGGGAAAAGAGCTGCAAATGCAATCAATAAAGGAAACTGAGGGGAAATAAAAGGCTCATATGGTGGCAGAGCAGGCAACTTGCAAATTGTTTCAGAGAAAAAAAAAAATCAAATAACTCTGTCTTTTGGGTTACTTTGTCGGAAGCAAGAGTTTGAAGCAGTTTTGGGGATTCCTAGGCAGGAATTTGGTAACTTAGTACACATTTCCCTGTTGGGTGAGCCAGTTGTAGCTATGATCTTTTTCCAACTTTGGCTTCATTCACCTCTGGACCCCCAGCCCACCTTGTGTGCTTCTACTCCTACACAGCCAAGAGCTTGGATTTCTATCCACACGGGGACAAATTCTTTAAGCCTAAATATTAATGCTTGTACACACANTTGGCTTCATTCACCTCTGGACCCCCAGCCCACCTTGTGTGCTTCTACTCCTACACAGCCAAGAGCTTGGATTTCTATCCACAAACCCACGGGGACAAATTCTTTAAGCCTAAATATTAATGCTTGTACACACATGCTCACCTCTGCTACAAAAAACAAACCACCAGGTGCATATTTGTAGATGTTTACGTTTTTAATTGTGCATCTTACGTTAAAGTACAGAGCAAGTAAGGCTCTCTTTTTCCACTTTGCTGTGTGTCTATATATATATTGTTTTTAGTTATGGTAAAAGAAAATTATTGATGTAAAGATGCTGTCTTAAATTAATCCTTCACATTGCTGATGTTGCCCCATGGCAATAAAATTCGTGTCCTTTCTGTAGAATTGGTTCACGAGCAAGTGCTGAAATCCCTCTGTCTGTAACTACCAGCAGCAAATGCTGCTGATGTTTAGATTTTTAGTGGGCTCGGTGTTAGGTGGCAACTTAACCCTGTGAAACAGAGGAGTTGTTTCTCTTGAAGAGAAAACTCTGTGGCCTCTTTTGTCAAGGCTGAAATCTCTTGTTACTGCTCAAGTCTGAACCAACCAAATATTGTTGGGGTCAGGACGGAACTTTATCCCTATGTGACAACAGAGTTCTGCAGAGTTCTGATGTTTGGTTCATTGATTAGTTGATTTTCCAGGTGAAAAATAAAGCTGGTTTAGCTCAAAGATTAGCAGTGAACACCTGTGCAACATCTGGGGTGCTGTTACATGTTATTTTGTGTGTATATGTCAGCAGAAAATGAGGCATGAGCTCTGGGTGTTTGTATGATTAGAAATAATTAGTAATAAAATGCAGTGTGTATGCATTTCATGCATAGGATTATGGATATCCTCAGATATATTTTTTTTCTTTTTTTTTTTTTTTTGGCGCTGGTTTGACATCTTAATCCTCCCTGATTTGGCATTATTCCAAAAGTATCTGCAGTAGTAACAAAGAGTAGGGGTGAATTTTGAATTAATTTTGTTTTGATAATGGGGTTGAGATGAAGCATCTTTTTACACTGAAAAATCTTGTTTGGGTAGTAATGTTATTGCAACGTTTTCATGTTGTAATAGTTTGTTTCTGCTGATATACATCATGTGATTCAATTACTCCAGTTAATGGTCCATTTAGAGCCTTCTTCATCTGTTTGATTTTTCTGTCCCTTTCCCCAGCTTGGTTTTGTAATGCATGGGTCTGCAACAACTCAGAGGAAATGTTTCAGTTTATGAAGTCCTATGTTGCAGGAAACATAAGTAAAGTGCTGGAAACACTTATTTACAATAAATAATTCCAAGTTTGCAGAGGAGGATGGGTGAGGACTCGAACAATTAACCTAAGAGAGAGCTGAAGCTCTGAAGTGCCTGCTTGCATTTGGGAGCTTAAACCCAAAATCCTGGTGCTGAAGTGTAAGTTGTTAAAGACTCATTTTAGAGCAATGCAAGAAAATGGAGTAAGGCCAAAAGTGGTATCAATCCTGTGATCTTCACTAAATTAGCCTGTTGTCCTTTCTTAAAGGCTAATGCATTTCTCATTTTACTTTTTCTTGAGCAATTTGTCAGTTGTGCCAGCAGAATTCAACAGAAGAGAAACAGAGGTTTGTAAACACAATAAACCCACTGGATACTCTGCAGTGCCCAGTTAATCTTTCAGATGTCTTAGTTCTCCTGAATGTTTGGAAACAAGATGAAAATAATTCTCCATTTACATTTGAACTTTCACTTTGCATTTGGTCAGGGCTGAGCTTTTCAAGTCAGGTCTTTATTTACAAAGATCTCCCATTGTTAGAGGTTCAGGATTTTGCAAACTGGACATTAAGGAAAACCTCTCTCCCTGATGAAGCTTTTCCCTACCAGAGACAGCAGGAGGAAATGTCCATTTGCTCATGTTGAACTGTGAGAATTCAGGCTGATGAACAAAAGGATAAAACCAAGAATTTCTGGTGCTGCACTTGTTTTAATGGGATTGATTTATGTGGTATTTTGAACCTAAGTGCCTAACATGATATTTGATTAAATCCTGGCAAGCCTGAGGCAACAGTAAATCCAGGACAGTGCTTTTTTTTTTTCTTTTAGTGCTTTCTTAATTTACAAATTGGGGCCAAAGTACTTCAACAGAACTCTCGATTCTTTTCTGTACAGAAGAGCAGCTACATTAAAAAATAAAAATATGGATATATAACTGGTGGACTTTGTTGAGAGCATGAGTCAACTTAAGGGTTCCAAGTTGTGGATTTTTTGGTGGAATACCAGGTTGGAAGGGACCTGAAGGATCACCTTGCAACCACATGATTGAGGGGAGCCTTTGGAGTTGCCTTGTTTGCATCACAGGACTTGTCCCAAGGAAGCCACAGTAGAAAGAGGAAAGGTTTCTTCCTTTCACCCCCAACACATCCAGACTTGCCTTTGGCCTTGGGTTACAGGCCAGGCAGGATCTGTGAGCTCAGCCAGGTCCTTGGGAAGGGTTTGGATAGAGCAGGTGACCTGGTGAGCCTGAGGAGAGGCCAGCAATGGGCAGGGCACAGCTGAGGTGGTTTTGTCAACCCCTAATTCAGGTGGCTGCCTGCAGCCTGCCAGGGTGGTGGCTGCACTTCTGTGAGCTTGGGAGATGTGGGATAGAATTAATGGCATGGAAGAAACTTCTGAGCAAAGGGGATGATGTGACTGCCGCCCTCTTCAGGAGGGGACACGAAGGACTAAAGTTAAACGGAATTCTGAACTATAAAATCCTTGTCTATTAAAACCTACTTGCTATGTGGTACTTCCAGGTGAAAGCCCTTCAGAATTGAGAACTTCCTGCTCATCTGCTCAAAACCTGTTCCTTAATGATGCGATTCCTGGTTGGGCTGATACTGTTTGAGGAGCAGTGGGGCAGTGGTTTGCATTGGTCTTTGCTGGGATGTTACAGAAAACATTTCTCTGAAATTGCCCCTCAGCACAGGCAAGTTGCTGGGCTGCAACCTGCAATCTTTAAACGGGATCTCAGGGATTGTTTGGTGCTCTTCGTGTGGCTTTGACCCAGACACTCGGAGGTCAGTCGTGCACCTGAGCACTTGTCAGTCTTGTTGTGGTTGTTTAATTATTGTACCCGGACCATCTCTTTCTTAAAACCGGTTTGATGTTCACATCATGTTGTACTTGACCTGCTTCAAGTCTGAATTGAGCAGAATGCCAGAGCAATCTGTCATGAGGCTGCATTTGGCTCTCCCTGTCCAAAAATTAAAAAGCCTTGACATAAGCAAAAAAAAAGAGGAAAATGTGCTTAAGCAATTCCTGTAGTTTTTGTGTGGTGACACTAAAATGCTTGAGATGATGAAGAGTGTTTGTGGTAGAATCCTGGGATAGAGACAAAGAACTGAAGCCAAATAAACATTTCAGACCAGCTTTTCAGTTTTGGATGTAGATTTATAACAACTGATAAATTTGCTGTGGGGCTGTGCAAGATCAAAGTAAAAGTTGTTTATGATATTTTGGGGATGAGAGGAAAGGAACACTACAGAAGACGTGATCTGCTTGTCCCATTCTTCAGTGTTTATAACATCACAGTCCAGGCTGGATACTTCTGTCACTTTAATTTCTATCCCAATCTGGAGTCTGTTGCCTGGAACCTGGAGAATAAAGAAGAAAATATAACTCTGTTTATGCTGGGACTTATACATTAAAAAGATAAGCATGCAGAGGCATAATTATCTAATTTTTTTGATCCTATATTGCTCTGGATTTTTTCCTGATTAATTCCAAGATGACAGTGAATACATTTTCTTCTAATATTTACATTTTATTGTTTGTAAAAAAAGCTCACTACTATTGGAGCTGAAGAACAAGAGTTGAATATTGGCAGACAGTTCAAATAGGGAATTAGGCCAGTTTTGCTTCACATTCATTCTTCAGACTGCTTGGGGTTTTGATGTTTTGCTAGAATCTAGCAGAAGTCAGTTTCTTGCTTGTTTTGTTTAAATGACTACTCAGTACTGGAGGCACCACTGACTCATGTCAGGTGAAAGCAAAAACCAGAGTTTCGAGATGCTTTTAGGCTGTTCACTCTTCTTTATCTTTAATTCCTCTTACAAATAGTTGTGAGGTTCCTTTTTATTTCTTTTCCCAGTTTTTGTGCAATTTCCTGAGATAACACCACAGGCCTAACCAAAACCTTAGGGATGGGTGTTTGTTGTAATAAAATGAGAGATAACATATAATGAAATGTATTTCCTCTGTGGGGGTGGATATAAGTTCTCTTCAATTGCACATTGAATTTCTGCTCTTTCGTTGAATGTTATCTTCATTCCAGCCCCCCACCCGGTTTTGTGCTCAGCTTGCACTGGTGACTTTGTTTAGTCTAGCGATCATAAAAATTTCTCATGAGCTGCATTGATACAGTTTTATTACAATCTTAGTGTGGTTTCTGGTACTTTTAAGCTGCTATATCAATTTTATAATGTGTCTGTGAATATTTGCACTGTAGGGACAGTTGGACTTAGAGGGGAGGGAAGAAAGTGAAGAACTGTAATGGTAGGAACCAGTTCATGATCCTTATTGTTGTTTTTAATAAACTATCTCATTCTATTGCCAAGATATAACGATTTTTAAAGCTTTTTTTCTTCCCAGGAAGTGCTATAAAAATTTCTGTCATGCTTTCTCAGCATATGTCGAAACTTTGGCTTGAATGAGTGTCAGGTTTTTTCAAACCTGACGTAAGATCAAGAGATTTGTCAGAGTTGTTGTCAATGACCTGCTACTGAAAGAAGCTCAGAGTGTGTGTGGCAAGTGCTGCTTACCTCAAAGTTTAACCTTGCTGTAGCCAAAGGAATAATTTCCACTAGATTTAATAGATATTTGATTGACTTTTGCTTATCAGAAAAGACTGGATCCTTTCTGAAGCAGTTGCCTGGGTTTGAAATCGCTTGGATTGAGGCCATATGTTTGTCTGAGGTGGTTTTGGTTTAGTACTTTGTAATAAACTTAAGGGATTTACACCTCGAGGTGGGTGAAGCTTTGGCTTTGGTGGCCATTCCTTCCATGGAAAACCGGGATGGGGGGAATTTGAGGCATCCTGAGGTAGTTTTGTAGCTGTGCTGGTCAGTGCAGAGTGGGTGACTGGTGTGGTTTTGTTAATATTATTCCTTTGGAAAAGTGTGTCCATCCTCCAGCTGTGTTCTCTAAGGTCAGTGCCAGATGCAAAGGCACTCAAGAAAGATTCATGCTCAACTTCACCCCATGGAAAGCAACCTTGGAATTGTTTCTGGCACTTTTTCCCTGGGTGTGTGATTCTGTGCCTCAAGTTTTTGTAGCAGACGTGGAAATGCAGCTTTCAGCGCAGGTTATTTTGTGGCACGATGTATGTGCTGCGCATCCATAAATTTGGGGAGGGGGCTGTCTTGCTTTGTTTTCAGACAATTGAGGTGACTTGTGACCTGCTGGAATTGAGTGATAAAACTCTGAATTTTCTTCTACCTCCACAGCAGCTCGGGACATTCAGAATCTTCCTGTTATAGTGTATATGCAAGGCTGTGTGCTTGTGGTTTTTCACGTTCACTGCAGAAGGCCAGAGGTCCCCTAAGGCAAGCACAATTTATAAATGAAAATGAATTTCATTTATTAGCATGCAGGTAAACCCTTGCCACTCAGCCAAGACTTAGATAATTCTTAAGTTATGGCAGAAGATACCGAGCTGGCGCACGGGGCATTTGGCCTTGCACCATCTGCAAAGCCCGCACTCCCAATTTTCTGCTGTTGCCATGGGCTGCAGACTCAGACAGGAAATCATGGTAGGATGGGAAGGGGTCCAAAATACACACAGCCGGTATAAGGTTTGCAGTTAAAAGGGAGTTTCAGAGAACAGGCTATCTGTTCTGCTCACCAGGCAGGGCGAAGTAAAGCTGCCTTGTGTGTGCGTGTGCCCGCGCGCTTTAAATGTCTTTCTATATTTTATACGCTCGCTTTTTTTAAAAGCTTGAATTTTTTCCACCTAAAGTAACGTGCATAACTTCAAATGATCCATTTATATACGAGGGGCCTGATTCAGCCCTTGCTTAATTGGTTGTGCTGGGCCTGAAGCAGAGGAGAAAGGAGTAGCCACATGGAGCTTGGGGCGCATCAGGCAGGAGAGCAGCCCCTGCCTCCCCTTCCCACAGACTCATTTTGGGGGTTTAGTTCTGTGTTCAGGGATCAAGGCCTGGGTTCTGAGCACTGTAGAGTGTCACTATGGGAGGCAGTGCATGTATGGCCCATGAAGTGTCAGGGATGCAGAAGGTGTTTGGTTAGTTGGAGCTGGGTCGCTTTCTAGCCCTGGGTAGATCACAGGGTCAGAGTTATTAATGTGTTTTCCTTGAGCTGTAGGTTAAAATAGGGAATGCTGGAGCGATTTGCTTTGGAGAGAAAACAGTTTTCTTATCTGCCTATGAGAGATAAGCACAATAATCTGTGTGTAATGAACTGCACGGTCTGCAGAGCTTCCAGCGTGTCTGAAGAGTAGTGTAGGACTGGGCTGCTTATGCTGCCTTGACAGATTGGGGGAGAGGATAATTTCTCCAGCAGTTCCTAATTTAATTTTAGTAAAGGAGGTGCTCCTTAACTAAAATTCATACCAAGTCCACACTGAGCATCGTGCTTGGGAGGCATTCTGGACAGACAGTACAGAAGCTCAGCAAACTTTGTGTGGTAAAAACCTGCTTTAAAACTTTGTCTCCCAGGCCCATCTGTGGTTTTTAATTCTGACTGAAGGGAGTGATATAAGGGGGTGGTTTGTTCTCCAGGCGTTTTCCAATTTGGCTTGTGTATGTACTGCCTCCCCAGCTGCTTGGAAGAATGGAACTGTGAACAGGAGTAAGGTGAGGTCTGTGTGTTACACTGCCAAATATTGCTGGGTGCACTGGTGATGTATCTGTCAAGAATGAGAGTGGAGCTACCAATTAATCTCATTAAAAATGAAAAACTTCAGTAGGGTTTAACCCTGGGCCTGGGATCAGCGACTGAGGCAGTTTATTTCACAACCCTGTATCTTCCAGGAACTGCTGCCTTTTAATGTGCAATATAATGTCAGAAAGATTTGCTGCTTTTCCTTTTTGATTTTATTTAAATCTGACGGGAGACAGTGTTCGAATGGCAGACTGTCTCAGCCAAGCCATCTGCCTGAGCCCTCAGCAGCGCATTGTGTTCCTGAAAGAGCATTCTAGTGAAACATCCCAATTCTGAAAAGTTTGAGCTGATTCTACATTAAAAGAAGTGATCCAAAAAGCTGCTGGTGATTTACATGTGAACACTGCCAAGTATTTCTCTGATGAGAGTGCACAACAAAGGAGTGCTCGAGTGGTTGAGTAAGGCTGATTGGAACAATCTGTTGTGGGCTACAGCTCTTTCTGATACTCCACAATGGTGAGAAGCTACTGTCACTTGTATTTTCAATCTGTATTTTGCTTAGAGGTATGAGATCTTTTGTTGTCAGGTCCCTTGAGCCAGTTGTGGGGAGGGGGGGAGACAATATTTCTTGCTTTAAAATATTCATGGAGCTTGCATGGGCTGGCTTCAGCTGACTTTGTCACCCAGAGTGATTTCTAGAAGACGACAGAGAAGTTGTATTTGATTCATCTTAATTAGGGCTTGATAGACACATTCTAATTTGACTTCTAGGTCTGAATATGGATCTGCATTAATCATCAACTGCTCTCCTAACCTTGCTTTTTGTTCTCAGCTGTTACTGAGGAGTTTGCTCAGGGAATAGCTGGAAAAATGTGTAGTATTTGTTGTGCGGGACTGGTTCATCTGAGGACACTTTTCTGTTGTTCAAGGACAGCAGGTTATTTTCTGGGCTTGTTCTGTGATGAACAGCACGAGCTTTAGGAGACTCGTGGGGGAGTGATTTCTTCTACTTTTTTTGTGATTTGCTGTTGAAATGAGGCAGGTCATACAAAGCCGTTGCTTATTTTGGAACAAAATCAGCATAACATATTAAAGAACTCATTAATCACTTACTCGACCTTCATTTATTATTAAAAAAAACTTATTGCATCTCTTGTACATTTTGAAGTGCCAGGGATCCTAAGACGTATGCTGTATATTCAGATCTACAGGTTAAGAGCATCAAATAGTGTTGTAGTAGGGAGTAAAACCAAAAGAGATTCCTGTTGAAGTATTTGCTCTCCTTTTATTTATTTTTAGGAGTGGGAAGTGGCTTTATAAATACCTACATAAAGAACTGCTCTGAACTCTCCTCTTGGGTAAATTTTTGTCCTGGAATAGATGCCCCTCTTCCCTTTGTTCAGCTTTGCCAACACAAAATCCTTCACTTTTCCTAAAGTCTTCCAATACATTAACCAGCTTCTGCATCTCCTCTCCCTTCGAAAAGCCTCGTGCTTGTTTTACAGCAGGATGTATTCTGTAGTTAAACCCCTGAGTTCCTTGGGGATGTCTTTCTTATATATCCCCTGTGTAGTCTTAATGGTATGAGAAGAGCTTACTACATTATAATCATGTTAACTTGTTACAGAGTTGGGTTTTTTTGAGGAGTGGGAGTAAATAGATCGACCATTAAAACCTGGATTAGTTTTGAGAGAGGAAAGCATCAGTAGATTTGGTCAGAAATCTGCTCCGTAGTTGTCTGATAATACAATTGTCTATTCCTGCGAGCCAAAATGGGACCACAACCACGAGACCAAGCTTCTATTCAGCCTTTAAGGAGGGTACTCAAGCAGCGTTTCCATTTTATTGGGAGGGTACGGTCAGGTTTGTGTGGTCGTTAATATATAGGAGTTCATAAAACTGGCAGCCTTAATTGGATATAAGGGTTAGTAAAGCATGAGGTGAACCAGAATGAGATCTCTTGGGGTCTGAGTTGTGCCTCCCCTTAAAATACGCATGGCTTGGCACAGTGAGTAGCTGGGGTTGAGAGCAGCGTAGTATTAATTTTGTTTGAATAATGGCATTCATGTGCCTATGCTAATGAGTGTGTTCTGCTGCCCGTCCTGCAGATTGTGGACTGGACTCTGAGCTTATTTCACATCTCTAGTGCTTGTTTCACATCCTTAATGGCTTCCTTCTGCAGTAGAGCCTGTCTTGATTCCCAGTGATGTAATGGATCAGAACCTGACCTTGCTGCACTGCTTTTCCCACAACTGTTGTGCAGCAATCACACAGCTGTTCACTGATTGTTATTTTTTTTTTTTTCCAACTGGCTTCTTTGGCCTCAACTTCTTCCTAATGCAAGTCATCAGCCACTCTTGGGTAACAGCATTCAGGCAGTGGTGTTGAAGGCTTTAAGTATTGCTAAAGTGTTTGGGTCTGCTCGAAATGTTAAATGAATATTTTTAGTCGTTTAGGTTTATTTTTATTGGTGGGGAATTATGTGCTTCCTTTGCCTCTATCTTTTCGTCAGCTCATGACAAGCTAAGACAGAAGCAGCATTTAATAAAGGAGTGAGGTGTTTCAAATAAAAATCTCTGTAGGCTTTTCTTCCCAATAATGTCATGGATAGATATGTGCTCTGTTAGAGTGTATCAGAGAAGTTGCATGGACTAGCAATTCAGTGTGTTTTGGGGTTTGTGGTATTTTTTTGGGCGAGGTTCCAAGTATTTTTTGATTAATTCATTGTGAAGGTATTGTGAACTGATGAATTAAAACTGAGAAAGGGTGGAAGGAGGAATAGAAATTAATACTTTGAAAGCTGGAAATCTCAGCTGCAGTGCACCTTAGAATCACTGAAATGCTGGTTAGGATTTGCTCCTGGAGGTTGTTTAGTCCATCTCCACTTGCGGTTGGACTCCTGCCAGAGCTGGATCAGCTGAGCAATGGCTTTGCAGCTCTAAATCTTGGAAACACCCACGGCCTTGCCGAGCAACCTGCTCACTTTTTTAGTGAAGAAGTTTCTCCTGATGTCCAGCATGAGACTCTTAAATCACTGTTTGTGCCAGTGCCCATCATGTGCTGCTTCTGAGAAGAATTTGACTCTCTAAATTTTGTAGCCACGCTTTAGGTAGTTGCAGGTACTTTTAAAATTGGCCTTTAGTGTCCTCAAAGCCAGACTCTGCAAGCCCAGCTCCTGTACCCTCACCATTTCCAGATAGCATCTCTGCAGTTTATCCACATCCCACATGAAGTGGGGAGCCAAAAATGGTGTTCCCCACAAACCTGCTGAGGCTGCTGAGGAAGGGATTGAGCAAGCTGGACCTCAGGGTCAGCTGCTGTTCTCTGATCATTATCACTGCCTTGAATTGTGTGATATGCTCTCACCTTTAGTGCAGGAGACCTTTCAGGTTGGAAAGTGCTGCTGAATTATATGGGTGAGGTTGTGACTTCGTGAAAAAGAGAAGTTTCAAATGTAGAGCTTTCATTATGTCAGAGCATGAAACTCAGAGAGCCCTTTGGAGTTTCCATGGAGAAATGGAAAATTTCATTTCATGGCTGGGATGATTGCTACCACAAGCAGGGGTTCTTGAGTTCCTTTGTACCCATTGGTACAGTAAAAACTATTTCTGATGTTTTAAAAAAACACCAAAATCAAACAAAAATAATAAAAAAGCCACCGCATCTCCAAACCACCAAAAAACTCCCTGAAAAACCGGACAAAATCAAACCAACAAAAATCCTTAAAAGTCTTCTATGTGACAATTGAATTCTATGGTTTTTTTGCAAACTCACCTGAGTTACAGGTATTGCAGTATGAGAGAATATCAGTGTTTTCACTGTCCAGACACCTTCAAAACCAAGGGACTGAAGTCTGGCTGTGAGTCTGCTTCTGCCTGAGACGGGGTCTCAGGTTTCAGTGCTTTTCTTTCTCCTTTCCTTTCCTGTCCCCCCCAACCAGAGTTGAAGGCACAACCTGCCGGATGATTTGAAACTTATAAGATGGGAAAGAAGATTACAGTGGACTCTTTGGTAATTCTTCATCACTGGCTGCCTTTCTAAATTTACAGGCACTTACATGAATGCTGCCTTCCATGTACTTGGAGATTTGAGGCACTCTGTGCAGCTGGAGAAGTGCAGAACCAAATATTTTTGGTTTCTCTACCCACTGCATTGTGGAGCTTTGACAAAAACCAAAGGCTCGTTCAACAGTTCTTTGGAAAAATGTGGCTCTAAACACTGCTTGCCCAGGAAAACAGGTACAGGATTACGTTTTAGTCTTACATAACCCTTAAAAACATAGTGTCACCACCAAAAATTACAGGCCAATAATATAAAAGCAAGCAGTGGAAGAGGATTTTATACCAATGAAAATAGCAATGCGGGTGACTGTGCAAGTTTCAGTGTAGCCACACTGCTTTTCTTCCAACTTTCATTTATTTTGCTTCTAGGGTTATAAACTTTGGGGGAGAGAGGGGGGATGGAGACCATGACGCTGAAAGTTATTCTGTCTTAACTTGTTCAGCTCTTGAACAAAGCTCCTAAATCTCGAGCTTTTGAGGTAATTAGTAAAAATAACTGATAAGAGTTTGGACTTTCTCTCCTGTGGAAATGTTGAGCTTGTGCTGAACCCTTCCTTGAAGAGGCTGGATCCCATTAGCCAGCAGTGCCATTCCTGGATGCAGGGCTCCCTCCGAGGAATGGAAAAAGAGTGGAGATTTCTTTGTGACAAAATTAAAAACTGTGGAAAATGTCAGCAGAGATAATGCTGACTAATGAGGTATAGACTGCAAATATTGGTATATCGCAGAAAATGGTGTTCTCCTGTCTGGAGCAGTGGAACTAAATTGGGTTTGGTAGTAGCAAGAGGGAACTTGCCCCCTACACAAATTCATGTCTGTCTTGCTCTAATTGAAGTAAACCCCCTGTGAAATTGCTACCCAGAAATGACCTCACCAAGGCTGTTTGCTCAAGCTCTTGGCAATCAGTTTTGAATACTTAATGCAGTAGCCAGAAAGCAGCAAAAAAACTAGAGAGAAAAAGCTAGAGAATGAGTGAGGTGGTGGTGTTGTTCATTACACCAAAATGCTCTGTAGTTCCTGTCTGCTTGTAGTTGAAAAAAAAATAATTAAAATAGTATTGTAATGTTGCATTTATTAGTTACACCCTGCCATGTGAAATCTAAAGAAATGGCTCTGCGTAGATGCTAAAAATGCCAGGGGTTAACTGTGCTTCAATATTTCATATTAATCTGAGTAACTGGAGTGGGGTACTTAAATACAAACATTAGGGGGAAAAAAATCCTGCGCTACTCTTGTTGCCAGTGAGACTTTGAATTTAGGTAATTTCATGCATGCAGAGGTAGACTTTCTTTTTCCTTCATCAGCTAAAATAACAATAAAGCTCAACTTGGTATATTTGTTTAATGAAACACAGGATCCCTGCCCTGATGGTTTTAATCAGTCCCTCCCTATGTGGTAATTAGGGGTTCTCTCCCTGGTTCTGTTTTTACTTAACTTTCAGAATGTGCAGCCAGTTTAAGTTCCGAGAGATACTTGCAACTAAATGTTGCCTCATTTGCATGCAGATTATCCAGAGGGGACCCTTAAACACTCACTCACGTTACAGCAATGCAGCCCCTTTCAGCACTTGCTCATTCAGGGAGCAGCGTTCTCCAGGAAAATGTTATCTTTTGTCAGGAACTAATTCATTCCACTCGGGGGATGTGACCAGCCCTTTGATTCCTTGCACACATGAGGATTCAGAAGCTGGAGGTGGCTCAGAGCCAGGTTTGCCTGTGTCCCGATGGATGCAGCTCTGCTAATTCGGGAGAGCATCCCTGAAATCAGGTCCAGGCTGTGCATCTGTCACAGGCGAGCTCTGTATTAAACACAGGTCGAGAAATGGGCTTTTTCTGACCAGACAGAGCTTGTCAATGCTTCTCATCTTTGTTTAATAACCAGCTCCCTTCAAGGGACCTGAGAAATGTTGTGTTTGTGCCTCTAACTGTGCAGCTGGGTGCCATTTGCTCCTGGCAGTTAGGGAATCGCTGAAGACTTGAGGAAGTAGAGCAAATATAGAGCATTTAAAGCTCTCTAAAACAGCTTCCCTGCATAATGTGTGATGTTAAAATACTAGGTGGCAGTTTGGGCCGGTGTAAAAGTTTTACTGGCGTGAGTTTGAGCCAGCCACATTATTCAGGAAGCCACTGCTGAGCTCTCAAGTCATCTGAAACGTATGCTAGTAAAACCCTTTTTAAAAAGCAATACAACCCCGTGCAAGCTCCCTGTGTAGCTCGTCATCTGTGTCCTGGGATTTAGCTGGTGGGGTGTTTGGGCTGCTGGTTTGTACAGGTACTCTGCTTGTAAATCCAGACAGGAGTGAGCTTCTCCCAGTCCCAGGATTCTGGAGAAATCCACCTAATTGTGCTGAAAGCTATTTCAACTTTTCTCATTGCACAACCGAGCCCTGCTGCTGGTTCATTTCCCTCCCCAAATATTAGGAGGGAATTTGTAAAATTTTATCTAGCACACCATGTACTTACATGTTTCTGATCCTCTTGTAGTTGTATCTGGTGTCTTCTCTACAAGCACAAATATCAAAAAGCCTTCCCAAAAACGTGACCATTAAAGGGATGACACTGAGGCAGTGGAACTGGAGTTTGGGATTGCAAAAGGGGAAAGTTAGTCCTCTTTTATAGCTTTTATCTCAGAATAAATTAATCTGAGAGTAGATTAATAGGAGATTGAAGCATTTGAGTTGCAAATACAAATCAGTAGCTGGAGAGATTTGGGATCAGAGCTGGAACAAATGGTAGGGGGAGCATTTTTCTCTGGATGTAGATGTACACCCAAAGGTCCCATGCCACGAATATTGCCCTGCTCCCATTCTTGGGAATACTGATAATTGTGAAATATCCTCATAGCAGACATGCAGTGTTAGGATGAAGGTCTCTCGTGTTCTGAAGGCAGTGGGATCTCTTGTTATTTGTCTAAAAAGCTGTCAGATTCTGAGCTAAATAGGTCTTTCCAGGCTTCTTTGCTCACTTCTTTGATCTGGTTTGGCACTTTTCTCTTTCATTCTGTTGTATTTTTTTTTTCTTTGCAGCTCAGCTGCTCTTAATCACAACAACTCATGAATTTGGGTACTTAGCTTAGCTCTGACTTTGAGAGGGTTCATCTTTACATTTTTTATCATAGATAACAAACCCAAGAAACTGGTAATGTGCTTTAAACAGTTTCAATAGGAAAGCTTCTTGTGATGCATTGTGAGAAGCTTGTTTCACTGGTAGCAGTAACAATCCATTAGCAGCTTAACTTCAAACTTACTGCCCACAAAAAAAACCCAAAACCCTCATACATTTAAAACAAAGGTAATTTTCTGTTGTGAAGAAATCACTGATACATTAAGTTATTTTTAAAATACGGTTGAAGAGCTGTGCATGAATACTGTGGCTTGGAAACCAAACGGGAGGTGGAGATTGCAGAACAAATTGCTCAGAATTCTTTCTTCATTCTCCTCACCCAAAAAAACCCCAAAACAAACAAACAACAAAAAAATCTAAACAAAAAGGGGAAGGATGACCAAGAGTGAGAATTATTATGAGCAAACAGCGGGGAACCCAGCACTGAATGGGTTTACTGTAATAGTAGTACACTGTAGTTAGTTCTGTAGTAGTGTCCTGTGAAGAGATACAGGTCAGTAGGGGACTGGGGGACTCCTTTCCTGAGGGATCAAATATTATTCCAGCTTTTATGTTGTCTCACTGGCTTGGATGAAGTCAAAATATTTGCAAACCTCTCCAGGTTTGTCCGTGTTATTTCTAGGGAATGTAGCAGTGGATGGAAGATTGTGGGTGAATAAACGTGACAAGCTTTGAAAAATGGGAGCTGCGTTCACTGCTGGGGTTGTTCTGTGGGAAAAGGAAAACTAATCCCTCTGGGGAAAAAAGGAAAAGGAAAGCAGATCCCTTTCTGAAAATAAAGATATGTATGGGATAGATTCTTCTTGTATTTTGAGTACCCTTCTATTTTTTCAGCAAGGACTGACTTTAAGTTGAATATTGAAGTTAATTAGTACAGCACCATACCCGTTATATTGATGTGATGCTGAAAATTCAATTAACTGTCCAAGATCACCTTTTAACTCAGTATTAAAGTTGGGCTTGAATTCTAGATGTCCTGGCTGGTTTAAGGTTTGGGATTTTGTGCTCTCCCTGTGTGAAAGTTTAGAGCCAAAGATTCCAGAGACAAGTTGCTCTTGGCACAGCACCAGTTGATGATGGCAATCTTTAGCAGTGATTTTATACCGTGAGCATGAAGCCTTCAGTGAAAGTACCTGCAAGACCTTACTGCAGTAAAGATCACTGATGTTTGCAATAAATTCCACAACTGCTTTGAACTGCTTGCTCATCTGCTGGTTTTCCCTCCAGCCTGGGAGGCCGGGACAATCATGACGAAGAGCAGTGACAATGTAAAGTCACCAGATAACCCTGGGGATTTCCATTCAGCTCATTCTGTCAGATTGAAAGTCGGTGTATCATGATGGAATATTCTGAGGAATACCCTTATGCATTTGGGTGCCATTTCCACGCTGTGGAAGAGCAGAGAGCACTGTGAAACCTCCTTACAGAACATGTTGGTGCAGCTCCCCAGAAATCTGCCTGGTGACAAACGCTGGCTCAGCCCAGCAACTTCTGCTTTCTGATAAGCCAAGGTGGTTTCCTTGTTGCAAATGATGGGAAGGCCTCTTTCTCTTTCTCTCTCTGAAGCTCAGCCATCTATTTTTGGATTCGGTTTGCAGTCCATTGGTGATGATTCTGCTGGGTACGTCAGAGGCTGTCATCGTTCTCTTTTTAAAATATTCTCCAGCTGAGCAGAATTAGGGCATACCAGGCACATGAGGAAAGCCTCTTTCCCCCTTTCAGCTATATGGAAAAGCTGTGTGGGTTCTCTGGGTGTTTGTGCAGATTCCCAAGTGTTGTAGGCAGCGTAGAGGTGGAGAAGATGACACACAAGGATTTGTGTGCTGCTTCTACCTCACACCCTGCTTACAAACCACTGTAAGGGCTCAAGTCTTATTTATATAACCCTATAAAACTTATTGTGATAATAAAAAACTTGGAATTTTTATCAAGTACGTCTTGTTGGTGTTTTGCAAGTACTAAATAAGCTTTGTAGTGCTTATTAAGGCAGCAGGTATTGGAATGGTAAAACGAAAAAGAAAATTTGAAATGTACGCAGAAGTGATTTGTTTAAAATGACACCAAAACGTGGCAAAACTGGAAAGAATCCTTGAGTTTGAGTTGATATTGTGGGCCAGAAGTGCTGTTAGTTCAGGGCTCTACCAGTTCTTCAGGAATTGAAGCAGAGGTGTCTTGAAGGTGCTGTGAGGCTGCAGCAGAATTCAGGAGTTTTCAGAGCAGCCCCAGGACCGCATGAATTTACAGCCCACAAACAGTGGAGGAGGGGGGACCTGACACAGCAAAGTATCTTCAGCATCCTCTTCCATCCCCAGACAAGAAATGGGATGCTGGAATTCCTTTGGATGTTGGGAAGTTATCAGAGCGTAGTCTGCTTGAGACTTAGGGGAGCAAAAGGTTGTGCTGTGCCTAGGCCATGGAGTGTTGACTGTTCATTTTAAGGAATCATTCTGGTTAGAGGTTTTGCAGGGAATTTTGCTGGAGAGAAGCTCCTGCAGCAATTTGAGAATGGGAACTGCCTTCTTGGATTGAGCCCAGCTCTCAGTGCATCACACATGATGTGATTACAAAACGCCTTTCCATGTTGAAAGTGAAATCTCAGTCTGTTTCTGTTTGGTTCTTCCCAGGAGGAGTTTTTATTTCTTTTACAGCCCTCTGGTAGATGCTGAAGGTGAAGGGGGATGCATCTGCTACTGCATTTTTCTTTATGGCAGCTGTTCATTGCTGTCTATTTTATAAAACTTCACCAAAAAAATAATCAATCCCTCATTGTTTTTATGGCTTCTTTTAGAACTGTAACTCAATTCAGTGTTACATTAAATAAGAACTGGTTTAGCACAGATGAAAGCAGCTTCTGTCATTAATCAGCTAAGAATATGATTTCTTTTTTTAATTACAAATAGAAAATTCCAAAGGCCTGAGGAAGTTTGCTAGCGTAACTTAAATATAAAACAAAAAGTTGTGATTTATGGCTTTCAGATCAGGCTCTGACTTTACCAAACGGATCTGGTGTTCATCTGAGCTCCAGTCGTGTATCTGAAATGAGCATCTGGGTTCCTATCTCTTATCTACAAAGAAACCGGTTTTAAACAATGGCCCTTCAGACCAATAAAAATTAGTTACTCAGTAAACTTGGTTATTTAAGGTAAAATCAAGTTCTGCAAGAAAATTTAGGCTTGTTCCATAAATGTGTGAGACCATAAATTTATCCGGTTGACTAAACTTGTAACAACAGTCCTAAATTAGACATGAAGCACAGCTTTTACATAAGTCATGTTAAACTTCTGGAAATATTGATTTATGAGCGGCTGAATTTCCTTGTTGCTAAAATTGTTCTAAAACTGTCTCTTCCTCTGGAGAAAAATAATTTTTGAGTGTTGGTCTCTCTGGTTCTGCGTAAGCTGTGGGGTGGATTCGTCCTGATGTGCCTTGCAGAGCTGGTCTAACACCTTCTGGTGGTGTTCCTGCCACAAGGCAGGACAGGACTTGAGTGTGGATCTCTCCACCTCCTCCCGGTTACCTGGGCACCCAAATGTTCTTCCAAGGAAAATGGGAGTTTCCAGTGGAGTTAGAGCAGCGGAGTCCCTGGAATGGTGTTGGTTTGGAGCTTGGGCGCAGCTGATGGGTGAGGACCAAGTGTGGCCATGCCAGTATCCCAGGATAGGGGTGACACCAGAGATAGGCACAGCATTCCTTATCTGTGGGTAGGATTTTGACATTCAGATTTGTAGTTTCATCTTCTGCGAGGCGATGAGATGCTCAGGAAGGCATTTTCCAAGCATATCCCAGTAAATAATATAAATATCTTAATGAAAGCTAATTGTCCCTTCTGGAGGAAAAGTTTCATTTTCATCACTGCAAATTGAAACCATGTTGGAGGTGGCTGCTTGCAACAGAGACCAGACTTGGCTGTGGGAACGGAGCTCATCCTTTACTAGGAAAGGCTCTGGAGAGCAAATCCTGCCCTTCCAGCATGGGTGGCAGCTGCCTCGAACTGTGTTTGTGCTGTTGGTGGGTCAGGATCCCAAAGCAAGCAGCACCTGTGTTTAGGTGCGGCAGGAGAGGACTTTGTAAATAGGATCTCATCCTCCTCATGCCTCCAGATCCAGACTGTTGTGGTCTTTTAATTGGTGTCTCCCTGTTAAATATTTATGTTAAATATNAGAAAAGTGTGAAAAGTATGATCTGTGCCCTAAGAGCAATGATCTGGCTCTGTACCCAGTGTGAGAAGGAACAGAGCTGTTAAAGAAGAGCTCATCGTTGCTTTAGAGGGATTTTGCAAAGTGGAGACACTCCTGAAACAGAAACCTGAAGAGTCAGGTGCTGGTGGAAGTAAAACTGAAAAGAACACTTGCACTAAAGCAAGTTAACTGCACCATCCAGTTGGATCCTGCTTTGAAATTCATGAGCTCTGAGTTTTGTTCTTGTAACTTGAACTGGGTTGTATTTTTGGAGGAATATTCACTAAGATGAATATCGTGGTTGAGAGATTTTCCAGGTGTTGATTCCAATGCAAAATAAGCAGTGGTAAACGTTTGATAAGGCTGTCTTAAAACTGAATAAATGAAGTTGCTCTGTATTTTTCAGGGTTGGTCCCAGAAAGAAAACAGCACCCAGAAAGTTGTCCCCATTTATGCCATGGTTTGATGATGAATACTAAAGCTTTACACACTGTACATCCTGGAGTATAACAACTCTGCAGTTAAGGAGAGAAAAAATATGATCTTTCAGAATATTCTTCATGCCAATGAACAAAGAGAGAAGATCAAAGCCAACCAATCAACCCCATTTTTTTGTTTTATTGAATTGATTTCTAAAGGCCCCGTTACTATAGTAACTCCAGGAGGTCTTTTAATTACAAAATTTGTAAAAACGCTTTAATTATTCACAACCACTTAGAGGGGGGGAGGGAACAGTGGCACAAATGCTTTTAATAAATATGTAGAAAATTTGCAAACAAAGCTTGACAGACTCCCCACGAAGCACACCAGGGGCTGACACACCATCAGCACAAACACATTGAGTTCAAGTTCTCAGCAAGCAATCCCCTGTGAGAGGGTTCCCCTTTGGCTTAAGAGAGACCAAAAAAAATCCCCAAATCAAGCACTTCCCTCTGCGCAGATACAGATGGCAGAGCTTATTCTTTCTCTACCCTAAGTTCAATTACAGTGTATGCAAGTGGAGCCCTCGTGTTATCACGTTAATTAGCAGTTTAGGGAACTGCTCACTCCTGGGAGCGTGGAATTCCAGTGGAATACCAGTGTGTGTTGCAGGTACTGAGCTCTATCAAAGAGGAATCATTTAGCAGTAACGAGCACCTTTCAAATAATAATTGCATTTAAAATAGATGCTGTCATCTTTTATCATCAGGTACATTTCCAGAATGAATTTATACTCTAAACAGACTTATATTTATGGTATCAGAGTAGAATGGGAGACATCATGTGAGCAATTTTGAAATGCCATCTCTCGACTTGAATCCATGCTGGGGTAAGGTATTTGGCAGAGCTGCTGGAGCTGTGGGAGTCACTGACACTCCTCAGGAATGCAGTAGTGAAATTTGGGTTCTGATTCTAATCCCTGGATTGAATTTGAGTTTTAGCCCAAACCTAAGTGGCTTTGCCTGTACTAAACTACTCTACTTGTTTGGCTGTGTTAGAAACAGTCTGCTTCTCTTGGAACCCCTTGCTTTCCAGTTTTCCATTTTTATTCATTTTCTGCTTACTTACATGCTCCCTACTTGCCCTCTGTGTGTCAAAACCCGTTTGCTTCTATGGTGTGGCCAGGGTTTAATCCTACATTTCATATTGCCTGTTCCATTCCTGCAGAACTTGGACCCTCTGAAGTAATGGGAGTTGTAGCAATGTGGGCCAAGAAGTCTGGATTCTGTTAAATCTGCGGTGCAAGTGCAGGGGGGAAAGAAAAAGATTAATAAGAACAATCATTCTAGATTCTTATGATGGTATTTGGGTTGGAAGGAGCCTTAAAGACATCTTTAACCCTTTGCTATGGGCAGGGACACCTTGCACTAGACCAGCTTGATTTTTTTCATTCTTGAAGAAACTAGCTCATGTCCAGTGTTGGAAATAATGGAAATAAGGAATCACTATGCTGTATAAAGTAATAGTGGGTGTGGATACCATTCTGACCCTGGTAATTAGCACTTCTCTCTCAGCCTCTTCATTAACCCCTGGTGCAGCACTGTGGTTTGAAGTGCATGTGTGGTTGTAAGGCCTGACTGGGTTCAAAGCAGGTTTGGTGAGGTTTGCTTTCATCCTTGGAAAGGCATCCCTCATATCTGCTGCACTTAAAGATGCAGGTTTTGAGCAGAGGCATCCCAGGAACTCAGTGGGAGATGAAGTTGAACATTTCCTTGTCAAACAGCAAGTGCTCTGAAGGTCTGGGAACAGCTCCCCTTCAGCCAGTTATATTAATGAAAATAAAATATTTTGTGTATCTTCCAGAACCTCAGTTACATAAAATGTGTCGTGGCTTCAAAAGCAAACAAGCAAAATGAACTTACTGCTACTGTGGGAACGTTCCTGGTTTTAACCTTTCCTACTGTTCTGAGGAACATCCTGTGCCTGCTGTTTACTGAGCATGGGTTTATATCAAACAGAACAAGAAGGGGTGTTTGTTAACCCCCCCTTTGGGTGGTTTGCTGTGAGCTGCATTACTTGGCCAGAGTGAAAATGCACGACAGGTTTTCAAAAAAGTTCCCCCAAGCCTTGTGTGTTTACATGTTGTCAGCAGGTTGCAAAATTATTCCCCTGAGATGCTTTCACAAACACCACCCTGGTAGGGGATGCTTTTTCACATTTTTCAAACTCTGGGATTATGTAAATCCAAGGAGTTGTGGTTAACAAGGCTTCAGTGTTGGTGAATTCCTGGGAAAGAATTTGTTCCTCCTTAACATCTCACATTCTGTGTAAGCTGTGAATGGGCTGCGTGAGTACGGAGAAAATGGGAACTTTCTTTACCTGAGGAATAAATAATCCATGCCAATGTAGAAGGAATCATACTGTGCTCACTTCTGGGCCCCTCCATTCAGGAAGGACACGGAGGGGTTGGAGTGAGTCCAGAGAAGGGAATGGGGCTGGGAAAGGGTCTGGAGTGGCTGGGGGGGCTCAGCCTGGAGAAAAGGAGGCTCAGGGGGAACCTTCTGGCTCTGCACAGCTCCTGACAGGAGGGTGCAGGCAGCCAGGTCAGGCTCTGCCCCTGGGGAGCAGGGACAGGACAAGGGGAAAGGGCCTCAAATTGTACCAAAAGTGGTTTTGTTTAGATATTCTGAAATGTATTTTCACAGACTTAATCCTTTATTGGCTTGCAGAAGATTATTTCTCAGTTTGTGAAGGGAGCTAATGGTACAGAATTTCAGGACCCAGAACCCTTGTTTATCCTTTGTCCTTAAAAATTGCTTTCAAAACAATTTATTGAAAAAAAAACAAACCCACACAACCCAACCTCTGGAGTTTTGGGATGAAGAGTGTACTTTGGGTGTTCTTGTGATAGAAAAAAAGAGCAGATGTCTTGTATAACATCACAATATATCAAAAAAGGTGGAAAACACTTCTCTTGAATGATAACTTTTAATGGTTAAAAGAAGCACGTCTGTTGTGTCTTAATAGCACAACCTCCTTAAGGTTCAAAACTGCCACAGATGATGAAGTTTGCATTAAAGGATAATAAAGTCTCTCTGTCAATGTGACAAAAGAACTCCCTTATCTCTTTGGAATAAGAATGCTCTTTGAAGAGCGTCATAAAAGGCTGTGGTATGAAATAAGTCTGGTGGATGGTTATTTTGAATTTCTATAAAGTGCATCAACCCAAAGGCTAAAGGGATTATCTGGGAAGTGCCAAAATGGGAAAGATGAATGCTTTCCTTCAGTGCAGTGAATGACATCTCTTTAGAAGGCACAGGTACATGATTTGTTCTTGTCTCCTTGGGAGTGATTCCTTGAAATTAGCAGAGCCTCTCGGATCCAAGGGATGCAGCTACAGTGCAGCTAATTCAGCTCCTCTTGAATGTAGATATGGAGTGTAAATAAATAACCATAATCCTGATCCAGCACGTCTCCACCTCTGCCATTGGAACACCCTCCTTCTTTTAGCTCTCCTTACATCTTTAAGGTGAATTACAGAGACCAGGTACAGGCATTTTCCACACATGAGTTTACTTAAGAATTGCTCTCCCTGACCTAACTAAGCATTTATAAGTCTGAAATCAGAGGTAGGTTGGATCTGATGAGTCATATTTAATGTTTATGCATTACTTTTTATTATTTTATTCATAAACTGCTGAAATACTAAGATTTTACTCAAAGGCAGTGGGAATGAGGCTGAGGAGAGAGTGCATTTTACTCACTACTGGCCATAAACACAAAAATTATTTAAAAATTTCTAGCAAAGAAGAAACTGTTTCCATTTCATCACATTGTTTATGCGACAAAAGTGTAAAAGCCCCTTTAAGAATGAACAAATTTGGAAAAATTGTCACAGCACTGTTCTTTTATGATGGATATATCTCTGAAATCAAAAGCAATGTTAAATTTATTCACCAAAATTCAAGTTATTAAAACCTTTGAATGGTTTTGGTGCTTTTTCATTCATTAAATGCCAGGACTCTGGAGAAAAAAATAAAGGGATGTAGGTGAAAGCTATGAATTCAGATTTCCAAGCCCCTATCATTCCCAATTAGATTTGGCAAATGACAGGACAAAATTAATGATGCCAAATTATCCTTCAGTGCAGTGTGTGATAGCTTAACTCTTTTAGCTGTTCCAGGGTTGTAAATGATGAAACTGATAACGCACTAATGTGATCCTTTCAGGCTTCTCGTTTATATTAATGAGTTTTAGTCATCTAAGGCAAACTGATAACCACTGATTAATAGCTCAGCAACTTCCAGACTGGCATCAAAGCCTGATCTCTCTCTTTTTTTTTCCCTTTTTATTTTTTTAACTCTTTGATGGGTCAGGAGTTAAGGCAGTTAACAATTAACTCTGAGCTTAATTGAAATCCAGATGTAAATTTGTTGATGGAAGTTAATTTAATTCTGGTCTCTATGCTTATAGGTGATTTCAGTCTGATTTTTTAAGGTAGGTTTGAACTTGCAAATCAAGAGTGTAATTTGTTTCACAATTAAAAAAAATTTCTTGACACATGCAGTCTGTTGAAGAAGGCTTGTTAAACAAACATTAGACAAAGATAAGTTATCACAGAAGCATCAAATGACTGCCAGCAAAACCAATTAAACCCCTCAGAAAATCTCAAAATTAGCAAGAAGAGGCAAACTGCTCAAGTCTTTAAGCTGTTTTAAATTTTATATATATAAAGAACAGACACCACATTTTCTGGACACTATCATGGTAGAAACCAGAGTGAGAGTTACAGAAGTCAAATAACCATCACTTAAGAAAAAAGGTTGGAGGGTTTGGAAGAAATATAATAAAGAGAGTGAAATAACAATCCTGGATATAGGATTGACCAAAATTCTTGGAATGGTGGATGAAAGACAAGTATTAATAAGAGATCACATTAGTGTGAGCTTTGCTTACACAAGTACCTCCATGGCACTTCCAAGCATTCCACTCCTGCAGCCAGAGGTGTTTTCAAAGCTGAGGAGAGAATAATTTTAGAGGGGTGTTTGTGTGATTATTGTCACAAACGCTCTGCTCTTTCCCTGGCCTGCTTACTAAAAATTGCACCAAGCAGCTGAAGTTCTTGCCCTGACATGGATAATCCAGGTCAGCTTCTGTTTTTCAGACAACTGCCTTCATTGTTTTCCAGGAGGAATATTGCTCCAGATTTCCAAATAAGCCATTCCTCAAAATAAGGAAACCTGATCTGCTGAGAAGTCTTGGCCTAGACTTCTCAGAAACAACATTCTTTAATCAGTATTTCTTTAGAATATAGTGCTGCGGACACTTCATCATGGTGCCTGGAGTTTTAAGGCTGTCCCACAAATTATGGGAAACTAGATTTGCAAAAAACCAATCTCCCTGAAGAAAGGGGGATATTGGTGCACGTTTTAGTCATCACTTCAGATCAAACCATCTTGCAATCACTGGATATTCCACACAACATCTGCTGGAAAGATAAATCCATTGTAGTGGAAATGAAATGCATATTTTAAGTTCAGGCAGTTTTGTATTGTGTTGTCAGTGATGGAGAGGCAAAATAAATGTGAAAGCCATTTAGAAAGCCTGTGTAAAACGTGCCTGTGTGCTAAAGGATGTTGTCCTCTAGAATTAGACCCCAAATCTGACTCTCTTGTCAGATTGACTGGGTTGTTTCTAATCTTAGCAGTTCTTTTCATCTTTAGAAACTTGAGTTTGAAAAAGAACTTTAATGTTCTGCAGCAGAATGATACATCTGAACAATGAGCATCTGCTGCCATTTGGGATTCTTTCCTCCCTTGGAAAGTGCCCTGGTCCAGAGTCTGGTGGTTTTGGTGTTGCTCAGGGAGTTCCTTAACAGCAGCTTAACTTTTTGCTCAGTTTTGAACAGGCCAACCTGAATTTAAACCTATCTCAAGCTGGGCAGGTTTTGTTTGACAGGGTGAGTTTCCTGGGCAGTGTTAAGTAAAGACCTGCATGGCAGTAATAAGATAATTACAATGTGAATTCCTAAATTCCAGTTTTTCTCCTCAGAGCTGGCATAAGATTCAAATACCAAAATTAATATTAAAAAAGAATACATTAATAGATGATGGTATAAAAGTTTCAATGCTTATAATTCATGTCCTTTAAATATTCAAGATCTTAACCACAGAAGAAAAGAACACTAATATAAGGAACTTAATATCAATTACTGGAGCCTTTCAACTAAATCAGAAGGACCCTTCTAGCAGAAAACACATTATATATTGTATGGATTGTATTGCAGTGCTAAAAAGTTCTTATTTGCAGGATCAAGGCTTGGTTCTTTTAGCATCTTCAATATTCCAAAATCCTAGCCTGGCTATTCAAAAGTTAGGAACCTGATTTTTTAAAATACAGATCAAAACAAAACCCCTTACTTTTGGTTATGTTTTGGTTGTTTTCTGTTATTTTTAGCCTGCAGTGTTTAAATTGTTGTCCTTACCTGTGAAGAATAAAAAGAAGAATGTTTTTCTTTTTTTGTTGTTGTCGTACTTCTAAAGAATATTTTTCTGCTCATTCAACACTCGTGCTTGAGAATTGGAGAAAGCCCCAAGTTTGCAATAGAGTGGCAACTCTTGACTGTTCTGGAGCCTTGGCTTTGCACTGTAAACTGCTAAGAGCTTGCATAGCCCTAATAATAATAATTACTAATTTGGTAAATCTTGTTTTTCCTGAGTCCACACCGTGTGGACAAGGTTTCATCAGGGAAGTCTCACAATTCCTTTCTGGATCTGTTGTTCCTCTGTTTATCCAGAGCTTTATGCCAACCTCTGTCACCACTTAGGTGCAAAAACTGCTGGAGCAAAATCCTTAACATCTGTTCATTTTACTCAAATGGGAGAAAAGAGGAATGAGCCTCGTGCACAGCAACTTCTGTAGCTGTCCAGAGCTCCCTCAGTGTCCTGTGAGTCAGTCAGAGACAATTGGGGGTGCAGGTTTGTGTGACATCGGGTTCAGCCCGAGTTTGGGCTGCCACTGAAAGGAGATCCTGTTCTCCCTGGGCCAGCCATGTGCTCCTTCCGTTTGTGTTTGCTCTGGCAGCTCTGACTGTGGGCAAGCTGGATCAGTTTGCTGACTCAGTGGAAAACTGGCTTTCCAAACTATAAAAGCAGTTTTTCTATTGGGTTGGATTCGGAGACACAAAGCTCTGCAAGGCTGAGGGTGCAAATCTGCTCCTCAAGGGAAGAAGAAAATAGGATTTCACTTTTTGACATCAGACCTCAGTGACTAAATTCTGATAAGACCTAACTGAAGTTTTAAAGAATAATTTGGATCTTTTAAAAACATCTTTTGGTACCTCCAGGTGAGATCCTGGTTTTTGTGTTGATGGATGTGAGCTGCCCTGTGTGGTGATGTCGAAACACTGGAATGGGAAGAATTTGACAGGCAAATATCCCCGTCCTTTGTGCCACTGACTCACCCCTTGCCAGTGCATCACCTGCAGTCCTGAGCAGCTGTTACATCATGGATATTTCCTAGAGAAGGATGAGATAAACATGAAACTTCCCTGCAGCCTTATCAGAGGGTGTGGAACAAGGCTTGAAACACCTTTCTTTGAGTCAGAAGCAGGAGGAAGCTGCAGCCCAGGTCAGAGTTCTGGGTGAGCGCTTCCTCTTGAGTTGGTGACAGACTTAACCAGCAGGAAACTGCAGTTTCCAGCATGGAAACAAACGCTTTATCCTCTCATCTCCTGCAGACTAATCTCATCTTCCTGATTGGTGCTACGTGAAGGAGTGGATGGACACACTCCTTCCTTTTCTCTTAGGAGCTTTATGCAAGATCCCATCTCATTCTGATCCCTTTCTGTTCACTCTGATGTACATCAGGAGCAACTCTGTTTGAAGTCAAGGTGTTCATAAAGCAAAATATTCCCCTTCATTTCTGGAAGTACTCCCTGCAGGTAACCTGGGAGGATATGCACTGCAGAATCAAACCTTAAATCGGTGGAAATTGTGATTTTATTTTTTTTTTTTTTTGGACCAGGTTTATGGTGGGAATAAATACTCTAGTATTATAGCATATAGTAGCAAACATAGGACTGTTATAAAACTCTGTGTTATTCTCAGCAGGGGAAAGTAGAATAAATAAATTAATTAATTTTCTGCTTTTAAGAGAGTAATATCCCTATAAGATCTATCCCAGACCTGTGAGCAGACCCAGCCTGTGCAGTTGCCCTTGGAGTTTTTCAGCAGTTTCTCTCTCTTCTCTTCTTCTTCTTTCTCTCAGTTCACCACTGAGAGGAGTGAAGCCACACTCAGCCCATGTTTTCACATTTTTAGGGGGACTGTTACAGAAATTCACTTTGCTTTGTGCGCTGCAGATCAAGGTTCTTTATTACAGTAGCTGCTAAAAAGAGCTCTATCAGGTTACTCTGCTTTCTTGCTGGTTCTTGCATCTGTCTCCCTTAAACATTTCCCTGTTTATTGCAAGGACAATCCAGTCCTGCAGCTGTGCCTGTGGTGAGGTGTCCCACAAACAGGAGTTTGCTTGGAATAACTTTCCCAGTAAATCCTCTCCTCCCAGCTCTTCACAATTTCCTTTGCCAGGCACTAATTTTAACTGGCCTATGCACATATATTGTGGTAAAAATTGGTTAAAACTATTAAATTGTGCTATCAAACATGAACCAACCACTGGGAATCCAAAATATGCAATCTTAGTCTGGTGTATAAAGCTTGCAAAAATATTTTATGGCCATGGTGTAAATCCTTGTGCTTTACCTCCTTTTGTTCAGGTACAGAATTAGGGATAACAATAATAAACAGCCTCTCATGGCTCACAAGTGCCTATTCTGAAGCTGCTTTTTCATGTTAATATAGTTCATTGTTAATATACAAGGAACAAATGCAAATCTGAAGGCCAAACTGCAGGCTTTTTAATGAAAATTGAAATTAGTGTCACAGCACTGGAAGCAAGAACAGAGGCTGTGCTTTGACACTGGGAAGCAAGCAGGAAATTCAGATGGATAATTCTGATGATTGGTCCTTTGGATGTATTGTTTACTAGTACTGAGTTTTACAATCAGAGAAATACTATTATTGTATACAATTAATTTTCCTTAATGTGTCTTTTCCCTTACAGTTAGTAGATTTCTTAATTTTCAATTTGTCTGCTCAGTGAAAGGGATAGAAAAAGTTGTTTTGATCTCTTTCAGCATAACCCCTGGACAGAAATTCATGATATTACAGAACAGGAAGGGAAAAAAAAAAAAAAGAAAGAAAGAAAAAAAAAAAGAGAGAGAAATGAGAAAGCTCTTGGTGTTGTGAGTGGAAGTCCTGCTCCCTGAAGGATAAAGTTATTTCATGTCCCCCTATTCCAGTGGAGCATTACAGCCTATAATGCAGCAATTATTTTGTTGGGTAGGTGTTTCATTACCAACCTGGGCCTTGGAGGTGATGAGAGAAGATTTGTCTTGACCTTCCAGGGAAGCCATAAAAGAGAAATTATGTCTAAATGATAAATGTCCAGGAGAAATGGGGAATGCCTGAGAGTGCTGCTCTTAACTTCCATGATATCTGGGCACTCTAGGATAAAGAGCTGGTATGTGGATCATTTCAAAAGCTGGAATATTTTGTATTGTTTCTCTGCATTTTTTACCTTCCTTCTCCTGGTTCAATCCCTATCAAACAGGGTTGTTTTTTGGTTGCTTTTTTTTCCCGCATTTTCTGCATTTTCCTTGTTTTCCCTTCAGACTGGAGCAAACCATGAAAAGCAGGTTGGGAAAAAGCCTTTTGATTCCAAAGTGAGTGTGATGGGATTGGGTTTTTATTTGCTGTACTTTGCCATGTGTGCAGCATTTTGGATTGGGAGCCACCCAAGAAGGAATCTTGCCTTCTCCCTTTGATCCTGTGACAGTAGAACCAATAATTGCGTGGAAGAGAACATCTAGGAGTAGCTGTGGTGACACATGGCCCTGCTCTGTGTTGATGCTCAGGGGTAGGGGAGTGCTGGGTGCTCTTGGTTTGGGATGTTCGTGGGGTTTTTTTTCCCCCATCATTCCCCAAATTTAAATATAATAATTTCTAGGACCAGCAGTTAAGGTTGTTGTCATTCTGAAGTTCCAAAACTTTATAATTCTGTTGTGTTGGTCAGTCCCTAGCTAAATATTCATATGCTTTTGCTCTCTCAAATTGTTTTGAATTCCTCTGTGAGGGATCTATAATAAAACTGATTATAATGGAAAAATAATTGTTCCAGAAAAAGTAGTCCATTTAATCATCTCATTTTTTTAAACCTTTCGTTCTAAGCAAGGGTGAGTGCTGCCTTGTGCTGCTGTTGTTATTTCTCGTTCCTCTGGTCGTAGTGGAGATGGAGATTCTCCTTTGCCAAGTGAACGTAATGCCCCTCAAAGAACTGCAGATCTGAGCAGATAAATGAACATTATATTGGGGTTTGGTGCTCCCAAGAAGCCTTGCCTAACATTATCCATCCTAGCACAGCATGGGAGGAACTTGTGATTCTATCTGTCCTGAGTGATCTGCCTCGTTTCACTGGGGTTTTACAGCCTCAACAGCCCCAGATACCGATCGATCAGCTGTGGCTGCTTGAAGGGCTCCTCTTCACGGCTCTGGTTCTTGCACAGAATTAATCCTTCCGAGAAATAAACGCTGAACAACTCCCCTGCTGCTTTATTGCATCTTCAGCGCTGCCAGGGGGTCTCTGGGGCTCTGCACGGTTTGGGGCAGTGTATCTGCACACAGCAGCCGGGTAGGAGAGGTTCAGGTGCAGAGCAGAGCTCGCAGCCGCGTCCTTCGGCTGCGGATCTGAGGTGCGGTATCAGCGAGGGGCTGCTGAGCTGCCGCCTGCGGAGACGAGCAACTGCTTCAGAAACCACTGATAAAGAAATAAGCAGGGCCTTGCCTCTTTTTCAAGTCAATTTGTAACTTTAGAGTCCCACTGGGAAAGGAAAATCTGATCTTCGGCCTCAAAATGTTGCCTGCGCTAATTCAAGCTTGGAATCCAAGGAAGCACAAACGCCGTCCAAAAGCCTCTTTTTGATCCAGGAGCTCTCTCCTAATGCTTTCCATCATGCCTGCTGTGTTTCTGAGGTTCTCCTCCTCCAAATATACCTGTACGTCTCTTCCTCCTCAATTTCAACCTCACTTTTCCACAGCTGAGAGCCTTCAGCAGTGGATTCTCCCAATACAAATCCAAACACAATTCGTGCAGGCTGAGTGCTCTTCCACTGAACTGACCTCGGTGACCTGCCCTAAATCCTCTTTCTGTTCTTGAGACTCGCTCAGGTTCTGTTCTCCTTCCTTCAGGCATCTTTCTTCACTGATTTCTTTCTCTGTTCTCACAGCTCCTTTCCACATACCTGCAAACACTCAGAATTTGATTACTGCAGCTTTATTAGGGTTTTTGTTTCTTCCTTGGGGTGCTGCCTTTTGCCCATAAAAAGCCCTTGGTAAATGTTTATTACAGAACAGCTTCTGGGGAGCTGCCATGTCCCTGTGATGAGGTTGTGCCTCTGATTTCACCCATGGCTGCTTCAGGTTTGAACCACAGGCCCAGTCATGTGCTGTCTGAACCTTGTCATCTTCTTAGGGAGAAAACAGGTGTCTACACTGATTTAATGAGTGTTGGTTTGGAGGTTTCAGATGACTGGAGGTAGTACACAACTCTGAGGGCAGTGGGAGTGTGGCAGATAATTTGTAAAAGCAGAAACTTGATGAGCTGAGAGGACAGAAAGTGTGATTCATCAGTTCATGTCACTATTATCCACCTAAAAATATCCCCAAGGAGTGGCTCTAGTGTTAACTGAGCTCAGCTGAGAGATGGTTTTGATCATGGGAAGAGCTGCCAGTTGTTATCAGGTCTTCCAGACAGCCTGGGTACCACATTGACATCATCCTTACTGTCAAATATATATTTACATGTGTGTACATGCAAAAAGATTTACATTTGTGATCCCTTATCTCATCACAGATGTGTCTTGCTTTACTGTGCCTCACAGCAGCATCACTGCTGATGTTTTCTCTCATTTTTTACTGCCTGTCAGTCCCTCGGTTTTGCCATAAAGTGGTGGTTTAAAAAACCAAAAAAGTTATATATATACATTTAGATGATTACATTTGTGTTTGCTGTCAGCAGATAGTTGAGATAAGCAAAAGCACATTCCAAATTGGAAGCTGGAAGGAGCAATCATCATTGCCCTGCAGCACAGCAGTGGCAAAAATTATGATAACAAAGCCATGTGGTTTTCTTAATTTCCTAAAAAGTGAGTCCTGCTCAGTGTAATGGGGCTGCTCAACAGGAGCTCTGTGTAACGAATGTAAAGTGAACACAAAGATATTTACGATACAAAGTTGTGATTCGATTTAATTACTTCTCTAGGGAGCTTAAGAATAGTTAAACAGTAGCTCACCCTGTTAAAAATGCAGATAGTAGGAAGAGATGCCATAATAGCTGTGAATGAAGAAGAGTGTGTGCAGTCTGTGCATCCTTGCCTGAGAGGGATGCAGGGACAAAAATGGGAAGAGTGGAATAAAGAGATCAGACCTCCAAGGTTTCAGCTCTGGGATGTGGCTACCTGAGTTTATCCCACAAATGCAGTAGCAATTGCAGAGCCTGCAGGTAATTCCGAGGAAAGAATTCTTCTTATTGCCCCTTGCACCTTCAAGTGCCATCTTGACACAGCCTGCCAGCCAAGATTTTTTCCTGGTGGATGAAAGCAGATAGAAGTCCCGTGCAGGATTGCTTTTATGAGTTAGTCTCACCTGTAAGTCTAAGCAGCACTATTCTGGATTTAAGCATCTGTTAAGAATTAATAGAGCAGTGCCCTGACTTTTCCTTCTATCCTTACTAATTTTCTGGGTTTTGTGTGCCTTTTCCTTGGCTGTTGGGAAGTGCACCCCATAACATTTGGTTGCTGAAGGGTGGTGTCCCCCCAAAACCCACCCTGGAACACAAAATAAAAAAGATTTTGTGTGTGCATCTACAGAGGAATTATCTTTAATGGAGTGATATGAAGAGCATCCCTTGGGATGCTAAAAATATATAGGACCATTTAGTGGCCTGCTAGTGAGTTTATAACTGAATTGGAGATGGATCCTACCTGGTGAGTTTGCTGGAAAACTTGAGTTGATGGCACAACAAAAAGGCCACTTGATCCTTGGGATGCCAGCCAACAAAATTCCTGGATTTCTGTCACATTCCCTGTTACTACTCTGGCAGGTTTGCCTGTCAGGGCTGGTGCTTCCCCTTCAGAGGGGTTAATTTTATCTCACTTTGTGAACACAAGGGAATCAGACTCAGCCTCTTTATTCTTTTGTTCCCCCTCCATTGCCCATGTTAATTTAATTTGACAGCCTGGCGAATAGGATTTGTCAAATATGGTAACCTTAAGCATCTCAGATATTGAAAATGGTGCTTTAAATTTATATAATCCAGATGTGAGAACCAATAAAAGGCTCAGATGAAATGAAATGTTAGGCTTTGTGGGGAGAGAAAAGGGGAAAATACTCTTTGCCACTTATTTTTCCACATGGCATAAAGTGCAGAGCAGGGTCCAGTCAATTATATTTGTCAAGACTAGAAGCAGGTTTTGTCATCTCAGTGCTGGTAGCTAGCAGTAAATCTGATTGATAGCCAAGTGCTGAATCTCGCAAGACTGGTTAAAGTAAAAACCATTTTAAAGTTTGGGCAGTGAAAAGGTGAGTCTTGGGAAGCATTTAGGTATGATGAACACAGGGCATTGCTCAAAGAGAACATATCTCTTAGTAGTACTAATAAAAAAGCCAGTTTAATGAATTTAGGTTTGTAGGCATTATCCAAATGGAATCATATCCCACTCACTCGTTCTACAAAATATATTCTCAAATTATTCACACAAAGCAACTTCTGTTTCCACAATATTTGTTCTCCTGTATGTAGAAAGAGCCTGAAAGATGCAGAATAATTATAGTAAACTAATTCTCAGCTAAATCTCTTCGTTCCCTCTGGTGACCCTCCTTTGGCAGGAGGGAAGAAATAAATACTGAGGGAACACTAGGAAGTATTAATCAAATAGTTCATTCCCCAGAAGTGCAATTTCATTTTAGCTCAAAATGGGTATTCATTCAAATTCAGAGCATTGGCCTAATAAGTAGGATTAAAATTTGGAAAGTTTAAAACATTTCCATTTTAGACTTAAAAGGCAAAGATTTTAATGTCAATATGAATGAAAATTTTTAATTTGCCTGCATTTAATATGAAAGCTGAAGAAAGTTTCAATCAAAACAAACCAGTTTTTCATGTCGTAAAAACAAATTGATAGTAAGCCTGAAGTTGTATGCATAGCTCAATAAGTAAATTGATAGACTTAGTCTAATTTCCATTCTCTCCCATATGCATTCAGTGTTCAAAAACAGTCATAAATTAAACTGTATTTAAACCACTACCCTCAACTCCACTCTCGGGCAAAACCACCTTTAATTTTTAAATAAAGTTAGACCTGAATCAAGTCTGTTTATGATTTTGATCACATAAAAGCAAGACATCCAGGATAAGATTTTGCAAATCCAACCCAACCACTGCCTTTGCGTGTGTGTGTGTAAATTATTATTTGCTTCATTATAAGCTGTAAGAAAAAAAATCACAAAGGTTTACCAGGAGAAAAAAAGAGTAGGATGAGAAACTGTGTGTTGGAATTTTTCTCACTGCTGAAACACAAACCTGATATTGAAAGAGCTTCTTTGGGCTTATGGAGGGGCAAAGCTTTATGGAAGAGGTGTTGGAATGCAAATCTGAGGCTAAGTCTGCTGTTCCTGCTGGAATCTTTCGGTATCCCAGCCTCTCCAGGCCATGCTTAGAGTACAAACCAGCTTAGAGGTTCAGGCTGATGTTATTACTAAAAGGGCAAAATTTGAGCAAATAGAACTTGACAGCCCTGGATACCCTCCAAGAGAAGTGTCCTGTTAGGATTGCCTGGTGCCGTAGGTGTGTTTGAGAAGGAAATGCTCCCTCCCAAAGTTGTTCTGTCCCAGGTTTTGGGAGTTCTGTGACAAGGGCATCACAGAAGTTTTTGCATCAATGGCAGCTAATTCGGATGTAGACAAGACTGATGAAGGCTGTCAGTGGGGACAGATCCATGTTGAAAAATTCCATGTTTTTTGGAGCTTTTTTTAACAATTCAGTATCTGTCTGGGTCCTGGCTCTTTGAAACCTCGGTGTAAGCATGCACTGAGACCTAAGTGGTAGAAGTGCCCTTTCGGAAAGGGAGTCCCTGCAGCTGGCCATATGATCTCCCCTCTTGGGTTTGTTTGAGTGGTTCATTGGCTCTGTAATCCATTCCTTTCTGCTGGGCTTCCATAAATCATATGCTTGCCAGAGTGGGGAGGGTTATTTGAAAGGATGGAAGAGCCATTAAGTAGGAATGAGAGCGTGTGTAAAATGCTCACCCCGGCATAGCTGGGGCAGGGGGGTGAGCCCTGGCCTCTGGAAGTGTGGAGTGGGAAGCCCAGCAAAACCTCAGCCATTTCCCCTCTTTTTGGTTAAAGTAATAAACACGAGGCTGGGCTGCTCCCAGGAGCGACATCCTGCAGCTTCCAAAACTGGGAATAGCTTTACTCCCGTCACGCTCGGCCGTGGCTTTGTATGTTTTCCCTCAAAATTACAACATGGTTTTAATCTAAACAGACATCGTCTCTCTACGCCAAGCACATCAGATCTGTACTGCAGGGATCACAGAATGGAAGGAGCATGGCTCGTGGAAGAGGAGGGGGGATTGCAGGAAAGGGCTGAGCAGGGAATGCACCCCTCAAGGAAAGCAAGTAAGAGAGGTTAATGAATAGAGGTATTGTGTTTGAGTTTGTGAAGCGGAGTCCCCAAGGAAAGGGTTAGGTTCCAGGAGAAATGAAATCTCCCCTCCAAAGTTCTTCCCTGTTTCAGTACAGGCCTAGTGATTACCTGGGAGGAAGCAGAATTGAAAATATTTATCACTTGCACTCTAATTTGCATGTCTGTACAAGTGTCTTGTTTTTGCCAGGGTTGGAAATGCTGTGTCATCGTGAGAGTCTGCCATTCTGGGAGATATTTTCTTGTAGGATCTCTCAAGCACCTCCTCCCATTTATTTTCTTTATTTTCTTACAGCTTTCTATGCATAGTGCTGGATAAAGGTCCAGACTTTTTCCACAGTCATTGCAAAACTGTTGAGAGAACAGAGTCAGCACTGTGTGAGTCTTGGTGTCCCTCCACCTTCAGAGGAGTTTTGGAAGGGAGTCTGACTGGAGAAGTGCTGGCTTTGGAAGCCTTAAATCCTGTGTGAGCTCCCAAATTCGTACGGGCAGGGGATGCGAAGTGCACATGTGCCTTACAGACTGCTTCAGGTTATTCAAATACTGAATTTGAATAAAATTAGTTATCAAGTATGTAGATATGCTTATCTGTTTAGTAGATCAAAGGTATATTAAACCAGAATAATCTACAGCTGCCACTAACATGGTGAGACAGACTGTGATATTTGTATTGTTTTTAGAAAGTTCTGCCAAACTTTTTGGAAAAAAGACAGATTACAGAAGTAGACATGGCCCAAAAAAAACCCAGGCACAAAAAAGAACCGTTCTCAGAGCATGAGTGAGAGCGCAAAGGAAACAAGCGTCTTGTAGAAGGTGTAGAAATGGCTTTAAAAAACAAAAATCAAGCTGGAGCACGTTCTCTTTAGTCTCTGGTCTCAGTCTACAGCTGCTCCTTCTCCAGCCAGGCATGCAGCAGTTTCCTTGCAGCTCTCCCCGAGGACTTGGCATTGCTCGGTCTGTCAAGACCAACAACAACACAACGCTGCTGAAACGTATGAAGCATGAGTTGAATGGTGCCAACACTTCATAATGTTACAAGGCTTTCCCCCCCACACCCCAAACAGAAGGATCCTGCACTGGACCGCTTTATGTTCAGCCCCCTTTACAAATCTACACCTCTGACTTGTAGTTTTGGAGAGGCATTTGTGGCTTTTTGGAGGTGGGGCGCGTTCTCGGGCTTGGGCTTTGATGTTCTGTGTTTTGACATTTGGCTTCAAAGCTGAAGTGGATTGGGCTCCGGAGGCTTGGAGGTTCAGACTCCAGTTTCAGATGGATGAGAATGAGGGAGGCAAGTCAGGTATCAAAACAGAAACCCTGGGAGGCACAATGGTACTCAGCAGCAGAGCCAATACAATAATTCATGACCAGAGTGCCAGAAGCAGAATTACAGGACAATTTCAGCTAAATTCATGTCTCTTTGATTTTTTTTTTCCTCTGGAGCTCCTTCAGTTTCCTTTATGGACCGATGGAAATGATCTAAAATCAAAGACTAATGGTGAAATGCTGAATTTCAGGCACTGTTTTCAAGCTGACTCTCCCTTTGTGGCCAGAGGTAAAATGTTTTGTTGTTTCTAATGTGTAGAACAGGTCAGACACTTCCCCTCTCAGAGATGTGGGAATTAGCTTCCACTTTCAAAGTATTTTAATGTGCTGTCGTCCTTCATGGCTCAGAATGGACTTTAACCATGGAGATCTCTGCCTGTGCCTCAGCACAGACCACACCTTCCACATTGCTGTGAGTTTTACACATTTGAGTCACCAGAAAAAAAACTCACAAATTGGCAGGAGCTCACAGGGGAGCAACCCAAACAACTCAGGGACTGGCTGGAGGGGTTAAATTAATAGCACAAGATGAAGAGATAAATACAGGTAGTTTGGTGAAAGCTGTTCCCCTGGAGTTAATTATGCCATATTATTTGAAAGATGTAAATGGTGAAGGATTTGCTTAGTGCGCTCTGGAGAGGTAATTGGCAGAGGAAAGAGGATGCAAAAGGGAACTTCAAGTTGAATACCAAAGGATTTCCTGACAGTGGATGTCTTGCTCTGTCAAGCAGACTTGCAGGAAAGCTCTGAAAGGCCTGGTGTTGGAAACATAAAAGTCTCCTCAACAGAAGAGAAATCCTGAGCTGAGGTAAAGATGAAACCCAATGAGTTTTGTCTGTTCCAATTACTATAATTTGAGAGACGATTGATACAGCAGTGATGCCCTGGGGCTCAAATCAGAGAGATGTTGTAGGAGCTCACAAACAAGCTTTCCCTCTCTGTCATCAAATCTGTAGAGTAATCTGGATCTAGGCTGACTCAGAAGTCAGTCCTGAGGTGCCACAGCCCTGGATATTCCTGCCTTTTTTCTGTTCCTGTCTACCTTGGAGTACCCAAGAGTGAGTACAGCTCCCTAACTCATTCTCCATGTATGGACTACAGTTCACAAACCCAAAAATCTTGTTCCAGGCTTCCAAAGTCCTTCTGATTTGTAATTATAAAGAAAAGTTATTAGAAGCTTCAGAAACTACAGAGAAAAACTGATTTTCCTGGAGGTTTTCTCCTTCAGTTAACATCCCAGTTAATTCTGAACATCTTTCCCCCTTCTTAAATATTTTTGTATCTCTCAGATTCCAGGTGTTCCTATGCTGCAGCCAGCACACAGCAGAGTTGACTAAAATATTTGAGGAAGGACAGCTGGGGTGCCCTGGAGTTCCTTGCAGGCAGATTTATCCTGGAGTCCTAGCAGGGTATATTAACCCATATTTAGTGCTGTGCTATTGCAATTACTGCACTCCCAGTGATTAACTTGTTTAGACTTATCACGGGCATCTCTGCAGCGCTCAGCAGTCAGCTGAGCCTTTTTTCGAGAAAACAGTATCAGCAAAAAAAAAAAAATAAAAGAAAAACAAAACCAACAGTATTTCTGCCAGCTAAATAAGCAGCAGTCCTAAAATCAGACCACTCTGGGCACTTGATTTAGACCAGGCAAATCCTGAACTCTGTTCTGTAGAGTAAGGAAGCACTAAACACTCATGGCTTTTAACTTGCCACACAACTGGGTTTGATCTGAAAGCCGGATCTAATTGTCCTTTGCAAACAAAACAGCACATTGGAAACCACATATGAGAAATGCCATCTATGAAGCTGTAATCATATTGCATGGGAAATATTGCAGTGAGTTGTTTAACTAGGAGCATTTAAATTTCAGTGGAGAAAAAAAAGTCTGAAGGGTCAAGACAAATTTTGCTTTTTTACATCTGTAATAAGCACGTGAGATCTGCCAAGCTCCATTCCCTGTGCTGATGAACCTTCCAGGGTTTTGTTCCCAACCTGTAATAGTCCGGGAATGGAATTTCAGTTCCATTCCCTTTCCGTGTCAGCATTTCATGGCTTATCTACAGCTTTCTGCCAGACCAAGCCTCCCGTGGCAGAGCAGCTCTTAACATTGTGGTCATGATCTGCGGTTAGCAGGACATTGCATTACAATGTGAAACTTCAGGGCATCTCACATGGAGGGCCTAAAATCCAGGGAAATGTGGCTGTGGGATTTCAGCCTTTTCAGGGTATTTCCTTCTGTTTTGGGGCATTAGCTTGGAGATGACTGGGTTTTTAGGAAGCAGTCCTGGTGGAATGAAAACAGTGAGATTTAGTGTTGCTGATACTCCAAGAATTCCCTGCTGTTCCTGTGCTGGGTAACTCCAACACAGGAACACATACAGCAGCACTTTTATCATTTTAAGTGCTGCCAAGCACTTCACTAAATGTGGGAAAACTCATGAGCTGGAGCCGAGTGTGTTTGCTCTGTTCTTTCAAAATAAAAATACACGTGCCATGAAAAGGCTTCCAGAGTATTGATGTAATTCTGGTTAACTTAAGAACCAAAAATTCAAAATTTGAAAAGCCTGTAGTATTTTTGGGTTGGCCCAACTCTTCTCTTCAGCCTCGCTGCTTGCCGGGGGAAAGTCTGGTGTGCAAATTAAAGCCAAGGAGACAATCCTTTTCCCAGGCCCAATTCTGGAAGTGGGGGCAGACTTGCTTGGCTCACCCAGGCTGTTGCAGCTTCCCTTATCCGCTCCCTGCCGCCCGCACGTCACCGCTGCACCCTGTCACTGACACTGCCCCGCAGAGAAACGCCACGATAACCAAGGGTAGCCTGGCTGTCCCCAGGCTCTGTGTTGTACCTTGGCAATAGCATAAATGGAATTGGCTGGGGTAAGTGCTCCCTGGGCGGGGTGCCAGCTCTGCCGGGGTTTGTGCTGCCCAGGCCGGGTGGAGATAGGAGCCCCTCTCACCGTGGGCACCGTTCCGGCGTCGCTTCCCAGCAGCTCACGGCTCCCGAGGGATGTGCACGCTGGTACAGGGCTGGCTGTGCCCTCTGTTGCTTGGGAGCTCTGGGGTTTTCCCCTCTGTCTCAGCGATGACAGCTGGAATGAGCTCTTCACAGATGGAATTCCCTGCCTGGGTGACATGGTCACCGCCAGCCACGCTTCCTTCTCCTTTGCCTCCTAGGTTCTCTGTATCCCTGGCCTTGGCTTGGGTGGTCAGTGGCTCTTTCCTCTACTTGCCTCCTCTTAGCTTCTGCCCTCTTCATCTCTCTGACAGAAGAGAAGTAAGAAGCAGGAAAACTTTTTCTGTTGTCTTTTGGACACTGGCAAACCAGCTGCTAGCATTGTCCCTTTCCATTTACTACTTCGGAGTGTTGTTCCCCGCTCCTCCTCAGAAATTCTGCTAGGAAATGCTGCTCTGCTTCAGATACAGGACTCAGCCTTCCAGTGATGATCCCTCTGCATCAACCAAACACAGGATAAACAACAATAGTTGCTGTGCTGATGTTGTCATCAGGAGCTGGACTTCGATGATCCTCATGGATCCCTTCCAGCTCGGCATATTCTCAGGAAAACACCCTCTGATCCATATGAATGCACAGTGTGTGTGTGCATTACCAACATCTGAGTTCTTTCATTGTTTAGTTCTTATTTTTATTCAGGGACAGGTATACACAGGGAGGTTAATTTCAATTATTTATTGCTTCGGCTGGTTTGAAGTTCCTTGACCTTAACTAAAAATCTCATATAGAGGGAAAAAGTGTGTGTGTGTGTGTGTGTGTGTGTGTGTGTAGCTGGAGAGACAAGGGCAGTCTTTTTAGGTATCCTGTTTTGTTCTGAACAGAAATATCTTATTCCTATTTTCCCCCCTCCTCTGTGAAATTTGGAGCTTCACAAACTGATTCTAACTACTAACATATGTCTGGGGGTGGGGAAAGTGATGCAGGAAGGAATACTCCGAGGAGTACAGTAGCATTTCTATATTCAGCAAGTTAGTCATTAGCTCCTTCAGTTGTAACACAAAAAATAAAATGAATGGTCTGTAAAGGAGCTGTAAATCTGGGAGAGCAAAGCTTGTGCTATTCCTGACGTGCTCACGAAGCAGATCATAACTGTACCTACTGTTTTCTCTGCGAGGAGGAGCTCAAAGCACTTCAGCGCTTTGAAGTAACAGAGATGTTTATTACCTCTACTGCACGAATGAAAACATGAAGTGCCAGACAAAGACAAAGCCAGATCCTGAATTTCTTGCTTCTCAAGGGCCATTTACTGTTTTCAGTGTGAGGTGCTGTATGGAAAGAGTTTTGACAATTCAGCAAGTTGTGATGGAGTGGGAGATGAAACCATGTCTGAAGTGGGGGGAAGGCTGAGATCTCCTGCTTCTTAATCTGCTCTTTGAACCTTGGGATCGTCTTAACTTTTGTCTTCCAAGTCAAACTCCACCAGCAGCACTTAGAGTTCTACCTGAGCAGGATCTGTCCTTGCCTGAACTTCTTGAAATCTCTCCTTTGAACCTGCCCCAGTGGTGATCCCTTTGAGACAGAGTTTTTGTTTTAAGTTGGCCTTTTGCTGTACAAATCATGACCTGGGGGTTGTCTCACCACCTCATTTTCCCACCTCTGCCTCTGAGCACTTGAGAATATTCTATGTTCACTCCTCCCCAAATCGATACTTTTCCCCCTCTGTTTTAAATGGCACATGTCTCTATACCTGGAAGTGTTCAGGACCAGGCTGGATTGCTCTCTGAGTAGCTTGGTGTAGTGGAGGGTGTCCCTGCCCAAGGCAGGGGATGGAACTATGGTGATATTCAAGGTTCCTTCCAAGCCAAACCATGCTAGAATTCTATGATTCTATGTCATAAGGTCTATTTACTTTTAGTCCTTAAGGATCAATAAGTTATGATTGAATTGCTGTCTCCTGAGTATTTCTTGGTCAGGTAGGTAGGTGGAGAAAGAAAAGCACTAATAGTTGTCCTTTAAATCAAACTACTTTAATGCACACTCTGTGTGTGGTCAGTATCTCCATTAATTTTTGGTCTCAAATATGAGTTGCCCATAAAACTTCTATGAGTCTTGCTGGGAAGAGAAAGGAGAGCTGTGAGGAGTAGAAGCACATCTTCCCCATAATTGCAATCACGTTTGAGTCTGCTGCAGATTTAACCTTCTGCTTCTGTGCATTCCTTCACTGTTATCACCTGGGGTTCAGCGCTGCGCTGAGGCTTTTGCTTCAAGTCTCATCTTGAACACACGCTCTGCCTTTTTTCTTTTTTCCCTTCCCTTTGTGTTTGCTCCGACTCAAAACTCTGGTTGCAAATCTCAGTGGAGGAGGCCTTTGAGCCCGGCCAATTGTTTCTGGAAGCTAATTATTGTGTGTTAGTAAATGAACCAGGTAGAAAGAATGTTAAATATATCAGACTTGCAGCAACAAGCCTCCTGTCAAAAGGCAAAAGATGAGATAGCAGCAGTTGCAGCCACCAGCTGGTAGGAAGGTGAGGCACAGAATAAACCAGGAACAGGAACAGAATTGTGATATTATACAATGAGCAGCTTCATGTAGAAAAGAAACTTTCTGAAAAGTGGAGCCCAGGACTGTTTCCTGTAGCACACACATGGTTATGTGCTGCTGGCAGTGTAAGGAAAGCCTCTTGTCTCTTTTTTATTTCCTCTTATCCTTTCCAGACTCAGTAAATGCTGCAGTAGAACAGGAATTTGAATGCTGACTCAGAGTATGTATTCCATCCTGGTTGGTTTGATTCCTGCTTTTCCAGCTATAGCAGGATTTCTCCAATAAAGTTTCAGGCTCTGAAACACATCCACTTGCCCAGAGGGAAATAATGAAATCCAGAACATAGCAATTCAAACCATTCCTGATTCCAAACCAATCCCCTGAGTCACTTACTTGAGGGGACACCATTGAAGAGTGAGCTCAGTTGAAAACAAACCTGCAGTTCATTATCAATTTGTGCTGGTTTAATCTTGCAGCCCTTTTATTATTATTATTCCTTTTGGGGACTGTCTGTGGTGAAAGTTGGATTTCCCCCTGCAGAAGGTGCCTCCTGTCAGTGCTGTGCAGCACAACCTGCTCACATTTGTCTGAAAAAACTCCAGGAACTTTGCAATCCAAAAAGGAAGCTCGTTCTAAAAGTAGGGCACAGCCAAGGAGTTTGCCTTGAGTATGTGAGTTCCTTGTGCCCTGCCCTGTAAAATACACGTGATCAACTCTGAAGTGCTATTTTTATTTTTAAAATTAAATGCACCCTTTCCCCCTCATTTTTTCTGTGTGTGTTCCGTGTCAGGGGAGGGGATCGCTGTGTTCCAGCACACGCTGTGCCAAGGTAGCAGATGCTGAGGCAGTATCAGGTGTCTCTAAAGTTCTCTCCTCTCACAGAGTCTGAGCAGAATTGGGAATCGATCTCAGGTGTGGACGGCTGTGCTGCATAATTAATTATAACTTTATATGGCAGAGAGAGAAACAGTAATTCTGGCTCTGGGTGCTAATGGTAATAAATAGATCTGGTTACCAAGGATCTGTATCACAGTTTAGGGGTTTTTTTAATCTTTCCACTGGTTTATCATTTCATCCAGACGTTGCCATTAATTAATTATGTTGTAATTAATCCTTGTTGCTGTTCATATCTGTTCCATCTGAATAAATTTGTCTTAGCCAGTTGACTAAGAACAAAGGCATTTTTGAACTCCTGTCAGTGCAGAAAGTGACCCCAAGTAAATTGTACTTTTAATCCTGTGGGTATCAGTCACTTCAGCTTCTCTAAAAATACATCTATTTCTATTTTTTAATAATATGTCTGTACTTCTACACACATGCTGTGAGTTTCTTTTCAATCTGTGCCTTATACAGCCTGTCCTTTGAATCTAGAGGTTGGGAGCTGTTGTGATATTTGGGTTAGGTTGTCTCTCTGCTGGGACCTCTCTTCCTCTGCAGGCAGTGGAACATCCTCTAGATGCACTCCACACTCTTCTTGAACTGGAACAGCAGCTAAAATACAAAACTATTTCCCTTACAAGCTACACCTCTGCACGTTTTCCAGGTGTAACCTAAGGATGTCATTTAATCCCGACACTCTCCATCTGCACAGTAACCATGACAGCTCCAGTGAGTTTTATTTTCGATACACAGGAGAGGTGCATGCATTATTCAGGATGCAAAACGTAACACAGTGAACAGGTATTTGTGGTTTCATCCAGGCCAGTTATTTAACTCTCAAAAAAACCCCGCAAGTAGTAGGTTGGGTTTTCCTCCCTCCTGCTGATTGCACTTTATCTTCTTTCCTCATACTCTTCTTATCTATTCTTAATTCTCTATAGAAATGCTTCAGTGAACATGTCAGATGTTTAATATTCTGCTGTTCCCTGCATAGGCTCAGGCATTTTAAGCAGTTGCTTAAGAAGACCTATAAAGTGATTTACTAAATATGAACAATCTTATCTTAAATTGGTCTGCTTTAGAAAAAATAAAGAAATGAGAATTTCTTGGTTAAAAGAGAGGCGTTCTTGGTTAAAGTGTAAACATAAATCAAAAATTTCTTCTGAGGATATCTGAGTTTTGATTGTTTCTAGTGCAAATGCTGCACAGTCAAATTTTGATCTGATTTAAACCCCTGGCAGGCCTTTGATGTCAGCGAGGTTATGCAAGGCTGGCTTTGCAAGCCTCTCACCATTTCCTCCCACGAATCCAACCCAGACTCTCAGTCTCTGCAGGACGAGCAGATAGTTTACTGGGAAATTCACCTGGTTTCACCAAGGCTTTCCCAAGTTTTAATGTGTGAGTGAGGCAGAGATGAACACAGGCCACCAAAAGCCAGTCTGAGGTACTATCCTGGCAATGCCTGTCCTCGGAGCGTAGCGCTGGCTGAATGCCCAGTGGATGAAGGATCCTGCTGCTGAACTGGGAGGGGGGTGGGATTCTCCTGGTGTTGAGAGGAAAGGTTCAGGCACTTTCAGCCTGAACTCAGCCTGGTTTTGTCTGGCCAGTGACAATTCCCAAATTGGAATGGCACGCTCTCACTGTTGTTTCTTTAAGTTAAGAGATCTGGAGGCTGCTGGAGCTTTAATAACCACGTCTGCAGATACTGGCGTGGCCTGCATAGCTCAGCTCTTGCCTGGGCTTTTTTGCAAAGCCTTTTATCTGCCAGAACAGTGTCTGAGTCTCGGTCTCCTCTTGCTCACACTGATTGTTGGCACATAAGTTGTGCAAGTCCCTGGCGTCACAGCATCCAAAGAAAAATCTCTGGTACCTCTGTTACACGTGGGAGTCTCCTCAGCAATTAATAGGGCTACTTAAATAGGCCCATGGTTCCCTTTGGGACAGTTGATGCAGAATGTTTAATAGTCCAGTATGCCCATTTCCATGTGTTGGAAAGTGAAGGAGAAGGGAAGATATGGCACTTCCTGACGTAGGTATTTCATCTTAATGATCTTGGAGGTCGTTTGCAACCCTAATGATTCTGTGATTCTCTTTATGTTATGAGCCATTATGCACTCAAAGCAGAACCAGCCCATCATAAGCCTTCTCCCAAATCCAAAGCCCACCTCTGGCACTGTTTCTATATATTAAGACTCACAGTGCAAGACACTGAATTTTTTGTCTGGAAGAACTTTCTGCCCAAGATGAACTCTGCTAAACATCTGTGACAACCACGGGAGAAGAAATAAGTCCAAAAAGGTGCATAGAGATGGCCTAAGGAGAGGAGAAGGGGCCTGCATCTATAGAGAATTATGCAATTATGGGTTTTCAGGAGAAATTCACTTGGTTCAATAGAACTTGGTCCTGCGGGTTCCCTGAGAACCCTGGCAGACTTGGTCCTGCGGGTTCCCTGAGAACCCTGGCAGAGGGGTTCCCTGAGAACCCTGGCAGAGATGTATCCCTCAACCTGGGCAGTGTTTTTCCTGATAAAGTGTGGTCAGTGCAGTGGATCCAACTCCAGTTTGTCCCACAACCTCTCCTAGGGAAAGGCAGGGCTGCTGTGAAGAGCATAATTTGGGATTTGTTTGCTTTTGTAGCCCTCTGGACCTGCCTTTTCCTGTAGGTCTCCCATGACTGTTGAATGTAAAATAAGAGGGCCCCGGGCCCTAGAGGGCTGTGATCACAGTGGCCTTGTGGTGGGGGCTAACAGAGCTGGAGTGTCTACCTGGTTTTGCTTGGGAAAAGAAGTGGAGCGTGTTTTTAAGGAGGATATTTCTTTCCCACCTTCCCTTGGTGCTCACAGATGTTATTTCAGAGAAACTGCAACTACACAGATCTGTAGAAATCACAGACAAGGCCGTTTCCTTCTGTCTCATGCATCTTGTGCATCTGTACAGTCTTGTAATTCAGAAGGGCTCTGTAACTCCGAGGTTCTTATCGTTTCCACTGTAAGATTTATTTTCTGGGCCTTACTGGAAACATTACCAGAGAAAACTCTGAGCTAGCGATCCATCTACGCTGTGTTTTACTGTCTGTTTTTTATTATGCCTGTGGTTTTCACTAGATTTGCTTCAGCTGTGATTTATTTTGGTCTCTGGCATTTGCTTGGTAAGCTTGCGTATTCTTTGCATTTTGTTGTGTTACTGCTTTTCTCTGAATTGTTATTTTTAGGTGACATTCAGGCCCTTGTCTTTCTCCTGAGTTCTGGTTCTCCAGATTCCAGTCAGAGACAGATTCCAGGTTGGCTCAGAGTCTCCTGCTTGACTTGGGAGTTCTTGCTGCCTTTTTCATCTCGCTGAAAAATAAAGCGAGAAAACTGTTTTAGTAATAGGTAGGCAATTTTAGTCAGGGTGTTCTGCACTTTATTGTAGTAAATAAGAGTTTGGTGGTGCCCAAAAGCATCGGAGTAAGTATTTTTTATTTCATTCATTATTACAGAGTTCTGAGGCAAGTCTTCAACGGGAGGGGATGGTGGGGTGAAGTAGGAGTCATAGTTTTCTCTGTAGATTTGAGGTTCTTCTGTTTGGGGAGACAGAAAGTATGACCATTCCACAGGCCAGGTTCTCTCACTTTTCTTTTTTTCTTTTTTTCTGTTCAGAATGTTCTGGGGACTTTCCCAGCTCTCAGTCCATGAGCTCAGGGCTGCTGCCTACACAACCTGTAGCCCGACACTGTGTGCATTGTTTGGGCAGGAACTTCTCTGATTACCATATGATTCACAGCCCTGCTGTGCCACCAGCTTGTGTCATAAGTGTCCTGCTCCCACACCCACAGCACTCACAGAAATCCTCTGCTCTGCTTGTATTTATTTTGTTTCTTTTGTAATTAAAAAAAAGGGTGGCTAGAAACCTCAGTTGTGGAAAGCAAGTGTGGTCAGCTCTGACAAGGTTTTTTTGGCTTTCCTTTCGCTTTTCCTCCATGTGTGTTTACACACAGAGCACAGCCTTGTCTTTCCTCCCCAAGCCAGGATCCAATTACACTCTATCCCTGCGCTGTTCCCGTTTTCCCTGCAGCTCTTAACCCAAATCTAGTTGTTAACAGAAGCCTCCTGCAGGTTCTGCACCTTCCTGCAGCCTTCTGTACGCAGCCTGTGCGTGCCAGCTTCAAAAGCCACCACCAGGCTGGGGCTGATGTGACAGAAGTGACTTCAGCCTGGCTGCTCATTTGCAGGGCCCCTGCTCCTCTCATCTCCAAGCTGAGCAGTTTTACCCTCAGTTCTTCCCATGCAGCAGGGAAGGGTGGTTTCTCACAGGAATTAAAACCACTTCATTGTTTCCAAGGCTCTGTCCCGGAGCACAAGTACAGAGAAGCAGAGAAATGCCACTTGTAAACCACAGAAACTGCAGGAGAATTGAGTGTGAATAAGACTTTTCCACCCCTTTCCATGAGGCTTTAGTTTGTGGTCTAATGAGCCAGGGATACCAAGTGCTTTTTTGGTGTGAGGATTTTCCCCCCAATTCTTTGTTATCCATAACACCTTATTTTAGCACTTTAATTTGGTATTGCAGACTCCCAGTTAGACTTTTTTTGCTTTAAACTGGAGGGAAACCACTGCCTTAGTATAGTTTATTTTTCAGAAGATGTAGAGAGATCGCCAAAAAACCTTTTTCACTTCTGGTTTCTGCCTTAGTGCTTCTGAACCATGCAAACCTGCATGCTTGAGTTGGTGAAATACAGTGTGAGAAGATGATTAGTATTTCCTTGGCCAGAAAATTCATAAGGAAATTCTTATTTCCTTGGCCAAAGCAGAAAACACTCCAGTGAAGGTGAAAGTGTAGAAATGACAGCAAGAGCTGCCTCCTTGCAACTTCCTCAGCCCTTACATCCAGTAATACAAGCTACAGGTAGTACCTGGGTCCTCTCCTGTTTTCTTCTTGACTTTTGGGGTTTTTTGGGGTTTTTTTGTTTGTTTGCTAATTCATCTAGACTTTATACGTGGCAGGATAAACTGTTTGCAGTAATAGGCTGTAAAACATGTAAGGAGTAATGATAATAAAAAAAAAGTTATTTCAGTCTAGTTTGTGATGTGATTTATGGGCACTCCAAAATCACTCTGCTTCCAGAGTGCAGGATCAGATGATGTTAAATAATAAAATGAACGAGGAATGTTTATTGGGGGAAAAAAAAAAGGAGACCGTGGAGCAGCAATTGCATTCTGGTTGGTGAGGAGAATGTGTGACTACAGCAAAGAGATTAAAGAGGCACGAGGGTGAGCCAAGATGTTACACTTTTTAAGAGATCAGGAAGGGGAAGTTCATCCCTTTCACGGCCTGGCTGTGAGTCTGCCAGCCCTTGGTCATGACCTTGGGAAAGGCAGCGGAGCAGCTGAACTGACCATTTACTTGCCTTTTATTTTTGGAAGGGATTGGTGTGGAATTAAAGTAAAAATCAGTCTCTCACATGATGAAATAAGCCCCTTTTTTTTTGGCTCTGCCTGTCACAAACTTGTCTGCAGTTCAGCCCCTAGGGATGGAGCAGCAAGTCCTCACAGGGGCAATATTATTAATGTCAGATGGAGATGGAGTTGCTCAGAACCAGGCAGGGAATGTGGAAAACCACAAGGAAAGAAATAACTTTCTTTTAAAGATGGCAGTTGAAGTGGGGAGTGTAAAAGATGAGGGTGATAAGTGCAATTTCAGCATGGATTCAGCTCTTCATCACAAGAGGGGGATGCTGGAGCACATGGGATGGGAGTAGCTGCTGATAGAATGCAGCCAGGCTGGGCTGCAGGGAAAGAAAGGCCTTTTCCTCCTCTGGGAAGTTCCGTGGATCACATGCTGCAGATGGGAGCCGTGTGGGTTCATTACTCATTGCAGAATTATGGCAAACTGTCTTCTCTGCAGCCCCTGTGTCAGTCTGAAACAGAAAAAGCCTTTGCTCAGAGAGAAGCTGTGCTGCAGAAATGAGCCTTGCCCATCCAGAACTGGAACTGTGAATATTGCATAAAAATTCCCATGCTATTCCTTCAGTTCTCAGCTGTGGAAAAGGAGGCATGAAGTAAAATGTCCTAATTGGGGGATGAAATCCCCAAAAAACAACATCCTTCTGTGCTCTACCTTGTGACAGACCAAGCCTCATGCTCATCTCTTGCTCCAAGGCTCCAAGTTTCAGACAAAGTGGAGCATTGTGTGAAGCTCAAAGTGAAGATGGCTGGTGAAGCTGGGTGTCTTTTAGTCTCACCACAACGGATTGATCTTCTTTTTAATTTTTTAAAATTGATTTCTCCTCCCCCTCCCTCTGGTCAGGCAATGCCAATAAAGGGAATTCTCTGTGTGTGTGACTGGTGATCTTGAAGTCATTTCCCTGCTCTCACTGGCATGCCCTGACTCGCCTTTCATCTCCCTGCATGCTTTTAAAGGCTGCAGAGAGAGCAGAGAGACATTTTAGCCTTATCTCATAATTTGTTGTAAACCAGTTTATTTGCTGCATAATTTAGTTTGAAAATGTTAAAAAAAAAAAAAAAAGGTATTTTTATCAGGACACAGATGTTGCCACCAATGCAGCCTCTTTGGTGGATCTGGACAGAACTTCTGGGTTCTTCCCCAGCTCTGCTTTACCCCTGCGCTGGTTGAGAATTAAGGATTTAATTGCAAATACCAGGAATCTGTGATTGCAGCAACACCTGCCTCACCATAGAAGAGAAAGTGCTTGTTTTTCAGGTTAATACTTGTCTTGTAGCAGCTGCTGACTTTGTCATGGCTCTGTGCACTCAGAGTTTTCTTGCTCTATATTTGTCAAGGTTTTCGTTTTTTCCCCCTAGAGTTCTTTGGAGGAAACCCAGAATTCTGAAGTTGCCTTGCTTTGAGGCTGATATATACAGTATTATGTTTTATATAAAGCAGCAGACTAACGCTCAGCATTTGCTCTCAGTGGATCAGGAATTTAGTGTTCAGTTCAGAGCTTTTCCCCTGTGCAGACTGAGAGCTTTTGTCTTGCCCTGCCGCTTCCTTCCTCCGCATCTCAGAGCGTTTTCCAAGCACCTCTGAGGCACGGGCTGTGGCAAGCAGGATTTTTAACTGTTCAGCAGATGAGAAAACAGAGGGGAGTGCCTTAGCCACACGCTTTACAGGCAGACTGGAATAAATGCAGTATTTCTGCTGCTGGGTCCCAGGAGCTGTGTACTAAACCTGCTGTTGCCTTTCCAGCCTCTGAAGGCTTTTCCCACTCCAACCTCGATGTTTCAGTAGAGGCTTAGGATTTTTAATGCTGCCTCAAAGTAGTTGTCCTTCTCTTCTGAGAATAGAGAAGTTTTTCTTTGAAATACCTTCCCTCCCCCAGTTTTTTGGGTTTGTTTTTATTTTTTTAGTTGTTTTTTTTTTTTTTTAATCATTCCCTGCTGAAAACCTCCACATCAATCTGATCTCAGCTTGTCCTTCCAGCAGGAGAGAGGGGTTTGCACAGGCCCCATCCAGAGCTGGGAATGTCAGCGCCTCTCTGGGTTATTTAAGATACGTCTGCGACGCAGTAAATCTCATCTTGTCATTCTAATGGTACAATAACTTGGAAATGAAAAGAAGTCAGCTTGGGGAATATGTGTTTGCTCTGGAAAAACCATCCAGAACACTGTGCTGGAACAGGGCTTTGGATATTGTTGTGGAAAAATCTTGGAAGCGATTAGCCTGGTGCACAGGAGCAGTGAAGCAAAACAGGGGTGCTTGTTTAATGTAGGGAGAAAACAGGAGAGTTGCAGAATGAATGTGTCCATTCCTTCTGGACTCTTCCATTGTTCTCAGGTAGAGGTGCATGTCTTGTTAGCATCATCCCTCAGGAGAAAGGACACAAAGAAAACAATGCTGGAGGGTAACCAAAACAATACTGAAGTCGACTGGCATGGAAATGATTTATTTTTTTTAACCTCCCAGCTGAAGACACTGAATAAACCATATCCATATGGAAATGCCCTGAGCTTTTAGGCTGTCTGACAGGTTCCATGGAGGATATTGCACAAATATGCTCGGGGGAGATGGATTTCACCTGGGATGTGGCACCAGGTGCCCTGTGGTCACCAAAGATGTACAGAAAAGAATTATTGATAACCCCTTCTGTTCTCCCGCCTTTTTCCCTGACTTCCAGGGCACTGGATTTCCTGGGGCACCAAGAGCTTTGATGGCTGTGCCTCTATTACTCCTTCTGGAAAACAAAGACAGTGATATGGATCTTTGCTTTGTACCAGGTATTGTTTGAAACTTCAAACTGCTTTAAAAGGAGGAAGGGCCAGGGCGATTCAAATCCATAAATCAGTGTTTCTGCAAAGAGTGCTTTGGGTCTATTCATTGCATCCCAGAAGAAAAGAGGAATTGTCAGTTTGTTTTTTCAGTCTATTACATGAAAAGAAATTCAGAGACCTTTTCCTTCCTACCTAAGAAATGCAGAGATGGAAACAGTTCCTCAAGGCTCCAGTTAGACCCAAACCTCAGCTTTTTAACCATGTTTGGAACGAGAGTAGTGGTGATGATGTCTTTGGTGAAGCCTAAATATGAACCTGATTTTGACAAATGTACTGTGTCTGTGTAGTCGGCCCAAATGTTCCTTCACAGCTTTTTGTGATAGTCTGAAATCCACACCTCAGGTTCCAGGCAGGTGTGGATAAAAATAAACAAACAAAAAACCTTTAAAAGAGCCCCAAATGACTGACAATGCCCCGTGATATTCCTTTGCAGTGCTTGGTGAGGAGAAGGAAAATGCTGATGAATCTAAAGTGCATTTCCTTTCATTAAAAAATACAGAAAGTGAAATTGGGAATGAAACCTGATGCAACAAATGTTCTTTTATTTGTGGAGAAGACATTTGGCAGCAGAAACACAAATGACAACATAACCTCTTTGAAACAGATGACCTCTGTTTGCCCTGTAAAATTTCCTGCATTCTGCTTTTCATTAGCTATTTGCTTATGTGGTTTATGTATTTTATAGATAAAAAAAAATTACATAAAATATGAACTATGGTATGATTTAGACCTGACACAGGCCTTGTGGATGATGTGACCGAGCTTATGAGAGCTGAGCTCTGTGTGGTTGGATGCAGTGTGGTTCTTACTCGAGTCAGTGCTGAAGTGGAATTTTTCCATCTGGGAATGCCCATGGTATTCATGGAGGTTTTGGGTCAGGATGTGCCGATAAATTGGATGGAGCCTCTTCATCCTGGGGTGATGTACTGAAAGGTTTAGCTCAGGCACTGAATGGTTCAGGGTTGTATCCTGGAACTTCCCCCAGCCAAAAAGGATTAGAGATGATTATATTTTTGCCCCAGAGTGTTAACTCTGGTGAGAGATTAATAGGAGATTGCTGATGAATCTCTCTGGTGAGAGATTAATAGGAGTTGTTAAAGAGGATTTCACCATTGTAAGAACTGAATGTTCAGAAGCAGAACCTCATTTCAGACCTTTTTCCCTCAGAATGCTCCAGTGTGAGGGGAGAGAAAGAGAAGGGAGAGAAAGCCTCTTTCCAGGAAGCACTGCTGATGAACTACCTTGTTTAATGTATAAGAAAGTTATTTTAGATGCTTCAAGATAAAAGCCATCCATAACGCTGCTTCAGAATTAATGATGTCATGCCAGCTCCATCAGTTTATGAGTCTTGGCTTCTTAGACTCTCATAAAATAGGTAATTTATCAGTGCTGCTAAATGAGAGAAATCACCCTGCAGCTGCAGTGGGGAACACTCCGGCTTTGATTGCAGTGGGAGAGGAAGAGAAGGTTGTTGGATGAGCTGTCATGTTGTAACTGCTCAGTGCTGTGTTTTATTTTGGAGGGGAATTGTCCAAATATTGCAGAGGTGTTCTCTAATTATGATCTTTGAATTACTGAAGTATCAGCTGACCCCTTTGCGTGTGCTGTGCTTTTCCTTTTTTGAACGTGGCACCACAGAATTCCTTGGCTTGCTGGCACTGTGCTTCATTCTAGCTCATCATCAGCACCAGGGGCTCTGTGGCTTTGGGGTTGGAGTTACCTTGTGGCCATCCCTCTTTCAGCATGAACCAGGAGAGCTCACATTGAGTACAGCGAGTTCTGGAAGTGTCACTAAGAGACGCTCACTGCCCTAAGAATCTTAAAATGTTTTAAAAACAAACACCCTCACCAAATCCACCCGGCCAACCTCAGGAATAAAGAGAATAAATCTTTTGTTTCTAGTCACAGGGAGTGAGTTTAGAAGCAGCCTTGCCCATCAGAGCTGTGGAGAGAACCCAGACCTCCTGCAAAACCATTTCTCCCTGCCTGTGGTACCAGCAACTTGCTAATTTGAGAGCAATATTGTTCCAGTTCTCAGGCTATCTGGGCTGATGTAATATTCTTGGCTACAGTCAGGTGGGTCATAATAAATTTTCTGGAACCACTTCCAGTTCTCTGTTTCTTTTCTTATAAACAACTTCTTGCACTTGGCAAATTCCATTTGCTTCAGAATGCCAAAACTGTGGATAAGTTTTCTACTGACTTCTAAAAGTAAGTCTTTTACTATTTTCTCTGAAAGCAGAAGAGATTAAATTTAACGGGTTTTACTTAATTATTTTTTTTTCAGCATTTCAGCAGTTTCTGTTATTTCTGCACGTGGTGGCACTGGCAGGGTGTGATTTTTGTGGCTGTTTAAGCTGAAATAAACTGGGGGTGCTGCAGTCTCACCCATCCTTTTCTTGCCCCCAAACATTTCCCCATTGCCCTTTTATGCCTGCACTTGCATTTATGTGTTTATACAGTGCTTAGGCTGAGGCAAGGAATTATGTAACCAAAGCTGAGCCTGCTGAGGGGAGAGTATTCCAACTTTTTGACAAAAGCAGAGGCCAGGAACACAAAGCTTGGAACAAGGGGGAAACCGGGCAACTCTCACTTAAGATGTGAGAAATTTAAGACAATGTAGATGGTAATGAGAGCACCTTCAGCTCATTTTTAATGCCCTGGCTCTCCTAGATATTGCTCTTATCAGTGTAATGTGGAGAGAGGAGGGTGGAATCCAGTCTGGAGCACTTAATATCGATGATCTTTCACCAGAGAGGGAGAGAGGTGGCTCAGTCTCCAGCAGGTTAAACAAGTGCCACTCACCTGTGGGATTTGAGCAGCCCAGGCACAGAAGCCCTGTTTTTACAGAGCCAAGTGTCCAGGCTCACGTTACAGGCACAGGACAGACATCGCTCTTGTGCTTTGGACAAGTCATACAGGACTTTTGCATCTGGAGAATGCCAATGATGGAGGCTGCAGTAGCTGCAGGGTTTGGATGTGTTTCCTGCTCACAAACCCTGCAGCTTTGCCACCAGTCAGTGATGCAGTGCATTTTAACCACTATAATACAATAATACCAATATAATACGGCACAGCTCCAGCTACTGCACGCCGACAGAACTGAGAGGTTTGGCCCTCGACTCCCACGGAAGTTTTCTCTGTGTACGCTAATTTTTTTTTCCTCACATCTGTTTTTGGCAAAATTGCCAGATTTGATCCAAACATCTGCTTTTTACTGCTGGCTTTGTATAATTTTGAACTTTGGCAACATCTGCAGATACCAAGGAGAAGGCTTGGGGTGATCTAATCTCAGCTTCCAGGAGGAAGATACCTGGAAGGAACCTGGAGGGAGCTACCAGGAAGATGGAGAGCGACTTTGGACAAGGCTTGAAGTGACAGGACAGGGGAAAATGGATTCACATTGACAGGGTGTGGGTCTAGATGGGATATTGGGAAGAAATTCTTCCCTTTGAGGGTGGGGAGGCCCTGGCACAGCTTGGCCAGAGAAGCTGTGGCTGTCTCCTCTGGAATTTTTCCAGGCCAGGTTGGACAGGGCTTGGAGCAGCCTGGAATAGTAGAAGGTGAATGGTAGGGGGTTGGAATGAGATGATTCCGAGAGATGATCCCTTCCAACCCAGTTCTGTGAGATACTGAGAAAGCTTTTCCGATCCGGTCCTTGCCTACTGGTAAGAATGGGATTACAGGCAGAAAGTCAGAATAGAAGAAATCTTTTCTACTTTAGAGATAGTTTTGGTGGGCAGTGACATTTCCCAAGGGGAGGTGGAGGAGATGGATTGCACCTGAGTGAGAAAAAAATGCAAACAGAGGAGCAGTGCAGCTGGAGATCAGGATTCCGCCTGGCTTCGCACGGCACAGATTTCCACATTAGTTCCTGTCAGCATGGAGACCCCTTGACATTATTGGGTCAAAGAAAGGTGCTAATCCATCACAGAAAATGGCTTAGTACTTGATTTATATTCATTTATCTTTGCTCTGCACAAATGCTTTGTTCCTTACCCTGCTTTGAATCAGGCCAGCCTAATATATTGGCGTCTCAATCATCATTTGGCTCCCACTGAGATGAAGAAGCCATGGTTGGGCCTGCAGGGCCCTAACAGTAAATCAGTGATTTATTAGGAAGAACAGGGCAGGAAGGTGAAGATCATCTTGAAAATAGGTAGTGAGGAGACTGCTACATTTTTCTGTCTGATTGTTCTGCCCTGAAGAACACAGGGAAAAAAAAACAAAAAAAAAAAACAAAAAAAAAAAAAACAACAAAAAAAAAAACCCAAACCAATCCCTTGGCAATTAACTTCAGGTTTCAAAGCACAGTGTTAAAAAAATTGAGTAATTTCTATTTTTTTATCTTATTATGGTAGTGTTGAAATTAGCCTGGGAAGGGGCATTGGAAGCTGAATGACTTTGCCCACACAGCTACAGTGGGTATCAAGTTCCATCAGCACGGAGCCAAGGCTTGTCCAGCTCTGCTCAATCACCCTTTGTTTGTTGTGCCACTTCTCAGGGAATGGGATGAGGAGAAGCGAGACAAATGATACTGGGGGTTAAAGGACAGAAAGTGTTACACGCTTCTCAAAAATTTTTAGGAAAAAATAAAATATTTCCAAGGTAAAGGTGCAGAATTGGCTCTTATTTATAGGACTGGTTTCCATTCTTGCACTGATTTCTTCCATCAGGGAGTGGTTTGGGTTGTTTTGGGGTGTTTTTCCTGTTCCTTTTCCACCATCCTTCTTCTGTATATATATTTCCGGCCTCTCTGAGTCTTCTGTGTGCTCCTTTCCCTTCCCTGTTATTATTGTATTACTTTCGGGGGGAGAAGATTGTTCTAAAGTACAGTTTGAACTCCAAATAAGTTTCTGTTTCAGATCCAAGTGATGTTCCCTGTCTCCTATTCCAGTCTGCTCCCACCCATAAGTGGAGCTGCAGGGCAGCCCAGTTTTAGCCTTTACCAGCTTGTCCTTTTTTAACAGAACAGTCTCTTATTCGAGCTGTCACTTCAATAATTTGGTAAAAAGAAGAGAAAAAAGCATTCTTAGACAGTTGAGCCTCCCTAAATCTGCCTCTGCCATGGTTCTGCCTTTTTCTTTATTCCATGACAAATTTTAAAAGCCTTCTAGGACTTTTTTTTTTTTTCCCTTGGCAATAATCAAAGCTATTAATATTGCTGGGATATAGTGGTTGCAGACAAACAGCTGGATCCAAAAAGTGATTACTTCTGTGGGATGGGGTTATTTGTGTGGGATGGACCTTTGCTCATGCTGTGCATCTCTGCCTCACAGCACTGGAGATGCTCCATCTTGTCCTCAGAGAGAAAATTACAATTTAGAGCAATATAGAACCAACAAAATAGAAAATGGGGATTTTGTTTTGTAGCTTAATGAGTATGGAAGTTTTCTGGACAAAGGTAACGCTATGACTGTTCATTAAAATAAAGTTTTTTCCAGCTGAGTAGTTTTTCATCAATTAAAGGATCTTGCTCTAAAAAATTCTTTCATTTCGCTTCTGCTGTGAGGTAATTTTCCCTGGTTTTCCATCATTTTGCCTGAAATGATGAAAAATGGTTTTGGTTTTTTTCCTTCATTTCACCTCTACAAATAACAATGTTCCAAGTGTCAGGAAAATAATTGCATGCTATGAAATGGGGTAACTGGAAAGTGCAGTGCAGGAGAGCCCTGAGACAGCAACATACTGTCAAAATCAATTGGGCTGAATGCTTGAATCCATTATGGATCTGCTGCACAGGTGCGATAGAGATATCAAAGTGTATTTTTAAAATAAAATGCAAGATTTGATTTCTAATTTTCATCCCCTACACAGATGCTGTGTGAAAAACCCAGAACATGTGGTAGTGTATCCAAATTCTTCGAAGAACCATGGCCATCCTGAGAACTGCTGCATTTCATGCTTATGCAAAAAAATTGCTGTTTTAAAATAAAAATACTAGTTTTCTTCAGAGTTATAAAATAATGCTGGGGATCCATTAATCAGAGTAGTTTCCTGATCAAGTATTCAGATCTTAGTGCAAATGTCTAGAAATAATATAATGGCAGCAGCATTCTTTTGGGAACAAAATTCAAAGAGGTCCTGTTTGAGCAGCGAATACTTGCTCAGGGCAGTTATATTTAGGGCTCTAATGGAAGTGTACAAGTTATGCTTTTTATACAAACTATAAATGGCTACAAGCAAGAGACTTAGACTTTGAAATGCACTTGGCACTTGTGCAGTGAGAGAGACAGGCCAGAGCTATGTAGTACAGTTGGGTTGGTTTTGGGGTTTGTTTTTTTTTTTTTTTCTTTTGCTCGCCAGCTTTACAGATTATTGCCAAATTCTTACAGTGTTGCCACCCCTAAAGGATACTCTCAAAAATAGATGTTGGATCTGTCCTGTTTGGGACTGGTGTGGAGCCTTGAAAAGGCTGAACCCTGAGTGCGGGTGTGATGGCAATGAAGAGGCGATGGGGGATAAGAAAGAGGAATTCAGGTGCAGAAACAGAGAGTAAAATAGGTGCTGAAGGCCGAGCAAGACGGCATGGAAGGAAGCCAGGCATGGAGGCAGATGGTGTGAGATGGTCCTGGAGTACCACACAGGATGTGAGAAATGGGCTGAAGTGTTGCAAAGATCGAGGGTAAATCTGAGCAGTTGGTGAGTAAGTGGAATTCCTCAGCTTCACTTCTGAGTGTCTATAAACAATTGGTCATTGTTGACAAGATCACCAGGATGCTTTGATGTGAGGAAGCAGAAAGTTGCAAAATACTGTCATTAGTAAGAGACTAATCAGCTGTATTGAGGGGGAAAACTGCCAAATACTTCCAAGTGTTTGTTTGAGGAAATGAAAATTGAGAGAGGCAGAGCTTCTGTCCCGGCCTAGAATTGCTGCTGGTCTTCAGAGCTATCAAAATACTCTTCCAGAGCAAACCCTGCCTAATGGTGCTTGTCAAACACAAACATTGTTATCGGGATGGTGGAGCTTTGTGTTCGCCTTGTCCCAAAAGCTCGCTAATATTGGGTTGGGGGCAGAGCTGGGGTAAGAATGACAAAGCTTGTGATTCACAAATTACTCATGCACGTAAACGCCGCTCTGAGCGATTCACTGCGCTGAAATAATATTGAAGATTAAACTGGAGGTATCAAATCTACCATGGTGCTGCTGTCTCTTTTCTGGTGAGCTGCTCACCATGCGCCCGCCCCCAGTTTTGTGTTGTCTGGCTGGTGACTCAAAACCTGAATCATTTTTGTCTGCAGGCAGGGTAAGGAATGTGCTCATCCTGGTGAGCCTCCAAGCCTTGCCCTCCTGAGGTCAGACTTCACGGTCTCAGCACTGCACTGTGTTTCTCTTAGATAAAATTTCAATTTTATATTGAGTGACAGATGCATATTTCACCCTGACAAAACCCCAACTGCAGTTGCTGACAGCTGAAGGAGACAGTTCCCAAGTTGCCTAAAAAATTCCTTTAGGAGCAGTAAGTTGGTTACTGCTGAGTTCCTATTTCTTCATGGGTTTTTAAAAATAAACCGAGAGTAATCAGCCCTTATGACACTGATATTTTAGGTCATTAACTGATGTAATTGTAGCCTTGATGTTTATTATTAAGTGACCATGGTTTCTGAAATCTGATTTTAATGGTTTGCAACAGCCAGGAGAGGCTAAGGAGGGTAGATTGTATCTGACCACTGACTCACCTGTATAAAGAAGCTGCAGTGCAGGGGTAATTTCTTCCAAAAAAATTGCTCTGGGATTATTATTGTTATAGAAGGGATTGTACTGGATTGTTCTTGAGTACTGCCCTGGTCAGATTCTCCATCTTGACATTCCCTAAGAAAAGGAACTGGGAGTGACAGAGGATATAAATTTACTATCCTCTTTGTTTGGCAAGCATACAGATCATGGGATGTATAAATAGAAGAATTGAAGGCAAGTAAAGAGAGGTCATTATGGGATGTACAAAGAGCTTACTCAGAGCACATCTGGAGAACTGGGCATGATTCAAAGGCCAGATTACAGGAAGGACAGTGAACAATAAGGAATGGATTAGAAGAGGGTATTGTGGAGGGTATGAGGGCTCGAGCTGGTGCCTGCAGTTGTAAGCAGTCCCACTGCTTACACCAAATGAAGCTGATTTTACTGTAAAAACACCTAAATTGGAGACATCTCAAGAATTCCAGCAGAATGGAGGCACAATCCTCTTCTTCCTAAGCTTTTTGATCCCCACTGAGAGCAGTGCCTCTAAAGGACTCCTGCCACTACCTGTCTTACCCCTCTCCCTCTTTCAAAGATAAAGCTTCTTTTTTTATCCTGCTTATATATATGTTATTTCTTTATAATTTCTTATGATATTTCTGCTGTTTGTCAGAATAACTGTCCAATATTGTATCCACATCCAAATCTCTACAGGGCTAAAATAATTTTGCTTTCCTTAACCTTCTCACAATTGGGTAAAGCTTCTCTTCTGATGTCATAAGCTCCACTGAGGTGCAGTTAAATATTGTCACAATATCTGTCCTTTCATATCAGAAGTAGCTGTGTCTTGGAAAGTTTTGTTGAAGCTAAGAAGGGCTTTGCAAATTTAAAAAGGGCTGTTGGTGTGGGGCAAAAAATGTACTATTGACACATATGTGAAATGGGGACACTGCTAAATGTTGAGCAGCATGAAGGAGTATGTTGAGGATGAGAAATGAGGCAAGAACACTGCTGCTGTCACACCACCCTTACCAGCAATGATAATCATTTTCCAGATAAGCAGACTGAGACACTGAGATTAATCAAACTGGTCAGCGTTTACACAAGTAGGGAGCTCTAAGTCTTCAGCCTCTTGGACCACAGTCATATTTTGGCACAGGATTCTGGTTTTGTATTTCTTTCACATTTTCATAATCTATTTATACCACTCCTCATAAAACTTTGTTTTTTCATTGATATTTCGAATCCAGTATGGGGTTTTCTCTTTTGTGTGCCTTACTAGATCCTGAAAATAAGAGTCCTGGAAACATGGATTTATTGATAACTGATGGATTCTTTTAGTACTGATACTACAGTGCAGTGCAGGTCTTTGCCTGCCCTTGGGCCCTGCATAGAAGAGCCAATGCCTGGAAAATCACATGTACATAATTCTGAAGGGATGAGGCGAGTTTTAGGGATGTTCTTGCTGACATATGAGCATACTTCAGAAGTAGTTGTAGGAAGTAATAATAGCAGGAAGCATTTACAGTTTATATTTACAGATTATATCCCCAATGGCCTCTTATTAGGACATATAAAACAGAAAGCATAGTTCTACAAACCTAGACTTCAAGCCACATGGTTATTCCATTCATTTCCAATCTCTGGATCCAGGCTGTGGGAGCAATGACTCCATGCTGGCCAGTTTTTCTTACAGGGAATTTGAACTGGGAGGTTTGGGCTTTGCAAAGTGCCAGTTCTGGTGCAGTTTTGTGGCTGCTTCTCTTCCTTTTGTCTCCATCTCGGAAATGGGAATGAGGACAGTCGTGCTGTGCTTTTTGGCAGCCATGACAATGCAAGCCCAGGGTATGTTCCCCTGTGCTTATGTTCAATTAAGTACTTGGGGCCAGGCCAGGTTAGTGGTTGTCCAGAAGACCACAGGGATATGGAAGTGGGATTAATGACTCAGTAAATTCTGATTCGGCATTAAACCGAGGCCTTTCTCCTACATTTATAGTCATTTGCAACCCCGTATATCACAGCTGGATTCAAATGGAACACAGATACTTCCTACCTTTCTCCAACTCCACCATTTTCATAGCAAAAGGGAGGCAAAATGTGTGGGATGAAGACAGGCACAGTGATTTTCCTAGGACTGGGGAGGTCTCTCCCTGGGGTATTTTTGTACTTTTCTTAAGCCATGCCTGTTGACACTGAGCTGCAGGAAGAATGTGAGCGTGAAGGCAGCACATCTCTGATAACATTCCTGAAGTCCAGGAAAACTGTATTTTGTTAATTTGGAGAGGATGTTGTCTCTTTGAGCAGTAGGAGCAAGACTGAGGGCTGTGTGACTCTGAGTCACCCAGGAATGTCCCCTTAGGACATCATCTCTTTGATGGAGAGATCCAGCATAGCACTTGGGAAAATTTTAAAATCTCCCCCACTTGAAGCTCCTCCCTCCTCTGCTTCCCCTCCTGTTTCAAATTACAGAATTACTGTTTAATGTGGATGCAGATATAAGAAACTGTGTTTGGTTTTTCTTACTGATGACAAACTGGCAGAGATGCCTGCCTGCTTTCTAGCAGAAGCCACACTCTTTTTTCCTGTATGTGAGCAATTAGGTGCATTGTTCCCTGATCACAAGCCTCTCTCACCATCCATAGCATGGCTGCAGTTGATTATAGAGCCTGATGTGTTTGGAGTTTGAGGGAGCTCCATCAGGAACACATTGGTTGCTGGTTTTTGGAGGGGTTTGTTTGTGTTCTGTCAAAATGATCCCATCTCATTTCATAAAATAGAGAGGGCTTGAGCTTTCCTAGCAGCGGTAGGTCAGCAAGGAGAAAACAGAGCTCCAGGAATTGGCATTAATCCCTGCTGGTGCTCCACGCTCGGAACTGATTGGCGAGGGGGAACTGCAGGGCATTGTGCTGTGTGGGAGAACCGGGAACGGAAAACAAGGAGAGCCTTGAATGCTCCTGGCCGTGAGGAATTGCAGGACTTTGTGCAAGGTGACAGCCGTCCTGATGTGTCATGGCCACATTCCAACGTGGGAACTGCACTTGCAGTTGGCTGAGGTTTCCCCTGGCTCCATTGGAACCGGTGGGATTTGGCAACTCCAGCAGAGTCGGGTCATCAAAACTTGGGCCTTCCAGAATTTCAGTTCGCAGGGATAAGCAGCCGTCGTCCCCCCCCCCCCCCCAGAATGTTTCTTGCTGAATTTATCCCAAGCCAAACATTGCTAAAGCACACTGGTGTAGGGACTCCTACTTGGTTTCCTAATTCATTTTTGAGCATAATTCACAGCACTCCTGGTTTCACACCTGGGGCTTTTAGCAGCGATTTATAATGTATAGTGATGATTTTGAATTTTCCAAGGGCCTTCTGGTTGGTTTGGCCAAATAGGTGCTCTTTTTCCTACTGTTCTCATTTGTTTTATGGAAGTGTTTTGGTATAAATAGCATGTTGCATTGTCCTATATACTTTGTTAGCTTTATTTTTTTTAAAAAGCAGTTTTTCTGTGTCAATAGTTTATGGTGTATATCCCTGTCCTAATTATATTTCTGATTCTTTGCCTAAGCTGTCAAGAGCAGAGCCAGTGCATTTCTGAAATAAGGGAATCAGTACCCTGGGCAATTTCCATGAGGAATCCCAGACAGCAGAATTCAAGTGCTTTTCAGCCAAGACTCCTTGGCCCTTTGCCACTTGTGAGTGGCCCCATCTTAACCTCTAGACATCATATAAGTGTTTGAAAGACATCAAATGGCTGATGAGTTAATCTCTAGGAAGTTGTCTGCCAACATCAAGGGTCCAGACTGGAGAAAGCCCAGAGAACATTACAACAAGGTAAAAATGATGGCAAGTCCCTTTGCAGGACTGTGGTGTGTGAATGGAGTGAGGTGTGAAGGGGCCGTGGGTAGCTGGAAAGTCAAATGTTCCAATCTCAGAGCAGAATTCAGGGAAAAGTCTGCATTTGCCTGGATCTTGAGATCAAAAGAGCAGAACTGGATGCCAGCCTCTGAATTATGAGGACATTAAGAGATGGACCTCAATTCCTTACAGGAATTCTCCTGCTTGTGGAACTGGATTGACTGCCCAGCTTGGGGAATCATAGAATCAGACAGTGGTTTGGCTTGGAAGGGACTTGTAAAGATAATTTAGTTCCAACCCCCCTGCCATGGGCCTGGACACCTTGCCCTAGATCAGGTGTTCAAAAACTGGCAAACCTGGCCTTGAACACTCCCAGGGATGGGGCAGCCACAGCTTCTCTGGGAAACTGTGCCAGCGCCTCCCCACCCTTATAGTAAAAGATCCCTTCCCAGTATCCCATCTAAACCCACCCTCCTTTAGTTTAAGGCCATTCCCCTTTATCCTGTCACTCCATGCCCTTCTCCAAAGATCTTCTCCAGCTCTCTTGGAGCCCCTAGGTTCTCCCTGAACCTTTCCCTTCTCCAGGCTGAACATGCCCAGCTCTCCCAGCCTGTCTCCAGAGCAGAGGTGTTCCAGCACGAGCTGGAAACCACACAAGAGCTTTGCCCAGCCCTGGTGGTGGGAGCCAGCACGTTACAGCCAAAGCTCTCCACAGAGTTGCTGCACCTCTTAAAGCAGAAAGATGTCCGTGAGTGTGAACAGACTTTTCCCTGGATCCTGGTCAGACTGGAAAGATTTTCAGTCGCTATTAAAAAGCATCAGATTACGGACAACAATTTCAAACTCTTCAGGCAAGCAGAATAATTTGAGTTTAAGGAACTGCTTAACTGGAATTCACCCAGTTGTGACTGCCTTTTAAGAGCGTTGGCAGCAAGTGCTCGTGAACAGGTTTCATATTTAACTGAGGCAGAATAAATATGGCTTTATTTCCAACTGCTGTTTCAAAGGCTGTGGAAAGATCAGGAAGAAATTGTTAGCCAGCCATGCTTTAATTGAAAATCAGGCCATTCTAGAGGTGACTTCTGAGCTCCTGCTGCTCCTGAGGTTTGAGCTAGGCCACACTTGAATTCACAGTCTCTCCTTAATTCCATCAGGGCTTGGATCCTGTACTTAAGATTTTAATTTTAAAACATAAAAAAAAAAAAACCTACCTGAGTGGTTCATTCCTGCACAGTAATTATGTGCTGTTTCACATTGTTTGGTGAGAAAAACACACTTTGGAAAATCAGGAAATAAAAGTGAATATTGACATAGATTGATTTGTTTCAGTTGCAGTTTTGCTTGTCTTGGTAGTCATGATTAAAACCAGTGTTGCCACTAGTACAAAAATGCAGGATTGGGAATGCCAGACAGAAACAGCCCCATGGTTTATACCACTGTAACACCTTCTGACTGAGAATTCCATGATTTGGGAAGCAGGAGAGCAAGAACCATAATTTGGGATACAAATGACCAGCACAAGGCAGTTGCGTGCTATGAAAGAAAGGGGTTTTTATATTGGTATTAAAGATGAAATCTTCTTCCTACTTACAACATCACTGGGCAAAGCTTGACTGCAGATGTTCTTGTGCCTGAATTTCTGATCTGAGGAGCAACAGTGATGCTTTTCCATCTCTACCGAGTTACTGGAAGTGGATCAGAGAGGAAATCCTCATTAGGGTGCTGCAAGATAGAGTAGATGTGGGGGGCATTTCTGGTTTGCTTCCCACTGTCTCGAAATCAGTGTTGGGAAGTGTGTGCTCATTCCTAGGCCTGCTTGTACCTATGGAGACCTGCCAGACGTGGGGAACCTTTGAATCCTTATATCATTCATCCCCTTCTCCAATCCCGGGGAAAATCCCCAGTGGCATCACTGGGCTTTGGTACATGGCCAAAGGCTTGGTGAATTCTTTCATTTTTCCTCTCTGGTGTGTAAAGGATGCTCCTCAGCTGTGCCAAGGCAGGTGACAGCATAAATCTTGTCCACAGCTATCTTGGCTGAGTCATTTTTCCAAAGGTAAAGAAATCCTCCCTGTTTCCTCGCACCACCTGACAAACTGTGAACTGGAAAACTGAGAAAATGTTGTTGCCTTTTGCGAGCCAAAGCGTTCTGCAAATCTTTATTTTTAATTCCTTGTTAGAAAACAGAACCAACTGAAAGTGGCTGGCAGAGAAAATGTGCCCCATTTCTTTCCCTCTGCCGGGCTCAGCAGTGGAGCTGCCAGTTTCTGTTTTCGCCTCTGTAGAATTATGTGCCTCTATTTGAAAGTTTTGACAAATCAGGCTGTTTTCATTCTCCCTCTGCCATAAATTCAATCCATATGTCTCTAAAACATCCTTTCATAGCTTTGGCATGGAAAAGGAAGTGGCTTAGGCTCTGTATAGTGTATTTAAAGCAAAGCTCTCCTAGTTTGCATGCATGGCTTCTGGTAGCTCTTAAAGCCTCAACTTCCTAATTATTCAGGTTAAGAGGGCATTGGCAGAGCATTCTCCATTAACTAACAGTGATGTACAGTGAAGAAACACAACAGGATAAATCATTCCCTTATTCTCATCATGTCCAGGAAGTTTTTGATGAAGCCCTTGGCTTTGCCACAAAGCAGGATGCAAAGAGGATGTGAAAAGGGTAGGAGAGATCAATCCAGCATAAAATCTCAAAAGAAAACATCAAGACAAAGAAACAAAGGGTCTTGCACAATGAGCTGCAGGGTTTTGTTGGGCAACAATACACAGCACCTATGTGACAGGAGGTCACTGCCACGGGAGCAAAGGATCTCCACATCCCAGCCTGACCCAGGGTCTGGAGGTGAGGGCGGAAGGAAACGTGGGTCCGAGCTGAACTGTATTGCTGGGGATCAAAGTCAAAAATCAGAAATACAGGATGCAGCCGCCTAAGAGCACACGCTGTTGTGGCTGATCTGAGTGGCCTTTTCTGGAATCAGGGAAAAGTTAGGCCAGGAGGTGCTGCTGGAATTGTGGGATGGATCTTTAATTTAAAATTGGGCAGTAGTGAGGGCACAGGAGCAATGGCTGAGTGACCGCGGGTGGCTTTTTGGAGTCCGCCTGCCCTGTGGATGCGGTGGCACCAGATCTAGCCCAGGGTGCCACTGGACAGGGCAGGTCACTCTCCCAGCCCAGCCTCTGTCACACACCCTGCTCCCTGCCATCCACTCCAGAGGTCACAGTGCCCCTTTTCCCTGTGCCACACGGGGCAATCAGTTCCCATGCATTTGTACTGACGGAGAGGAGATGTGTGTGGTAAACACGTATGTGCAGTGTAATCACCTTCCTGATCTCTCTCTCTCCCACTGGGGTCATTTGCAGAGATGAAAATACAGGCAGCCTCAGAACTCCTGGGCGTCGCTTGGCGCATCCAGAGGTGTGCACATGCAGAAACCACAGTCTGAGCACCTGAAACTGCATGGCAGGTTCAAAGGGCTGGCACAGCCCGTGGTTTTGTTTGCAGGGCTGCAGGGATGAGGTGGACTCCAGGCTATATTCCACATCTCTCCAGATCAGGCCCTTCTATCTGGGGATCTGCATACAGCTGTTCAGCAGCGAGCCGTGTGTGTGCGCGGGCCCCGTTGTTGTATAAACAAGAGTAGAGACGTAACCAAAGCTTTTCATGTAGTTTTATCTCGGCTGCAATTTGTTTCCAGCTCTTAAAGGCTATAGGAACATCCATCCTTACTCCCTGGAGGCTGTTTCAGCCGTCCCAGTGGTGTTCCCAGCGCTGTTTGATTTCCTTTGAACTGTTCAAAAATTCCGGGAGAAAGGTGCGAGTTCTGCGTCCCTCCTGGAGGGATTTGCTTTTCTGCACGTGTAGGCTGATTTGTAAGAGGTATTGTGCTGTGTGCTCTGCCCCAGGTGTGCTGTCCCTCCCTGCCTACTTCAGCCCTTACCACGATGGCTCCGTGTGCAGCGACGGACGGGCCGACGCCTACGCCCAGCTGGAACTCCGGACCCTGGAGCAGTCCCTGCTGGCCACCTGCGTCGGGAGCATCTCAGAGCTGAGTAAGTTTGGGATGTAATTTGCTATGGGATTCTTCCAGTAGAGCAGGAGAGCCCATCCCTCCAATGCTGAGGGGCAGCAGGGAGCGCTGCCACTGTTGGCAGCATGAGCAGCGCTTAATGTTGGGTGAGATTTAATTATCTGATTATCTGGTGGTGCTTGTTTATGAAAATCAGATGGTTTCATTAGTCTGTCTCATTCACCTGGAGAGGTGTAAGAGATGCCTCTTTTTTTTTTGGTTGGGCTTTTNTTTGTGGCGGTTTTGGTTTTTTTTTTTTTTTTTTTTTTTTTTTTTTTTTTTTTCTTAGTAGAGATCTTACTGCCAGCTAAAGTAGGATGCTCTTTCCTAGATGCCTCTGGAGACTCTGGTGTGAATTTGTGGAGCACAGCAAACCTCCCTCAGACAGCAAAGAGGGTTCTCTTTGTTAGTGTTTCTGCAATGGAAATGTCTGGGATATTGAAGGAAAAGCTTTTTAGTTACTTGCAAAACAAAAAGCGAAGGAAAAAGAAAATCTGAGAGCACTCTGGTGACGAAAACTTTTTCAAACCCCTTTTTTTTTTTTTCATTTTAGCTGACCAAATGAAATATTCTGTTCCTAGAGTGCTCACAAAGCCCCTTTAAAGTAAACAAAAATGATTTGTGTTTTCCTGGTCTACTTTTCCCCTTGCAGCGTTTCGGCTGGCATCACTTTCTTAGCCTGCACCGTCTGAATGCTAATGAATGCCAGGGCCACTGAGGAGTTTGTGTGTTTCACCATTTATTTTGCAACCTGCCTTAGCTTGAGGTTTTCAAATTCCTTTAACACACCTCTGTTTATCCTGGAACACAAGAGAACATTTGTAGCAAGGGCCTGAGATTGAATACAGCTTCCTCTCTCCCTCTTCCCCCGTCCCTGCTGGCCAACTTGGTCAGTACATCCAGTGAATGGCTCTCCTGATACAGTTGCCTTTTTTTTTTTGCCTTTTTTTTTTTTCTCTAAACGTTGCTGCCCATTGCCAGAAAAATAGAGTGAGTGTGCAAAGGAGAAGGAACGTTATTCTGAGCTGAAAATTTGAATTCCAGATGCATTTCTGCTATAAACTGTGCAGACTTCTGTGTTAGCACCAGCGCTGGAGGATTCGTGATGCTCTCGTAAAACGTGCGGATCCTGGAGCTACTGAAGTGGAAAGGCAGAGTTGTTAGAAGGATTTTTTTATTATTCTGAAGTGGGTCCTTAAAGCTGAATGTGCTGTACAACAAAGGAGTGGCATGGCTTTAGACTGCAAGCTGAGATTTTTAATACCCCATTGGTCTAAACCACTAAAAATGTCATGTTTAGACATACAGTAGCTTTGTGGGGCTTTCTCCTGTGTAACAGTAGAACCCCAGGGGTTCTGGCTGGCAAATTTAGTGTATTGCTTTTAGATATAAATGAACAAATAATAACTTCCCAAGAATTTCAGAAGGAGGTGTGTTGCTAATGTATGTGTGGCACTGCTAAACTCAGGGCTCTTTCCCAGGAGTCAGCTTTGTGATGGGGCGACTATTTCGGTTCCATCCTTTCCCAGTATTGTAACTTTTGGACACAATAGAGCAATGTTTCCTGTGAGAGTTTGAGGGGACTGTAAAGTATAAAGCAGCAGAGATTCTCCCAAGGAAAAAACAGATCTTAGCTAAGTATAGTAATAATTCAGCTCACTGGTTGGTAGTCACACTGCTCAAAGATGAAGCTTTTAAAGCTTTTCAGAGTTTGTAATGCACCACAACACAAGGAGATTAAACTGGCTTGTGCCTTAAGCTTATTGTAAGAAGAGCAGCTTTGAGGTCATTGCTCTGGGAACTTTTTAAAAATCTGAAGTCCTAAAAGTGCAACTTCTGAGTTGATCCAGGTCACCTTCGTCCAGGCCTCCTCAGGTCCACCATGCTCCAACACAGAGGCAGCTTGGCTGGAGTTCAAAAACCAAGAGGAATGAGGAGCCCAGAGACCTCTTGGACTGGGTGTCTTATAATGCTGAGGGACACATTTCTGGCACAGCTTGAGACAGCCAGCATGATAAAGATTGGCTTTTTAATAAGAGAGTCAGGTCTTGCTGTTCTGGAGAAAACTGCAGCTAGAGTGAGAATGGGAGCAGCAGATCCCTCAAAGAAGGGATTTCCGTCTTGAACATAATGTCACTTAATTTGTCTCAAGTGTCTGGGCAGGAGGGTAGAACAGCATGACCCAGTTGGAAGAAATAGGAGCAACCTTCTAACAAAAATAAGAGTGAAGTATTGGTGCGACTCACTTTGCCTTGTGAAACTGTCGCACCCAGCTTGGGCAGAGGACATTTTACAATGACATCAGTAGTTTTTGTAGGCTGGCAAAAAAATTTGTTATTTGTGGGTGGAAAGAGGAGAAAACCAGCAGTAAACCAGCAAACTCACTGTAAAGTATGTATGGTAACTGAGAGGTGTTTCACTTCATATTTTCTAACTGATAACTTTGTATTTGAAAGAAAGTGCTGCGGAGGGACAGGACACCCTCTGCCTTTGTAGAGGAGGTTCTATGCACACAGCAAACATTCCTCTGAGCTGTGAGAGCTTTGATTTGTTCCAAAAGCGTGATTACAAGCACTGTGGGTAACTAATAAAGAGCTGATTTTGTGTTTTCTCTGTGTGTGTGCGTGCAGGTGATTTGGTCTCGCGAGCCATGCACCACATGCAGTGCCTGAACACCGTCCGGCCCGGCATGAGCCCCGTCCGGCAAACCCGGCAGCAGCAGCCCATCTCCTGGTCCCCTGATGCCCTCCACACCCTCTACTACTTCCTCCGCTGTCCCCAGATGGAGTCCATGGAGAATCCCAACCTGGACCCTCCGAGGATGACGCTGAGCAATGAGCGGTAGGTCGGTGAGCTGGGAGCGGGGACGGAGCAGGCTGAAAGGGCTCCTTCTGTTGGGTTTCCAGGGCAGTTCTGTGGGATGCTACCTATGAGGCATCAGTTATTCCTGCAGCCAGGCCAGATGAGGTTGCTGGCCCTGCCAAGTTTGCGAAGCCTTGGAATTGGAGCTGGAAAGTGAGCTGGTTTTTCGTGCAGTCTTTCCGAGCGAGGCAAAAGGCTGTGTGCTGCCAACAGGGCTTGTCTGGAGACCTTGCCAAAAGTACATGTGGTTGCCTAAAGCAGGAAAGGCCTTCCCAAAGAAAATGTTACCTCCTGAATGGTGCCAGTTAACAGTTGTCATCGTTCTGGGAAAAAGCAACGCCGTTTGCTGTGGGGAAGGTTCAGGGGATTTATGAACATCCTCCTTGAGGATTACTTCGGTTGGTGCCGTGTGTCTGGAGTAGAAAGAAATTTCTATAGGAAGCCAGGAGCTAACCAGGGAAGGCAGTGGGTCTCCCTGCTTTCTGCCAGCTCCGTGACCAACTCTCAAAGTAGGGCCATTATTAGAGCAGGCAGAAATTTTCCAGTGGGATGTTTTTTCTCTTGGAAGCCTCCCTGGTTTCCTTCCTGCCCAGCTCCTTGGCAGGCTGCCTGACAGGCTGGTGGCACAGGAGAGCTGAGGAGCCCTCAGAGCTGAGTTCCTGGACAGGTCAGGCAGCTCCTGCTCCCCAGTTGCATTCTGCAGGGAGACCCAGGCCACTCCAGACTTGTTTCCCCACTTCCAAGTGCACATCCAAGTTTTTGTTAATTTCAGAAATCTCAAATGGGAAGTTTTGGGTTTGGGTTATCCAGTATTTATTGTAGCTTGCTTTTTGAATGCCTTTTTTAGCCTGCTGGACATCAGGCTGAGGGAAGGCTCTATCCTGGCTCTTCTAAAAAGCAGCCTGTGGTTGGGAAGTTTCCCTGTGTATTGATATGTTGGGGCCATACTCATAAAACAGAAAAGCAAAATGCTTGTTGGACAGGTAAGCAGGGAAAGGAGAACATCTCTAGCATGGTTTCTTCTTCCCATCGTGAGCTTTACTGTACTCAGCTGCAGCTTCTGAAAGCTGTATGAAATTGTAGTAACACACAAATAATTAATTACTGAAGTAAAAGAAAGGTTGCCTTTCTGTTTGATCCTCCCCTGAAATATTTTCAAAAATAGCAGAACTCTACAAAGAGAGGGAAGTGATGAAGAATCAGGAGGAATTAAGCTGAATAAACTAGGAATAGAAAGAAGCATGGCTGCACACCTCAGCCTGCTGGTGGCTCAGTTTTTTGCACTTGCTAACCTTAATCAGGGTTACTCCTGCCTAATGCATGGCCATTTATTTTGCACACTGTGCAAAAAAAAAAAAAAAAAGAGTTTTCATGAGGCCAGATTGTGTAAAGTTGTGCCACTGGTTCCCACAGTGGTACAGCTGAGGCTGCTGAACAGCTCATATCAGAAATGTAGATTAGGCTTTCTATTTTGTGTTCTTTTCAGTGGTCTCAGTGTAATGATGTTACTGCAGCTACTTGTTTTGTACACTGGGGATAATAAATTGGTTAAATCAGGAGAGCAGTTATCTCTCCAATTGCTCCCAAACAATGCTTTTTACATGGTTCACCGGAGTTTTTTTGGAATGCAGGCTGCAGCTCTATTCTGTTTTGAAATCCTCTCTAGATCCTACAACAGCTGGGGTAAGGGAAATTTCTGCCATTTTTTTCTGACCAGTACTTAGCTGTAAAGGAAATTAAAGAGGATATATTAAAATGGAGCAAAAACTGACATTAAGAAAAAAAGAAAACAACCTGAGCACTTAAAGGACTGGCTTTGAAAAATTTATGGAAGCTGGAAAGGAAGTTAATACTGCCCATCCGAGCCTACGTTTGGTTTGCTGCAGGATGTCTTTGTGTCTCTCTGTCCTGAGCTCTGGGCACATATCTAGCCCAGGCAGGGGCTGAATCCTGCTGGCAGCACTTTGCAGAGGAGGTGCTTTGCTCTCTCTCCTGGCTGAAGAGGAGAGGCAGCCGAGGCTGCGTGCGAGACGCTGGACTCGTGGCGTGAGAGACGAGGGCACCGATTCACCTAATGGGACTTGGCAAGGCTGTGCAGCTCAGTTCTTTTATTCTTCCCTGAGCTGTGCTAAATCAGCTGCAAACTGGGCACTGCTCTTTTGTGTGCGTGTGTGTGTGTGCGCTCACTTTCTGGAATACACGTGTTCCACGCTCCGCAATCCCAGCTTGCTTTCTGCTGGAAAAATCCCGGCCTCAAGCAGGGGCAATAACACTGCCCCGTTCTGCCTTTGCTCATGCTTCAGTCCCCACGCTCCTGCCTAAATCTGTAAATCTACTGATCTGAAATTCGGCAAAGAGAGGCTCTGTTAGAGCTGCAGATGTGGTAAGACTTGATATGGGGGAAGATCCATGAGATGCACCCATTCAGTGGAAGGAGCTGCAGCCTGACAATCTGCTGTTCATTTTGGCTTTCTGTGTGTCACACTGCGATGCAAAATGTTGTGAAAATCAGAACTCTGTAGGGTCTGGAAGGCCTTCACTTCAGCATGAAGGCAAGGGCTCTGTTAAAAACTGAAACCATGCCTAATGGAGGCTGCCACGTGCCTGGCTGAGCTTCTGCACTTGCCCTGCAGCAAACTGCAGAAGGTAAGAAAACAGAAAACACTTGCAGATTTGAGGCACCCCGGTGAACAGAGCCAGTTTCAACCCACACAAGTGGGGTTTTATCCATGCTAAACACCTTGGCAGAAGACCTGAGGTGAGGAAGCTGGAGAGGGCTGCAGCAGTGGGTGCCTGGAGTCTAGAGCTCTCTGCAATATGAGGATGGTTTGGGATACCCAATCGGCTGAAACTCTGCAGAGTTTGTGGGTTGGTGATGTTTGCTTCTGGCACCTTCAGGTGAAGATGTTGAAGCAGGAGGAGGAGGAGAGGAGGCTGAATTAGAAAACACTCGGGTATCTTAGGCAAAACATTAAACATTTCCAAAGTGAATGCAGCTGCTCACTGTGCAGCCAAGCCATGACCCACTTAGAACCCCAGAATGACCTTGGTTGCTGCACAGACAATAAACCATCTGCTGTTTGGGGTCACACAGGACACCTGAGGAAGCATTTTGCAAACACGGAGTGCCGCTTGTGCAATATTTTGGCAAAGGAATTAGACCCTGAGGTGAGCACGAGCTCAGTGAGGATACACCTGAGTGCCCGGAGGCTCGGAGCTTTTCCATGTCAGCAGAGTTCTGTCTGTGCTGGAAAAAAAAAAAAAAAGGGCTCTGCTGGACAATAAGATACACTTATTTTCTCTGAGATCCTAGTCTGTGTTGTGTCGGGGGTCAGACGATGTGGTTTTGGGCCAGGCATGTGGTACTCCTGCTTTCTTCACTCCCATCCTGCTCTGGGATTTCTCCCATTGCTTATGTCAGGCAGGCTGAGCTTGGGAGCACTCCTGCAGCATGAGCTCATGTCCCAGAGCATGTTTGCTGGGATTGTTTGGGATACTGTGACTTGAGAAGAGCCATTCAAAGGTAAATGAAGTTCCTTTCTCCTTTTTCACTTTTCCCCAAGTGGGATATAAAGCTTTTGTTTTATTTTTAATGGTGTGTCAAGGCAGGAATGCTCTCACAGTGATGCTTATCTTGGGGAGTGTTTCTCAGTTCCCACAGAGCCCAAATCGATTTCAATATTTAGGCTCATTTTACTGCTGAATGGACTGCTCTGCCCTGGGTTAATTACTTTGGCCAGCTTAGTGGTCCAACCTTAAAGTTGGGAATAGACACCACTGACTGCCCTTGTCCTGTCTCTTTTTGGTTATCATCTGCCTACAGCATCTATTGCTGGAAAGTCAGCATGATCTAATACCTAAGAACAGGCAAAAAAAGCTGGATCCTGCTTCCTTGTGTGGCTGATTATCTGTGGATTTGGGTAGGCTGGACTTCGTCCCCTTCCAGCTGCCCTGGAAAAAAAAAAAAAAAACAAACCAACTCTAAATTTTAAAAAAACCTCTAAAATTAAAAATCTCTAAATTATTTTAAAAACTCTAAATTTTTGTCTGTTGTTGGTACTGTTGGTCTGTAGAACACTTTGGAGCTAACTCCAGACTTGTCCATCAGTGCCTGTCAATCCAGCCATGTCAGGCTTTTCCAAGCTGTCCATGCTGCAGCAGTGCCAAGTTGTACATGTTGTCTGAGTTTCCTGGTGCATTATTTTATCCCAAACATCAGGGAGTATAAAACTATTTACATCTGCAGAAGCCCACAGACTGTACCAATCTTGAGCCTGTCAGTGGAAATCCAGCAAAACGCCGGGGAAATTCCAGAGATGATGGAGGATTTGTCAGCTGCCAGCAGTGAAATTTTGGGGCTTGTCAGTTTAAGGGAAATTCACAGCTCTTTCAGCTGGAAAACTGCAAGAAGCCAAGGAGAAAGCTTCGTTGGGTTTGCCACGTGCAGGCTCCAGATTTGCTGCTTGTAAACAAACCTGGGCTCACTCAGTTTCTTCCTTGTCACAGAAAATCCTTCAGGAAGGCTGCTGCTCATCCTGCTCTCAGCTCAGTGGCTGCTCTTACTTACCAGGCTCAAAAGTGACCTGAATTTGTTTTCTGCTTCCAACAGGAGCCTTCCCATTGCATCTGTTACCTCTCATGATCCAAAACCAAAGGATAAACATGGAAACCATATTTTTCAGGAGGGTCAGCCAGAAAAAAAAGGACTCCTCTGTGTGCCACGTTAGCTGGGCAGAAGAGGAAGGAGCTGAGCTGCCTACTTGGGTTTTCTCTGTGGAATATTCCCAGCAGTGGCTGCTCTGAGATGTTATTTATTGGGAAAAGGTGAAAATTGCATCTGATTCTGAAGGAGGATGCATCGATGCTACAGAAGGAAAGGTTGTAGCCCTTTCATGCTGTTTTTCAGTGCTATTTGCTCAAATACTCTGTTCTTCCAGCATCTGAACTATTGATTTAAATCATCACTGGCTGGAACACTTGATAGTTTTTGTCTTGTGTGTAATCTAAACTTACTTTGGCTGGAACAGAAACCAGAGTTTGATGTAAATTAATTCTTCCTGGTGGAGTGTCTAAGTCCTGCCCCTGCAGTGGTCAATGCAAATAAGGAGCCCCTATGCCGTGGCTGGGTTTTTATCCCTAGTGAGCCTAGGTCTCCTCATCATATTTCCTAAATTTCATGTTTTAAAAAAGCATGACTTTGATCTTAGTTCCCTTTCACTCGATGATTTCTAGGTGCATCATTAGAAATAATTAGAGCCTGCAGCTCCTTCCCTCATGGTTCGCTGGGTTCTTTCCCTGTGCTCAGAAAATCCCTGCCTCAACCAAATGTTCCTTCTGGAATTGCTTGAGACAGGAGTGATTTGGTCACATGGATCACATTTATGCAGAGATACTAATTCAGATTAAAGAGAATATTAATAGCCCAGTTATTAATGGGAATTGTCTCTAAAAAGTCTTGCTTGGCATAGCATGGGCATCCAGCTGGCAGGAAAGGAAGGAAAATCAGGAATAACCTGCAGAGCCTGCTGCTGAGACCTGTGTTTGCTTGAGCTGCATCCTCAACATCACTGAGACGAATCCCTGCTTTCAGAGCTGGTTGAGGCTTTTCAGGACAAATCTCTTCTCCAGATGGATCTTTCCAGACTCTCACTGATCTGTCATGAGGCTTTTTTCCCCTCTGCTCCTTTTAACTGCAGGTTTATGGAATTTTATTAAGTGCCATAGCTACATCATTGCCTGTCTTTTAGATTTATCTGTGGCCTAGTCTTTCCTAATTCCAATTTAATGTATTTATGTCTGAATTCTTTTATTTTATGGCCATACCCTATTGTTTCCATGCAGTATCAGGAGCAGAACTTGATACACTTAGTTCCTTTGAAAAGGTCTGCAATAAAACAAGTTCTGGGGTCTCTTGTCTGAGAGGTCTGAGTATCTTTCCATTCTGTCTGCAGCTGCCTCACCACTCAAAAAGAGGTGGACAGGAATAATAAAAGCAGACCCTGATCCGGTCATTTGCCTTGAGAGAGCAAAATGCTGTGATCATGCAGAATTTAACAGTACTTAAATCCACTCAGAGTATCCCTGAAGTCAACAGAAAGATGTGTCCACACATTCCAGCCCCATGCCACAGTCCATTGATTTTATTCTTTTCCCCCAGAGCTGTTTTGATAGGAATATAGTGATTAAATAGAGGGAGAAAGAAGGAAGCCTTACAGTGAACTGTGCCATTAGGGCATTGCTTGTACAAAGGGCACACAGAAATGTGCTCCCCTTTTTAAAGGAGGGGGAAAAAAAAGCTATTTGCTATCCATGAAAGCTTAGTCTGGTAGATTTATTAGAAGAATAAAAGTGTCATAAACAGATAAGATGAACTTCCTTCACCACCACAAGGAGAGAGGCTGCTACCATGCATTTGTCAGACTTTGACCAGTTAATGTCAGCCCTAATTGTGATTTTGAGGTGCTCATTCACAAGGAGATGCCATGAATAATCCTATTCCAGAGGCCAGTAAACTGCAACCCACATGTATCTATTGACTGAAATTAACTGTTCAGTGGCAGTGCTCTTCCTGACCTTAGGCTGGGTCATTTGTTTGTTGAGCCCATCCTAATTAGTTTAAAACACCAAACGTATTCAACAGTTTTGAGATCTGAGAACATCTGTAATTAAAAAAAGAGAAGTGAGTAGCTTTAGCATGTTTATGATGAGCAGCTTTCACCTTCCCGCTGTTTATGGGACATCTCAGCACATATTCAGTAGGAACTTCTAAATCAAAATGCCCAAAAAAATGGCATTTTGACACAGAGCCCGTGGAAGTGGGACTCCTGCATATGTGCTCCTGGTATTTTAACTGAAAGTCTGAAGAGAGACCCAGGATGAAGTGTTTATGGAATAATAAATGGAAGGGAATTAAAACAGGCACCAGTTAGGCTTCAGTTTCTGGAATATTCCTGTGCCTGGCATCACCTATTGAGGTATTTTTACATCTTGTCTTTTTTTAAAATTGTTCATTTCTTTATAGTTCAAAGATTGCAGAGCTGGAATGTGAGAGATGACCTTGGCAGTGGTGAAGGGAATTAATTGCCAACCCTGAGGATCGAATCCATCCAAGTGTAACTGCTGAAGCTGGCAGTGCACTCTACTCTCAATTAGATACTTTCCCCCCCTCTCTTTTATGTTGTTTGTATAAACAAACACTGTTCAATTTTATTTTTTTTCCCAACTCTACATATCTCACACCTGGGACAGACCAGCCTTTCTTCCACATTGCTGGCTGTAAGCAATTTGTAGTGTTACTGTAGTGCTTCCAAAGGAGCCCCTGCATCTTCTGATCTTCTGTTTCAGAGCAGGGGTGTGGTACAAAAACAGATTATTTAAATTCTCTGCAAAAATGGGAGGAGAAGACTCTGCCTGTATATGAAATGGAGCAGCACAGAGCAGGCTGAGTGGAGAGTAAAGAGATGGGGGAAATATTACAGGTACAAAATTGAGTACAGTGAAGCAAAACTGTGATGAGAAAGGCTGTTTGTGAAGCTGTGGGGGACAAAGTCAGGTTTTTGGGCTGTCTTGAGACCTTGCTGCTGTTTTTCATGTTCTGAGAAGTCTCAAATGTCTCTGGTACAGGTGGGAGAGAGGTCGCTTGAAAAATCACCCATTTCTGTGGTCCTGGGCAATGTGTTCCTGGTTTTGAGCAAGGGCTTTGGGCTGAGTGATCTCCAGAGTGCCTTCCAACCCCAGCTGTGCTGTGCTTTGTGGTTCTGATTTCAGTATTTGCCCTCAGAGTTGTTGGACATCTCTCCACTTGGTGATTTGCCCCTTGACAGGAATCAGTACCTTGTTCCCTGGCACTGGTTCTTCAGCAGGCAGGGCTTGATCCTCACCACCTACCTGGAGAAGTGTGAGTGTCTGACAGTCTTTGTTTGTCCTGTCAGTTCCAAAACATTGGTTTGAAAAACACGATTTCCAGCTCTTGCAGGAAGAATGCTGGGTAGAAATCCCCGGAAAGGCTGTCACTGACCAAAGCCACTTCTGCTGAAAGTCCCTGTTTGTAAAAGTGTTGGAAAGTGGAGAGATGCTCCCTGGCTGACTCGTTTAGCAGTGAAGAGCCGACAGGCACCGTGTGTGTGTGTGTGTGTGTGTGTGTGTGTGTGTGTGTGTGTGTGTGTGTGTGTGTGTTCCCACCCTGTAATTACAGCTCCAGTAATTACTGTAACTACGGCAGCGATGCCCACGTTGAGTCCTTGGCTTCTGCTCTTGACTTTCCATCTGCTCAGATAAAAAAGAAGGTGCAAGAAGATGAGAGCCTGGCAACTCAGCTGCCTGGAATCTCGGGGCTGGTGCTCCCAGGAATCTCCAATGCCTGTAGGCAGCCTGGGTTGTGCATTGTTTGTTGTTTGCTCTTTGTGATCAGCAGCTAACCAGCATTAAGATTGAAAGGCAAATAATCCAAGGAGACCTAAAACAAAGCTGTTAGAGCATTACAGAATCACAGGGATGAGTTAGGCAAGGTCTGCTGGCTTCTTTTCCCACCTTTAGACAGTGCCTATGGAAACAATAGAGGACTGGCTGAGAGTCTGCATCTCTCTGCTTGACTCTTGCAGGTTTGCTGTCTTTCCTGTCTCTGTCTTTCCTTGACACAGATCCTTAAGGACAGCCTCCTGTTATCAGCATAGTGCTCTTGTTACTAACACAACGAAAAATCAGTAATTCTGGGGATGCAAAGTTCTGAGCATGTTGCAAAGAATGGTAACGAGCCAACAAGTTTCTCCTTTTTCAGTAATTGCTGTTGCCAATTGAAGTTAATATTGTTTCCTATTGGACTAAATTGCAGCCCTTTCCTTGCAGAGCTTGCCTGTTTCCTGAGGAAGGAGTTATCTGGTGCTTTAACAAAGGCCACACTAAATAAATGCAATCCTGATCCTTTGCTGTGCAGCAGCCAGGGCTGGCAGGTCGTTGGGGGTTTTGCTGTTATTGTTCCTGACGTCTTTGTAACACGTTGCTGAGAGCAAAGCTCCACTGTAGAGTAAATATTTCTGGGTATAATTTGTGATAATAGCAGCAATCATTCTCTCTGTCTGACCCTGTGGAGTTTAGACCTGAGCTCTCCCTGGGGTAATCCTAGGTTGGTGTGTCTCTGCTGGGTTTCCTTTTCCAAGGCAAGTTTGCATTTCCCCATCCCATCCCTGTGCTGCCCTGACCTCGTGGTCACTTACAGAGCTATTCTGCACCATTTTAATCACATGGTTTTTGCTTGCAGCAGCTGCTGAACTGAGCGTTTTAAAAAGCACCTCTGCTCTGCAAGACAAATCCTATTCAAATGAGCTGCGTGTCTGAGCTGATTCAGCCCTGGTTTTAGATTCTTCTGGGGCTGAAGCACCTGGTGTTGATCCCATGGGTGCTGGTCTAACGTGTTTGCTGAGAGAGGAGGGACCAGGCTGTGCTTTGCTGGTGATGCTGCTGGAAGGGGCATTTCCAACCTGGAGTCAAACCACTGGCAACTCGAGTTCCACTGGAGAGTTTGTACCTGCAGGTCTCCCTTCCAGGGATTGGAAAGTCTATCATTATGTCTAGAGAACAGAAAGGGCAGGCAGAAGCTGGAAAATTTTATTCCAAGCCTTGCTGGAAAACTCTCTGTTGCTGGAAGGAATTGTGTTAACAATTCCTCACCCTTTTGGCTTTGTTCAGAAATGGAAAAGATCCTTCTAGAGAAACAGGGGGCTCTTCTTGGACAAGTGCTGCAGAACTGGGGACATTTTCAGTGGGAAAGGATGAGTTGTCTGTGATGCGGTTCCACGAGATGGTCTGAGAGAAATAGTTGAGAGGAATGGGAGCATGTTAGCATGAAATTATAGCAGGACTAACATAAACTGCTCAGAAGTTAGCTGCTTGTAATTATCCTGCTCCCAGCAGCCAGACTGGGTGATTAAGAGTTCCCTCTGTCAGCTCTGCACTGTGCCAGGTAGCAAGTGCTCAGTTCCCTTTTGGGGCTGCCAAATTCTTCAGGAAGGATCTCTCTGAAGAGTTGGTGCAGTGGAACATCACAGAAACATATGTGCCTTAAGTGACTTTCCATCTGGGCATCCCATTCTTCCTTGTACAAGAAGTTACAATAGTTTAATTAACACACTTTGGGGCCACTTTTCGGTCTGCTGAACTGTCTGTGCTCAGACACTCAAGATACCTAAGGATAAGTGGCCAAACTGGCTTAATCTGAGAGCATGGTTTGCCCCAGCATAGTGACAAAGTTTGGGCTCTGTACAGCTTCATTCACAGCCAGGGCTCAGAAGTACCTGCTGCAAACAAAATTAAAACCAGTTTATTTCTCAAATAATTTTGTTTCTTTATGGGTTTTTTCAGGTAGAAACCCTGGGCAGAAAGGTGTGTCCCATGTCTTGTAAACATTTTATTGATTACTCTTTGTGCTCGAAATGCAGAGCATTGGATGCTGAGAGAACAGTTTATTAGAGCAACAGGTACTGAAGTGTTGAGCAGAATTTTAGAATGCCGATGTTTTTCTCAACGAGATGAAAAAGAATAATTGTGCACATTGAGTGAAATGGTGTTAGAATAGGCTCATGTTTATCTTTGTCATTTTTGTATCAGTCTTTGATGCTTCTGTGGTTTGAGATTTGCTTTTTGGCAGCAACATTTTAATGGGGCTAAAAAGAAAATAAGAAATCCTTGCCATTTAGCATTAGAAACAAAAATTACTGTTTGTCCATGCTGGTCATTAGCTGAGAGAGCAGCTGGAGCTTGAAATTCTTTCGTGTTCCTGTAGGAGCCACAGAGCTGCACCCTCTGCCATGGTCAGCATGAACCAGGCTGGGCCTGTTGCAAGAACAGGTTTTATCTGAGCATAAGAAAACTCCATTCTCTTATCCCTAATAGAATGTTTATCTCATCTATTAATATGAGACTATTTAAGTGTGGTTTTTTAGAGAGAGAGAGAGATGGGGTAGCAGATAACTTGATATTGAGACTTGAGTGACACTTGGGTTTTTTCATCTACCTGTGCTGCAGGTGTCAGGGTGTAAACAAATATTGCTGGTGCCTTACTCAGTCATTTGCCATCTGGGCATAAAATCTGCAACTCTGTAGTTCACAGTCCATGAGAAATAGATATAAAACTTTGGTAATTTGACAAGTTACTTCGTAGGAGGGTATTGGTTACACCTCAGGCCTCCTGACTGTGCTGGGTTTTCACCACAGCGTCCTGAGGGTGTCAGGGTAAGAGCTTTGTTTCCCATGTGTCCTGTCAGCGTTGCTCTTGGTTAGGCCAAGCTGTGACCTGCTGAAAGAACTCCTGCATCTATGTGTTGAGGTATTTGAATCATTTTAATTACTCTCATTTGAGATTCAGTAGAAGTTCATACACTATAGCAGGCAAAGCAAGAGGCTGCTCAGCAGCACTGCTGGCACTAAAAGCAGACTTAATAGCTGGAATTTGTGGCATCTGCTGAGAAGCTCCAAATGTTGAAATGTAGTACATGCATGCTCTAAATTTAGGATATTTGAAAACTGAAAGAATTTGAGCTTGGCCAGTTAAATCCACCTACCAGAAACCCAGAGTTAAGCTGTTGTGTCTGCCATTCCCAGTGTTGCTTCGGTTCAGCGATGATGCCCATTGATAGGATCATAAAAATCCCAGGGATAGAATCATAAAAATGGTTTGAAAATAGGAGATTTCAGAGTCTTAAACACAAAATTGAAGAAGGAAATTATTTCTTGTTTGGCATAGAAATGCAACTTGATTGCAACAGTTGTTTTCTTTAAATTCAGGGCGTTTCTGTTACTTGCATTTCTCATATCTGTAACCTTGCATGGCACTATTTATTCAGTTATTTAAGGCAAAATTCAAACATGTAACTCTTTCTGCTTTCCTGTAAAAGGCAGAAACAAATTCATTCACCACTGGAACTTTCTCTTCATTCTGCACAGCAGCTCTTCAGTGTTTTAAGAGAAGTTGAGGAGTGCAACAGTTTCATTGAGTAATTTCCCATTAGGGCAGAGCGATGTCTTCCTGCAAAATAATTTAAAAGCTTTTAAAATGCCACACTGCCATCTATTTGATCCAGCAGCGATGTAATTCTCCTGAAGTTTGATTAATGGTAGATTTTGTGTTTTATCTGGCACTATTAGAAAGGTGCTGTCCATTCGTTCGCAAATGCTACACCCCATGCCCTTTATTTAAGCAAATGGACTCTTAAATTACATTATTGGATGGAGTGGATACCTGATTTTAGAGCGCACACTGCATTATTTTACCTAAGAGAGCTCCAAACCCACATGTGTTGGTGTGTTCTTAGTACCTTCATGCTAAATTAATTCCTGGAACATCTCAGATTCCAGGGATGTGAAAAGCCAAAATATTCCATGGATTTTCATGAAGAAAGCACTGACATCAGAGCAGGGTGACTGATGACACACAGTGTCCCTGCTCACAGGAGTGTGACATGGCTCAAGAATGATGTCTCATGTCACATCAGACAAGTCAATACAAAACCAGGAATTTCCTCAACTTTTTCTTAGTCCTCGAAAAGGAAAGAATCATCTTAGAATAATCTTTTTAACCTTGAAATGTTTTGCCTCTAGATACCAGTATTCTGTGTTTTAAAATGTCTTACTTAAAACACTAATTAGGTTTTGGCTTGTGCTGGGATGTAAATGGGAAACCTTTCCCTGTTTATTGTGAAAACCTCTTTGCTTCGCGAAGAATTGTCTTTGTTCAACTGAACAAACTTTTCCAGCTATAATTAATTGAACAGCTCTCAGTATTCCAGAACTGCAGAAAAAACCCATTTCTCTTCCTGGCTCTTTGCTCACACAGCTTTAACTCGGGAGCTCCGGGCAGTTTTCATGAGCGTGGCAGCGCTCTGTGTCAGGATTTTACTACTGGGCTCTGAAAACGAGTTCAGTGATTGAATCTGGCAGATTGGTTTTGGCTCCAGAGCCAGCATATGCTTTTAACATATGCACATTGGCAAATCAGATTGAAGTCATAACTAAAAGGGCTGCTATCTCAATACTGCTCCTGCTGTTGGGAATTACGTGTAATGGGGAAAAAAACAAAAACAAACAAACAAAAAAAAAAAAACCAAAAACAAAAACAACAACAAAAAACCCAACAAACAAACAACCAAAAAAAACTAAAAAAAAAAAAAACTGGGGAAGGAGGAGTCTGGGCTGTGGGTAGTGAAGAACCAGCAGACCCCCTGGTAAATCTGCTTGCATGGGGTTTTTTGGTGGGGTTTTGTTTTGTTTGTTTGTTGGTGTTGTTTTGTTTTATTTTTGTTAGTTTGCCAGTGTAGCTGCTGGAATGCACCGTAGGAGTTACCTCTTGGTTTTTCTACCCACAGGATCAAGGCTGATCCAAGAATAGCAGACACCCCACTCTGGCTCTCTGCCCGTGTTTATCTCTGACTATCACCTAACGTGCTACTACAGGCTCATTCCTTTCATGCATGTAAATTGTGCTCATGTCCTGCTCCAAAATGTACCATTTTTTTCCTTTGCTGCTGGAATTGTTAGGCATGGCAGGGTTTTCCTGGGTCAGATTCCTCAGGGTGGGTCCCGGGTACCAGGACTCCACATGTTGGACTGGTTAGATCTTGTCTGGGAAGTGTTTTGTGCTTACAAACCAGGGCAGTCACCTTTTTGTAAGAGCTGGAAAAGGCTGGGATCTGATGTAGGTGGCCTGGCCAGAGCCGCTGTTGCAGTCATGGAATCAGGATCGTGGAGTGGTTTGGGTTAGAAGGGACCTTAAAAGTGATCTCGTCCCACCCCATGGCAGGGGCAGGGACACCTCCCACTGTCCCAGGCTGCTGCAAGCCCCGTCCAACCTGGCCTTGGACACTTCCAGGGGTGGGGCAGCCACAGCTTCTCTGGGAATCTGTTCAGGGCCTCCCCACCCTCATTGGAAAGGATTCCTTCCCAGTATCCCATCTATCCCTGCCCTCTGGCAGTGGGAAGCCTTTCCCCCTTGTCCCAACACTCCAGCCCTTGTCCCAAGTGCCTCTCCAGCTCTCCTGGGGCCCCTTTAGGCTCTGGAAGGGGCTCCAGGATCTCCCTGGAGCTTTCCCTTCTCCAGGCTGAGCAATCCCAGCTCTCCCAGCCCAGCTCCAGAGCCGAGGTGTTCCAGACCTCCATGGCCTCCACTGGACTCGCTCCGTATTAATTGAGGTCAGGACTGCACCTGGGTCCATCCACACGGGAGAATAGTTCATCCCCCAAATTGTTTGCTGTAGTTTTCACCATACAGAGTTTCAGGGCACTGAGGAGCTGGGAGCAGCAGCAGGAGCAGGATTGGTGGTTTCCCTTCCTTTGTGTTTCCTCTGTGTGGGGCTGGGAGGACAGATGGAAATCTGTCACTTCCTTGACCCCGTAACTGTGACCATATTGTCATAGTTAAACTATCATGTATATTTATCTGCCTCTTATCAACAACTGTATACATTTCAAGTTGTTTTTCATTATCTTCTGCCTCTCTAGAAAGCTTCCTCCTGCCTCAGTTTTGCAGATGTTATAAATATGTTTTTCTAATGAGACACATGGCACATTCCAGAGCAGCACCAGTGCTTGTTTCCAGACTGAAAATGAAATCTTTTCCCTGTCGGTAAAGTAAAGTTTGTAAAATGTGATTACAATAAATAAACCATAGACTTGAGAGTTCTTTTAAAGTTTCATAGTGAGTTCCCATTGATTTGTTCATGTTATTTTTGTTAGTGAGCTCAAATTTCCTTGTTCCCTTGATTTGTAGCAACGTGAAGCCAAACCTGTCTGATGCTGCACCTTATTTTTAAGTGCGGTTTGCAAAGGATGGAAAAGGTGCTATTTCTGTCTGTGGGAAGAAGGATCACAGCTGCCAGTTCTAGATTTAAACTACTCTTGTACCATTTTATATTCTCTAAGCAGAGGAAAGTCTGAAGGCAGATTCAGTGGAGAAAGGATCCCAATAAATATAATATTCTCCAGATGGCTTTCATTCCATTAGTGTCTGACTGCAGGATAACTCTCTAAACTCTGGCATAGCCAAGCCAAGGCCTTAGTAATTTGATAACGATCCACTAAAATCTGAGAACTCTTATCTTCTGAGATGTGGGCCAGTCATTGTTTTAGGGAAAGAACAAACAGTGTTTTGAGTGTTCAGAAGAACACTTTTTGGGGTCAGTTGGATGTGATTAAATTTCTTCCTCCTTTTTTGTAAGGATCTGGACTGCCTGCCTTGAAAGATGTTGCACGTGTTGAAATGATCCTTGAATAGGGCCCAGCGTGGTCATTTCGATTTTTTACTGCTATAAATATGGGAAGTTCTTGAAATTTTGTAAAATACTTTTGAATCTGGGAGGAATAGCTTCTGTCTGAAGCTGGTTGTATTTTGGAGCAACAATTCTGTGTTTCTTCCAAATCAGCATCTCTGTTGTTATTTTATTCGCATATAATTACATACTCTGAGATCTATTTTTTCTCTCTGCTGCTTGAAGAGGGGTTTTAGTGTTTGAGAATCCAAATTGTAAATATGCCACTGTTTTCCACATGAGCGTGCCATGGTTTGAGTTTTGGACACCCTGTCTTACCTCAGAATCTTTTCCCTTCTCCAAATAATAGCCTTCACTCTGATTTCTTCTCAACTCTGTTCCCATCCTTGGGATTTTTCCATCTTAGTGACTTTGAGCCATAGGGTTTGGTTCCAGCAATAAATTCAACCATTAGCTCACTGCGCTGAAAAGCTTTCCTTTTTATTTTTTTGGTCCCTTGCAAAAAACCCTACACTGATCTTTAAAGATTTGGGATTCTTCTCCACAGGAGCCTCTGTATAATTCCTGTAAATCAAACATGGGCGATTACCATGGGCTACCCCACTCTGCCTGTAAATACTGTGGTATTTCCATGTGCTTTAGTTCACTCAGACCATTTAGAAAGCCTGGGGACAGGCAGGATGGGAGTCTGTGCCTGTGTGGCTCAGGCCCTGCTCAGCCTGCCAGGAGGGAGGTAAAATTTGCCATTCTCACCTGCTCCCATTAGGACAGGATTTTCTTTCCCACTTTAGAAGAAGGAGAGCCTTGTTTAGAAGAACAAGGTTTTTCTTTCTTGCTGTTGCTGTCACTGTTGGCTCCCGCTTTGTTTTGCTGTAGCAGAACAGAAGGCAATGAAAAACAGCAGAGAAGAGGTGGGGTCAGCAGGGAAAATGGTTTATTCCTCCTTTTTCCCTCCAAGTGGGAAGAGGCTCTGAGCAGCCTGGACTGTGGAAAGTGTCCCTGCCCCTAGCAGGGGGTTTGGAGCAAGATGGACTTTTTCCACCCCAAACTATTCAATGATTCTGTGATTTTTCAGCAGTCTTGTCACTGGATCCTCCTGGGGACAGAGGCAGAGGAGGAATGTGATAGAATGGCTGTTTTTGGTGGGGAACCCCACTGTCTTCACCTGAGTTAGCAGGTGCTCAAAGCAGGCAGTAGTTTTCTAACTCCTCTGGAGTGCTCTCCTTTTTGTATGCAAAACTTCCCTTTGCTAAAAATATTTTGATCCCAGTGCTCCTAGAAATCCCCAGGAGAGCCCACTTTGGGGAATGGTATCTTTGTGATGGTTATCCCTGAAAATCTGTGATCCCACAGCTTCTCCTTGAGATGCTGCATGTGCTCTCCACATGCTGGTCATGTCCAAAGCCATCCTAATGCAAGTACCTTTTCCAGGAAAAAGTTATCCTAAAACTTGCTGTAAATTCTCTGCCAAGTGCTGTTTGGCCTCCTCTGCTATGTCTAAATAAAACAACGTGGTTTAGCTCAAAGGAAGGGGGAAAGCCCATAATAAAGTCTGTTCTTTCTCAGAGCACTCTGACCCCAGCCCCAAGGTGATCCCCTGGGGAATGGAGTGGCTGTCCCATTCCAGATGGAGAGAATTTCAGAGAACCTGTGGGGGGAACATTGACAGCACGAGACACCATCAGACATCAGTGGGATTCTTCACAAGGTGTACAGAAGAGGAGCAGTTCCCATTCTACTTCCCTGTCCTGTGCACATTCCCAGTTCACGTTGACATCACTCCGTGACAACTTCATGGCAAAGAACTGGAAACAGCCATGGTGGCATTGTGCTTCCGAGAAAACTGAGGGTCTGTGTCCCCAGTGAGCCGCTGCTGGAATATGACAGCTTCCCAAGGCTGAATCACTTCACGTGTGGAATTTAATGAGCTGCCAAACGCTTCTAAATGTCAGGAAGACCAGAGGAAAATGGCACCATGCAGAATGTGGCACAGGCAGGAGCGCAGAGACAGAAATTAATTCTTTAGCTCGCAGCATCTCCCAGTTAATTTTCCATGAAGGTTTCTCCCCTTTCCCTCCTGCATACCATGAAATGATCTGTGATGCCTTGGAGGCAGATGGATGCCCAGGTTAAGGGCCACAGGGTTGAGAAAGGCATTTTATTTTCTAGGAAATGAGTAATTTCATTTATTTTCTTAGTGCGACAGTGACCCTATGTTGGTGTTTCATTCAGCTGAGCTGCACCTCTTCTTTCTGCTTCAGTCCTGGGATCATGCTGCTTATCTGGTGGAATGTCAGTGAACAAAGGAGGATAAAGCTGTTCCCAGAGCGTGGCCAAGTTGGGAGAAAGGAAGAGTTGGATAAAAGCAGGGGGAAAGAGTAAAAAGCCCATCCTCAAGCTAAAAAATTCACAGCAAAACAAAGTTTTTTTTCAGCAAAATAGAAATTAAAGCCATTGTAGTGACCCTTGATAGAATAATGAGTAATTTATCCAATTCGCAGAGCAGTGCCAGTGGTGGGGTTTGGAAAATCAGGACAGCAGGATGAGAACATCCTTCCTGACACTGCTTTTTGCATTCCAAAGTCTGCTCCCCTTTGGACACAGGGCAAGCAGGCAGTCTGAGCTGTCACTTTTAAAACCTTTGGAAAAAATCTGTTGAGATTTAAAAAAGAAACAGAAGGGGGGAAAAAAAAAGTCCTTCTCTTTGCCATTCCTCCCAAAGCAAGTTTTCCACATCCAAGGTCTGCTTGTGTGGAAGCCGTTTATAACCCTGGCACATGTGGATCTTTTGCAGAGTGGAAATTCCTTCAGGATAGGTGTTATTATTTCTGGTGCAGGCTCCATGGCATTTGCTGCTGGCTGGCCACAGGCTCTGGCTGCCCGTGGCCTTGAGTCAGTCAGGGTTTGATCAGGGATGTGGTTCCCTGGCCAGCAGTGTTCCCACCATGGGAGTGTCAGGGAAGCTGGGATGTGGCCTAAATCTTTCTTTACCACAAAAGGTGGCAGATGGAATCTCTTGTAAGATGAGTTTTTCCAGTGCTCCTGAGCGTTCTCAATCTAAATATAATTTAATTCCGTATTTAATTTTGCTTTTAGTCTCCCTGGCCTTCCTCTCTGTCCTCACCACCTCTGTGGAGCTTTGACTCCCTTGCTAGAGGCTCTGTGGAGTACACAGAAAAGATAAACAATTAATTTTGGCTCCTCTCTTAAGTACCTGCATTCAAAAAAGTGTGAATGGCTCTTTTCCAGGCCGGATAAGAGTTGAAATTCTCTGGAGCAGAGAATTTGCTGAAAGGCATCTCCCAAATGCCTGTTGACAGTTCCTGCTCTTCCCTTAGGGAAGTCAATCAGCTCTGAATTGGACGAGCTGGAATGATTCATCTCTTCCCTTTCAGGAGGTCTTTTGGAAGGATGAGCTGCTTGGTGATTTTCACAGCGGTGATTGTAGCAATCCCGATATTCTGATTATTTGGCAGAAAAGTAAACTAGTGACAGAAGAAAGTCAATGTCCTTTTAGAAACACCCTGGCAATCCAGGATGGATCCGGTGCTTAAAATACCTCTGGGTCTGTAGATGCTGTTTCACAACTCAGAAGAAAAGAAGAGGGGAAATAGTTGGGTGTGTTTGTGGAGTGATAATGGCAGCACCTTGTGACTGGGAAAATGGGAACAGCGTTTCAGGATTTCCAGAGTGGGGTTATTCCAGCCTGAAGGGTGTTCAAAGTAGTGATAAAGGGAGTTGTGTTTGCAAATCCCATTATGAATAAATGGTTTCTGACGGGATTGGTGCAGCTCACTCTTCCTGCCCTCACACATGCACACGGGCACAGCTTTGAAAATGCCTTTCATGGCTTCAGCTGCTTTCATTAATGCACAAATCAGTTAATATTCTCTCATATGTATCTTTTTCTCTCTGAACTTTGTAAAGGAATTGATCCTTTCTCCCCTCAGTTCTTTTCTTTTGAATGGTTAAATGGAAAAAAAGCTTTTTTTTTTATTATTTCTTTTTTTTCCACGGCTTTAATGAAGTCGAATGGGAGAGGTGTTTTCATTACAGCTGGCACTTCCAGGCCTTCCACTGGGGTGGCAGGTATCCTTGGGGAAAAATCAAGCAAAATAAATCAGTCTGGCTGTATATTGAAAGGGTGGATGAGAAATGTTGTGTATGAGAGTCTTAATGGTAGCTATACATTAATGTGTAATCTCAGTGCTGTGTTCATTCTTACAGCAGAAGGAAGGGGGGCTAATCACGAGCTGGTGCTGCTGTTATTACCTTATTTATATTCCTTTATTGCTTTGCAGCCCTTCATATTGAGTAAGACCTCATTGTTCCACCAGTTCTGTGATCTGGAGGCTCAGGGGGGCAAAACTGAGCTCTGCATAAGAAAGGCAAAATGCAAAAATGACTGAATTAGCAAGGTTTGAAGTTGCAAGTCAAGGATATTTGCAGTGTTCCTACCGGATGAGCATAATAATAATAAACAGTGAATATTCCAGTGCCTGTGGGTTATTTTGAATAAGAGCCATAGCTATGACAAACCGCTTGGGTGATGGAGGCTGAGCAGCTCCTTCCCGCTGCCGTCACCTTCCACTCCGGTTCCCTAACTCAGGTGGGATTTATCCATGCCAGGCTCCCCCTTGCACGCCCAGGAAGTGTCCTGAAGCCTCAGTCCTCGTTCCATAATTGATTTCTTCCCTTCCTTCCCAGCCCCTTCATGCTGCTGCCGCCGCTGATGGAGTGGATGCGCGTGGCCATCACCTACGCCGAGCACCGGCGCAGCCTGACCGTGGACAGCGACGACATCAGACAGACGGCCAGGCTGCTCCTCCCGGGGCTGGACTGCGAGCCACGCCAGCTCAAGTACGTGGGCTAAGCTTTGGGAAGCTCCTCCAGTCCTCAAAGCGTCCCTTTGCTGCGTTTTCCAGAAGCCAGATCTCGCTGTGCCCTATAGGCAATGCGTGTTTAACCTTCTGGCGCTCCCAGAGATAAAGGAACCTCGGGCAAGCTCTGCAGCTGGGGCAGAAAGATTTTGTTAAATGTGAAATACAAGGATTTGGGGTTGGGGTTTTTCTGTGCCTCAGACTTTAATTACAAGATTATTCCTTGCTTTATAGGATAGCTTGAATGAAAGATCTAAATTAGAGGGGGAAAAAACAACAACAAAAAAAAGTTTATTCCAGATGCCATTATTTGATTCTTTAAAGCAGTAATTTTGTATCCAGCACGTTCAGGGGTGAAAAAGGTCCTGAAACTGGTTTGTTCGTTTTTTTGTTTGATTTTTTTATTCTTGGCTTGCTGTGGGATAGAAACAATGTGCAAAGGCAAGTTCCATCCCTCCAAAAAACCTTTTTCTTAGGTTCACTGGATTTCAAGTGGAGTAATTTTATTTCACTTTTTTAAACTGAATTTGTCTTTTTCTCTTTCTTCTTACTAATATTTAAAAGTAATTACATTTTATTCTGTAGATTGTGGCACCAGTTAGAGCAAGGTTATGACAGGATTTTATATGAGATTCATCCTGAATTTTTTGTGTGAAGTGATGAGTGATCTGCTCCCCTGGCAGGCTGTCCAGGCTCTCCAGATGAGGATGGCTGTGCTGAAAGCATCTCATTTATCAGAGGAACTTGGCAGGCTGATATCTCACTCACTGAGAGTTTGCTCAAGAGCCTGTGCTGGAAACCAGGCAGGTACTGTGGAAGGCATTCACCCCAAAATAACATCAAAGGGCTGAGCCTCCCAGTGCCAACCTCCAGCTGGGAAGTGATCCTTCAGGGAAGGAGACTCACTTCCAGGTCTGGAATTCAGAAGAGTCTGAGCAGACAGCCAGAGGATTTACAGTAATCCCTGTGCTCCTTCCAGATGACATAAAAGTAGTCCTGATAGTCATCTAAAGGATAAGGATTTAGTAGATCCTCAAAGATATGTTAAAGCACTTCCTTTAATTGAGTTGCTGGAAAAGCAGTGAGGGTGTTCCCCTGACTAAATTCGATTTTTATTTCATACTTTTAAAAAATTTTGGTGGTTTTTTTGGCCTAGAAAAGACTTAAGGATCCATATATTATTTTTCCTTATGGTACGGGCACCATCCAGGAATTCTTTTGTCTTTCACAGACCTGAATGCTGCTTCAGTTCCTTCCGGAGGCTGGACGCTAAAGCTGCTACCGAGAAATTCCAGCAGGATCTGGGCTTCCGCATGCTGAACTGTGGGAGGACGGATCTGATCAACCAAGCCATCGATGCACTGGGCCCCGACGGGGTGAACACCATGGATGATCAGGTGTGCCACAGAGCAAGCACCCACAACCCCAAAATTCCCTGCAGCAGCAGCAGCTCGCTCCTTCCTTCCCACGTGGCAAATCAATACTGGGTCGTGTCTGTTGCCTCTCCAAGGGTTTTGTAATTCTGGCTCGTGTTTTAGGCTGAAAAGGCATCTCTTAAAACACTGGGAAAAAAAAAAAGGCTTCCCCACCCCACTCTTATGCCACCCCTCCAAAAAAAAATCCCATTAGAGGCCGGAGTGGATTGTTTATCAGCTGGAATGTCTGTTCCTTGGATGGGCTGTCTCAGGCACTGATGGCAGGCAGGTTAACACAGGGGCAGTGAATGGAAAGTCTGATACGTGCTGAGAGGATGTCAAAGCAAAGTGGTTTCTTTTCCAGTGACACTCCCCTCTGGCTCAACAGTCCAAATCCCGGCTGGGTCAGTGAGGAGTGACCAAAAGGTGTTTTTGTCTCATGGCTTTCAGGCTCAGAGCAGTTTGGAATACAAGAAACAGCACTGAGAGCCTCATCCCAGTGGCCTGGTGTCAGTCAGTGTTAGATTTGCTCATAGTCCATCATGCTGATGTGTCTGCTTATCCATTTTTAACTGTTCCCTGCTCAGCTACACTGAACCGTAGGGATTTGGTAGTCCTGGGAGTCTCTGGCTGCTTCTGCTCGTGCTGTCAGTCCCATCAAGTAACAGCAGAGTCTGTCCTCTGGGGCATCATTCAATGCATGGAATTAGCTTTTAATTTAAAAAGGGGGAGAAAAAAGCCCCCTCTCCTAAATAAACACTCGTTATAGCTGTCACAGCGAGGAGAATGGGCTGTCACATCTCTGGAACAAGAGGATATTGAGCAGTGGGAAGGGTTTGTGTTCAGGTAGAGAGGTGTTCTCACAAGCCAGCATTTTCCTGCAGTAGCATTTCAGACCCAGCTCTTCCATGGCACTTCCTGCAGTTTTAAGGATACATAAATAGCAGAAACTGCTACTGGACATATCTGAGTCTGTAGTTGCCTCATTTACAAATCCAATACCAGGAGCTTTGTGGTCACTGGGGTGGGTATCTCATCATAGATATTCACTTTAATAAAGTGACGGAGGTGGCAGATTTGTATTATGAAGGTTTCCCGCTTCCTCTTTGTATTTTTTAAAGTAAGTTTCTGCAGTTGCTCTAGCCCAGAGGCCTCTCATTCTCTCAAAGATTATTTTGTGATTTGCACTGTGAGCCACTGTGCCCCGACACCATAGACACTGGTGCCAGGACTGCCCCTCCTCACTGCAGGATGTTCCCTACCTCTCCTCCAGCCCACAAACTGGGAGCTGTCTGGCTTTTGTCAGCACAGAGATGCCCGTGGGCAGCTCCTTGGGAAGTCTGAGGAGTTTCTGCTGTCACTCACTGATGTCTCATCTGTGGGTGGGATCCCCCTTGCCAGCCTCGCTGTGAGTGGGGCAGCTCTGTGGTCTTTGCCCCTCAGAGAGTGTTTTGGCACCAGCAAAAAGGGCAGGACAGGCTCCCTCTGGAGACATTATTGCTTGGAAATTCTCCACTTGACTCTGGAGCAACTCAGCTTTGTGTCCAAGCAAGTGCCTGCATGGCACTGCCAACCCCAGGCAGATTTCAATCCAAGTTCTGGGAATGAACTCTGCCATAGCTGGAACAGGAAGCCAAAGCTGGACTCTGCCACCAGCTTGTTTTGCTCCTTTTGGAAAAGAGTAAGACAAAACCAGATGCCCAAACTTGGGAAAACTGACTTGAGCATGACAGAACTGCTGGATAATTTAATACAAGGGCTTTAGACCCAGGTTTGGATTTTGACCACTCCTAGGGTGTGAGCATGTCCAGGATGTTCAGACTCACTTGTCCATCTGTGTACAGGGAAATCTGTGGAAAAGAACTCAGGACATCCCCTCAGAAATGTGAGTTTGGAGCAGGACCCTGTGTTCAGTTCTGATGGGGACCAGCAAGCACTCTGGCAGTTTCAGGGGATTGGAGATGTTCAGGAAAAGAATCTCTTCTTCCCTTTGCAAGGAGCAAGCAGGGAGTGCAGAACTAACATAAAAAATTTTTTAAAACACAGTGTAAGTCTGATTGAGTTTTAGAAGCCTGATTGGGCTTTGTGCCTGCAGACCTGTGTTCTGAATCCTCAGTTTATTTGTCTGTAATGAGTGTGGAGCCTCCCAAGCCCCACAAAAGCCAAAATATCTCACCCAGAAATATCTCCATGAATGGAATTGCCCAAGAGCAGGAAGCTGGGAGTTGTGGCTGCTTTGAAAAGACACTATTGCAGAGACAAGAGCAGAACTCCTGTGTGAGAGATGTAATTCCATTTTACAGTACAGCTCCCGTTAAGGATGAAGCTCTGTTGTTGCACACTGAGCAGCAGAGATGCTGCCTGTAAAAAATTCAAATGTCTGCAATAGTTAAGGGGAGGGGGCAGGAAGGCTGTGGGCAGGAATGGGTTTTACCAGGCCATTTCCTTTCTGTCCTTGGCTACTTCAGGAATGAACTCCATAAGTAAAGCTCATTTTTCTCATAATTCATCTCTGAGCCGTCATGGTTTGCTGGTTAAGTCGAGGGAGGGAGATTTATGGGATTGAAATGCTGAAATATTGAGGCAAATTGGATTTTAGCAATGGGGAGAAGTTGCCAAATAAATTCATCTTCTGTATTTTTGTGTTGCTTTCTGCCTCCAGTTCATTTGGCTACAAATGAGCCAAGAAATGGAATTTCTTTGTTGGCAGCCTTGGGAAAGCTGGAGAATTGTGGACAGTACAGGGCTAGGATTTTCAGTGATCCTTTTTGTGTTCTTTCAGCCTTGTCCAGTGATGTTTTATCCAGGTCATTTTCCAATATCAGTTGTGCCCACTCTGCATAGAAATCAAAAATGATTTATAAACACACGTAAGCTGTCCCTACACATACTTTGTACATTAACATTCAAACTCTCTGTGTCCATGACAGTGTCCCTGTTGACAGGGATAGAAAGATAACTTGGTTTTTATTTTTCATTTCCTTTCTGAAGGGTATGACCCCCCTCATGTACGCCTGTGCTGCTGGAGATGAAGCCATGGTCCAAATGCTTATAGATGCCGGAGCAAATTTAGATATACCAGTGAGTAACCCTCTGCCCATAATTATCCAGCTGTAAACTAACAGGACGAGTTCTGAAATCTCCCTAGCAACTGAAGGCTTCACTCCTGGAAGCTTCAAGCAAGGCATTTCTCTCAGAATACGTCAGGGATTTGGGAGGGGGGAGAAAACCTTCAAAACCTCTTGGAGCGCTCAGTGGCTCCAGTTAGGATTGGCACTGGAAAGTCTAATGGGCATGGGGAGGAAAGGAGCTGCCACAGGGAGAAACCAGTGATCCCATTAAGAAGTCCCAGGGGATGGGGCAGAGTGAGTGGTGGTCTCTTTAAGTGGCCCAAGTCCCCGTTCCCACTCACAGAGGAAGAGGCTGGTTCTGTGCAGGGCAGGGGATGAAGGCAGCCAGGCTGCAGGAGGTGATGAGTGCCTGCTTCCCTTCTCCAGGTGCCCAGTGCCTCTCCACGCTACCCCTCGGTGCATCCCGACAGCCGCCACTGGACTGCCCTCACCTTGGCCGTGCTGCACGGGCACATCTCGGTGGTGCAGGTAAGGAATCCTTCCAGGAGACACAGGGGGCTGAAATGTGAGCCCTCGCTCTCAGCCTTCCTAAAAAACACGTGTTGTTTAAATCAAGGAGAAGGAAAACCGGGTTCAAAACTCCTAGCAAAGCCTTGATAGCAAAACGCAGCGTGTTTCTGTATTTTTCTTTGTTTCAGTGTTGCTCCGAGGCTCACTGCTTCCAAAACAGCGCTGCACAATCATTTCTTTGGTTTTAAATAAACTAGTGCTTTGCATGGAGTGGTTGCAGGTTGGCTGTTCGATCAGGAGCTTTCTAACAGTAGATATTAATTGGTTTATAAATTTACATGTGCAAAAATCCAGCGTGTGCTGATTTCTGCTCTAATGGCAGCAAATCATGTGTAACTTCCTTCATAATCCTTGAGAACTGCATGAACAAGACTTAAGCTGTTGTGGGATTTGAGCCTATGGCATCCTCCCTGCTCCCTTTTCTGTGGAATTATCACAGGGCAGCAGGATGGGGTGGAGCCCCAGAAATGCTACCTAAACTTCAGAGAAATGACAAACTGATCACAGCAGACAATCAATTGCTGTTGAATTTAATTTACCTTCTGCTCAAAGGGAAGGAATGTTAGTAATAAAAAAAGATGTAAGTAAATGGAGGCTGCATACACTCATCTTTTGCTTGTGTGCATTTGTACATAATTATAAAGATTAGATTCCACCTGGCAAACTGCCCAGCCAGCCTTTGGTGTTCCAGAGGTTGGACAGCCTTAATTTATGTGTAAGGTACGAGCCTGATTCTCCCAGGAGATGAAGCCAAGTGTATCAAAGCTCCTGTTGTGTCCTGCAGTGCCCACACTTGTGGAAGCATGGAATATCCTGGTGGATACACAGGGCTGATCCTTCTGCCAGCCCCACCTGGCCATAAAACATCCCTGTCACCGTCTCCCCTTCACTCTTTCCCTCCCAGCAGCTCGGTGAAAGCAGGTTCTGTGAAATCCCTGCAGCTGCCAGGCCTCCCTGCACAGGCTGCAGGAGGTATGGAGCCCTGCTTCCTGGGCACAGCATGGAGCTAAGAGCTCTCATTGCTGAGCCCTTTGGAGTTGGGAGATTGCAACTGCACGGCCACCACCAGAAAGGAGATTAAGAAAGGAGTTGGTACTCTCCAGGCCCTTGGTGTGCGTGCCCTCCTCGCTCTGTACCCACTGGTTCTCCTTTCTGACACCCAGCCCTGGCTGGTTTGTCTTTCTTAATTGCTCTTTTCCCACCTCCCTGTCTTTCCTGTGCCCCTTGCAGCTGCTCCTGGATGCTGGTGCCCACGTGGAAGGCTCTGCCGTGAACACTGGGGAGGACAACTACGCCGAGACCCCCCTCCAGCTGGCCTCAGCTGCAGGTGAGCTCCCTGTGGCCTCAGCACTCTCCATCTCTGCCTGCCACCCGCCTGAGGGGCCCCAAGTATCTGTTTTCCAGCTTGTCCCATGCTTGACTCCTCCCCAGAGCCCCCGCAGCAGAGCTGATGGCACCAACACCTTCACAAAGCACTGTCAAGGAACATAAACCAGCCCCTGTCTAGTCTGGGCATGTCTGTGGGCCTAAGCAACGCCCAGACGTGAAAAATTAACAAGTTTCCATTCAGCCTGGGGAAAAAGAACTGTTATATAAAGAAATTTGGCTTATTAATTTATTAAATGCAGGTAAAAATTCCACGTTTCTTCCAGCAGGCTCTCAGGAGTTGAGCATTCTGTGAACGAGTCTGTGCTGGCCTTGTCAACACTTCTTACCTCAGAACGGTTTTAGTTTTTTTTCCTTTTGTTTATTTCTCTGTTATTTTTGTGCTTTTATGAAGATGAGTGGCTGGCTTGCTGTGCTCCAAGCTTTATGGATGGATAAAAAAAGCCTCCTCCCCTCCCAGTGACACCCAGTGCCAGATCTCCTGCCACAACTCCCTCCTCCATCTAATGGGAACAGAGCCAGGGAGTCCAGCCCTGTGTTTTATGCTCCCAAAGAGGGAACCATCCTGATCTTCCTGTCCTTTTTCCCCAGGGAATTACGAGCTGGTCAGCTTGCTGCTCAGCAGGGGCGCCGATCCACTCCTGAGCATGCTGGAAGTCAACGGGATGTCATCGTCACTCCACGAGGACATGAACTGCTTCAGCCACTCGGCAGCGCACGGCCACAGGTGAGGCTCCTGCTCAGGATGGGGCTTCCTTGCACTCCAGGTGTTGCTGTGGGTCCTGTGTGACTTTGTCACCCCAATCCTTGTGTGAGCAGTTCAGCAGATGGGGTTTAGACACCCCTGACAGCAAAGAACAGAGATCTTTGTTGCTATTTCTTATTCTCACACTTGCTGGTCTGGCTCTGCAGCACTGAGAACGAGCTGGTTTTAGGCCCTACGTCAGCAGACCAAGTCCCACCTAAGGGTAGGTTATGAGATCAGGGTTATGAGATCGTGGTTCATGTTCTGAGATGGAATCTAATCAGGTCAAGGTGGCAGAAATAACCTACAGCAGAGCTTGAGTGTATCTGCATCTCTGGTTTTCGGATGGCCAACCAAGAGGTGGATCAGTAAACCAGCCAGCCTGGGCACTCCAACCCTGTTTTCAGGGTAGTTGTTCAGAAATAAGACATTACTTGCAAGCGCCTCCAGACAAAATATTAGTGGGATTCAAGGTTTGTTCTGCCATAGGGCAGGATGGGGTGATCCTAAAGCTGGGTCCTTAAATAAGCTGGGTGTAGCCCCAGGGAGTGATGAGGGTGCAAGGAGAGCCCCAGCTGGTGGCAGTGCAGCAGCACAGGGAGTGCTGGGTGGCCCTGCTGGGCTGGGGAATGTCCTGGAGCAGCTGTCCCCAGCTGGCTGAGGGACACCAGTGATGCAAACTCCCCAGACAAGACACAAACAAGGAAGTCTCTTTCTTGCAACTAGTGTGTGAAATTCCAAACAAACCCACCATGCAAGGAGTATGGCCCCATTTTTGCCCCTGCTGTGGGGCACCAGTTTCTAGGATGTGGGGTAGGGAGGGACGAGTGGTTCCCTTGCTGCCCCAGCAAGTGCCAGCTGTCTTTGGGAAGGAAGTTACTGTTTACTGAGCCGGATCACTAACCCCTGATGCCCACAGTCCTGTCTGAGTTGTTGAAATTTCATTTGTTAGTAAGTGAAGCCTCTCCTCCCTGCTCAGGAACGTTCTGCGCAAGCTCCTGACCCAGCCCCAGCAGGTGAAGGGGGATGTGCTGTCCCTGGAGGAGATTTTGGCCGAGGGGGTGGAGAGTGACACCTCCAGCCAGGGCAGCTCCAGCGAGGGGCAGGTGAGGCTGTGCAAGACGCGGATGAAGGCTCTGCAGGAGGCCATGTACTACAGCGCCGAGCACGGCTACGTGGACATCACCATGGAGCTCAGGGCACTGGGTGAGCCCTTCCTTCTGTCCTTTAAGGCATAAAACCCTTCCTTTTCTGCCCCTCTTACTTAGAGGAGCAACCCCCAACTGCAAAACTGTCTAATACAAATTTTAAAAATGTTTAAGGCTCCTCACATGTTTGTGGCTTTTTTCACATTCCTGCTGCTCTGGGATGTCCCTCACTCTTGGCTGGATCCTCTGTTCCCACATATCAAAAGCAAGGGGTATCTCTCCCTGTCAGATACTGACACCTAAAATTCAGTGTTTTATCAATGGTTTAAGGTGAAGGAAGAAATCTGATCTCAAGGTAGGAGGGGGAAAAGCTTTGAAGCTTGTGTGTAACCAGGAGAAAAGACCTCACACCACAGCTGTGTGGCATTACGTCTCCTTACAACTTCAGTTCAAATTTATCTTGTGGTTCTGACTAACCATGAAGCTCAGAACAAAACAGAGAGGCTCTGATCCTTAAAAATCAGCAGAAATTTCCAATTTATGACCCTGGTGCCAATCCTTGGTCACTTAATCCGTCAATGACCCAGTTCAGTCACCTTTAATATCAAGATAAAAATCTATTTGCTGTTAGGATGTATGTAGAGCTACTTCAGTGCTGCCAAGTGTTAGTAATAGGAGCAGGATAATCTCCTCACAGGCACTTCAGGAAATCAACTTGCACTGTCCCTTTTTCCTGTGGCTGCAGGAGTGCCCTGGAAGCTCCACGTGTGGATCGAGTCCCTACGGACAACCTTCTCCCAGTCCCGCTACTCCGTGGTGCAGACCCTGCTGCGGGAGTTTGTCACCATCAAAGAGGAGGATTACAATGAGGAGCTGGTCAGTGAGGGGCTGCAGCTCATGTTTGACATCCTCAAAACCAGCAAAGTGAGTCAGAGTTTTATAACTATCAGAGCTGAGGGCTCTGGGGTTTTGTTGTTGTCGTTGTGCACAACAGGAGCAAGGGAATGGCTGGGAAAAGTCCCTAGGAATTATGGTATGGAAATGGCTCTGGAAGCATTTATCCAAATTCATAAACAGCCCCCAGACAGTCCTCAAACCTGGGGGAAGCCCTACAGCTCTTTATACATCCATATCTCCACAGACAGTGTAATTCTGCCTTAATTTAAAGCTTATCTCTCTGTGGGGAGGTTACTCCTGTAGGGTGTGGTTACTGTAAGCCCTAAGTGAGCTCTTACAGCACATTTGGAACCTGCTCCATGTCGAGTTGCTGATCCCTGTTCCATCCTCCTCACAGAATGATTCCATCAACCAGCAGCTTGCATCCATCTTCACCCACTGCTATGGCAGCAGCCCCATTCCCAGCATTCCTGAAATCCGAAAGACTCTGCCAGCTCGGCTGGGTAAGGTGCTCACCTGAGCAGTGAGCTTCCTTTGCTTGCTGCTGGGTTGTGTTTTTTTTCATTTTGTGTGTTTGTTTGGAATTTTTTTTTCCTGAAAAGCATGCACAGTTAAAAAAAAATGTCACCTTAATTTTTTTTTTTGTGTCCCTTTACCCAACAGATCCTCACTTTCTGAACAATAAAGAAATGTCTGATGTAACTTTCTTAGTGGAAGGAAAGCTCTTTTATGCACACAAAGTCCTGCTGGTTACTGCATCTAACAGGTGAGTCACTAACCAGGGGCATAATGAATCCAGCCATGATTATCCCTGAAATCCTGTGTGGTAGTGGGAGTGTGCATATCCAGCCATTCCCTGCCTTCCCATTCCTTCTCCCAGAGTTTGCAGGGAGAGCTGCACTTGCTCCAGCTTTCCTGGAATCTCACACCGGGCTGGTGCACTTGCAGTTAGCAGTTTCTTTATCTGTTCTTGGCATAGTAACAGGGTTTTCCACCTATCACATGGTGGGATTAGATCAGATCCAGGCAATTTACAGTTTTAAATTGTCCCGGAACTAATCATCATAAAACTGAAGGAAATGTTTCTATTTTCAACTTGCAAAGAAGAAGGAGGGATCTTTGTTTGACACACTCATACAGTTAAATTAAATCTTTTCAATTAAACCTGTTTAAAATCATTCCCAGGTTCAAGACGCTAATGACCAATAAAACAGAGCACGATGGCCACGGCAGCAAGACTGTTGAAATCAGTGATATGAAATACAACATTTTCAAGGTATGGGACTTCATTCCACTTTTTTTTAACATTCTTTTTCATCTCCTCAACTACTTGGGAGGTAAGACAAACCCAAGCAGTAATATCGTAAGTAGATAATAAGGAATACCATAATTAGATAATATTACAAGTAGAAATGGAGTACCTTTCAGCAGATCTGAATTTCAGGAGTTTCCTGAAATACCCTTTTTCCAGAATTCCAGCCTTAAAATAGAATCCTCCAGTCTATATTCTTATTTTCTTCCTAGGCAGCCGACTCCTCCATAAAGCAGGAGAAACTAGTCTTCTACTGAGAAGTAGCTTTATACTTTTAACACACCATTTTCATACTTTTTACAGCACCATTTTCATGCTTTGCTAAGCAAAAAGTAACTTATTTACAGCAGCTGCATTGCCAGGCTTCAAATTAATTCAAGTCAGATGATCACAAATCAATGGTGTCCCTGTCAGGAGAGGCTCAGAGCTGAGAATTGTGCTTTGCTTTTATGACATCTCCCTGTTTAGTGGAGGAATAGGGAGATGTGAAGTGCAGAATAGGTCGTGTAGCTGTTTCACTAAAGGGTTGAGGCTTATTTTTTTTTATTTTTATAAGCAAACAAACCTGGTCTGTTGGTCAGCTGGGCTGTTATCTCACTAGAGGGAAGTAAGTGGACCATGAGAACATCTCTGTTCTGCTTGTAAGGGGCTGTACAAGTTTTGTGTTGTATGGGTGACATCTAAATTATGCAGCTCAAGCCACAGCAGAGAATAAAATGTAACTGAATATTGAACCAAGCTTCCTTAACAGCATTTGTACATCAAGAGGTGTCTGAATATAAACTTGTGCTTCAATGGGGAGAGAGAGAAGAATCAGAAAAAATTGAAACGGTGAAGTATTTCACAATTTGATGGTAAATACAGTCAGATGGGTTAAGGAGAGGCAGGCTCAGGTAGGGTGGAGGGTTCTGAGCCCCCTGAGAGGTGTGTCCTGCTCAGGGCTCTGCTGGGGAGAGCTTTGTTCTCACATAACTGTTACACAAATAAGCCCAACTTACAGGGAGCAGTTTTAGTCCTTAGTTTTGTCCCCAGCCCTGCTAGGAATGGCAAGCAGAGCTTGCAAGCCCCACACAGCACCCAGGCCACTTCTGTTCCAGCCCCAGATCCGTTCCCTCCCCTGACACTGCTAGGGCTGCACATGCAGATCAAAGAGCAGGAGCTGCCTCTTGCTCTCCCTGCAAACAATTAATGCCTTTTCCTGCGGGCCTGGTGAGGGGCTGGAAGCTGATTAGAAGCCCAGCAGGGGAGGCAAGTGGCTGGGAGGTCCCCGGGACGCTCCTGCTGGGCTCGCTGGCAGCTCGGCGCGTGACCGGCCTGCCAGGCCCGGATCCCAGACAAGGACAGTGGTGTTGCTCAGAGACACACTGTCACCCGCAGCTCAAAGTCCCCAGCAGGGCCCTTTTCAGGGCCCAAGAGAGAAAGGACTGTTAGAAAGCAGCAGATTTGCCACGCTAGGGAGTGAGAAAAAAGCCACCAGTGGAGGTGAGAGCCGGCACAGGATACGATTCCCGTCTGCTGAGGAAGGGGAGCACAGCCATCAACAGCTCCTTGTGACTGCCGTGATAACTTCATGCCTGGCCTTCTTCCCATTCCAGATGCTGATGCAGTATTTATACTACGGAGGGACAGAATCCATGGAAATTCCCACCACTGATATCTTAGAGGTGAGAGAGCTTTCTCTTCCAAGTCTTGCCAAGTGCACTGGGGCATGAAACAGAGTTGAAAGGCAAAATCCAGGAGCTAACAGCAGGCTCCCATTCAGTTCCAGGAGCATACTTAACGCTTGGAAATGAACTTAAAAGTTTCAAAACATCACTGCTTGGTGTTTCTGGGTCGTGGTGACAGAAAGGAGAGGAAATATCCTTGAGGGAGGAGCTTTTGTCAAGAGGGGAAATGTGTCAGACTGTCACTTCAGCATGGAGCGGCCTTTTTGCTGTTTCATGAGGACTTGGCCATTAGAACAGGGAGTCAGAAGCTCTTCAGAGAGGAACTCATCCGTCCTGTTTGCCTTCCCTGGGCCTTTCAAGCCTCATGATCTCAAATAGCCTTTCTCTTGTCCCCATAGCTGCTGTCGGCTGCCAGCCTGTTCCAGCTGGACGGCCTCCAGAGACACTGTGAAATCCTCTGTGCCCAGACCATCAGCATGGACAACTCTGTCAACATCTATAAATATGCAAAGGTAGATCCACCGCCCCTGCTCTGAGAATCCCAGTGAGCAGCCTGTGTGCTCCTGGTGGTAACTAAAAACCCCGTGTGGGCACCCTCCCTGCAGGTGACTCCCCCCAGCCACAACAGGAGTGAGATGATTCCCAGCTCCGGGCTGGAAAGTCCTGCACAGCCCCGGTGTGTTTTCTTGTCTGAAGCAGTCATGGATGAAATGGATGGGGGATCCCTGCAGAGCAGGGGAGAGCCGTCTTAGCAGGCTGATACAGCAACATCAGCAAATCCTGAGGGATTCAAATCCTGGGAGCAGCAGGGGCAATTGATCACAGCACAGCAACTACAGAATAAACTCTTTTCTAGCACCCCTGCAGCTAGAAAATATTATTTTCAGCTCCAAAAGAAGCACAAAGTCTTGTCTGTTGTGTGACAGATAGGCGCCTCTGTAGCAAATAACCTAAATCAGAGAAATACTCTGCCCTTCCTGGAATTTTGCAGGATTAGTTCCCTTAAAGACAAAAAAAACTGCACAGAGGGCTGGTAATTTTTTTTTTTAATTATTGTGTGTGCAGTGTCCCACCGATGCTTTTCAATTTCTTTCACATTGGTCTGGTTTGTTTCGAACCTAAATTTTAACTGTGTGCGGCGGTAAAAAGGGGAAACAGCATTCCCTACTGGCCATTATGTACTTTTCCTTAAATTACTATTTGCACAAAATTCCCAGGAAGAGGCTGTGTGTGCACAGAGCTTCTTAATATTAACGAAACTTGAGTTTCGTTGTTGATCCTGAAGCAAAAGGAGCCAGATCCCAGGCAGAAATCACCTCGTGGTGGTTCAGGAGTGCAGCATCCCTGTTCTCCTGCGTTCAGCCCCTCAGTGCAGGGCTGAGGCTCCTGTGACCCGTGTCCTGATTGCCCCGAGCCCTGCTCACCATCTGCCAGCACAGCAGCGTGGCTGTGTGCTGTGGCCCAGCCAAACAGGTACCTTGGCCACCTCATCAGCCAGCTGCTCTGCTGCAGGAAGGGAAGGGGCTGGAGTGCAGGCCAGCAGCCCTGCCAACAGCAGGCCAGCAGGGGAAGGAATTAAAAAAGCCTGGATGCCTCCCTGCTCACGCCTGTGTCTGCAAAAAGCACCGGGAGGAATGATGAGACAAAGTCCAGCCTTCAGTGCTTTTCCTGTGTTTGAATGTTTTCTACCAGACAAAAAGGAGAAAAGCCTTAGGAATGAGGGGCTCGGGGATGTCATTTAGGTCTGTGACGTACAGAAGGGGTTAACAATCCTGCTGTCTTCCCCAGATTCACAACGCACCGGAACTGGCCTCTTTCTGCGAGGGCTTCTTCCTCAAGCACATGAGCTCCCTGCTGGAGCAGGACTCGTTCAAGCAGCTCATCTACGGCAGGAACAGCAAAGTGCAGGGTCTGGACCCTCTGAGGGACCTGCAGGCAGCCCTGGCCGGGCGCCTGCACTCCGTGTACGTCACGTCCAGGGTGTGAGGCAGGGCCGGCGCTGGCACACCGCGGTGGAGGCGTCGCTGGGGCTGTTTGCCTTCTGCATCTTCCTGAAAGTGCCCTGGAACAGGCACCCCCCCGGTGCTGAGGGAGGGGGAGCTGGCTTCTCTGTGCTGCTGCTGCTGCCACAGCAACAAGGCTGTCACACAAAACAACGCTGCCACGAACACCAGCTGAGGGTGCAAGGGGACAGCCCGGACCGCAGCGATGGGCGCTGCCCTTTCCACGAGCACGGCGCCGGGCTGTGGAGAAAGAGGCAATTGAGCTAAGCCCGGCACTAATACGTGGGCTTAAGTTCATCCACACAGATGTTTTCCCTGTAAAAAGGCTGCCTAGAAGGAGTTTCCTGATCCTAAAGCCCATCCCACGAGCCATCTGTCTGCACACGAAGTACTTCCCCTCAGTAGCACCAGCGTCTGTGCATCCAACAGACCGGCAGAAACTTCCCCCAAAACTGTTTGCACCTTGAGAGAGAGGTTTTGTATGTTCAAAGCTGAGTAGAAACTAACACTGAAATAACTCACTCTTTAGGCCTAATATGAAGAGCTGAGCTGGGGCAGGGAGGGGAGAGTTGGGGGTTTGAGTGTTTTTAAATACAGTTTCACTGTGCCAGTTGTTGATCTGGATCTGTCTTGGGGAGAAAGAAAAAGACTGTCTGCCCTTTTGCTGTCAAGGTCTGATAGTGTCAGTCAGTCACTTCCACCTTAAAAGCCTGTTTCTGAACCTTACCTGTGAGACCTGACATCACAAAAGATGCTTTGTAGAGGCTGAGGTGTAGCAGGAGCTGGCTGAAAAACTGCCCAGTTGCAATAATAGCAATAAAAGCCTCCCCTGACCTCCAAAAAACGTCCATTTCACTGGTTTGTTCTCTCTCTGGAGCTGGTTGGGATTAAGGAAAGACCTCCAGCTATTCCCACTGAGCTGTGCTAAGCGCCCACCAAAAATCCTTTTCCAGGACACTTCCATTTGTTGTAGATGAGTGAACAAGAGGAAGCAAAGTTTTCAGTGGAGAACTATTTATTCCTTATTAGAAATTCAACCATTTATTCCCATTGTGTCTAAACACAGTGGAAGGAGGAGGCTCAGCTGGACCCAGGCTCCAAAGCACAACAGAGACACAGTTTAGATAAAGGGAAGGAGAAGGAACCACCAGCATTTCCCAGCAAATCCATCAAAATCTGACATGGCCTTGTTCCTAAAGGATTTACACAGAGGCAAATTGCATGCATGGATAAGGATTTTTAGTCAGCTGACAGACAGGTTGGTCAGGGCACACTCCCTTTGTGCTTTAGATACACATCTGCTGAACATCACCAGCTCCAATAAATCTATTTATTACAGAAAGCNAGAAATGCCACAGAAGGCTTTATTTTGGAAAGTATTTTCAAGTAGCTGCTCCAGCTGTCTGTACAAATATGTAGGTCCTCTTCCGTTGCTGTAATATTACAATGCTTTGTTTAATTGTACATTCATGTTGTCATTTATGTAAATGTACCAGGATTTTATTAACAACGTAATTTTAAAATACACAGGTGCTGTTATTTATTTTGTTCCTTTAACAGTAAGAAAAAACAAATATTTAAGACACTTACGTGGAAAAGGCTGTTGCAGTTGAAGCATCTTAAATTTGTTTTGGTGTAAATATATCTGATTTTAAGGGTATAGAGGTATTAATTTTCCCTTCCTAGGCTTAGTTTTGTGAAGTTAAAAAAAAGAAAGTTCAACTTTTAACTAGCATTTTTTTTCTACTATTTTAACTTTTAACCAGCATTTTTCCTTAGCTGGAAATAGGCTTTCCAGCCGGAAGCAGAAAATGATAGAGTCCAAAAAACCCCTAATTCCAGAATTCTTCTCTGCAGCATGAAAAGCAGTGAGGGTTAAAGTAACTCTTAAGGCAGAGGTATTTTAAAAAGCGCAGGTGATCCTTCCCTTCCATGTCACCTCAGGATCCCAAAAGCCAGAAGAGCTCTGGTTGGTGCTCTGTGGGAGGATTGATGTCAGAGCACAGGACTCATCCAGAAGGTAAGAAGTATAAAAGCTCAAGAGCAAGAATTTGACCCAGAAGTATCTTTTTTTTTTTCTCCTTATTTGGAAACCTGCCAGCAAAAACAGTGACTCGTTCTCAGGAATCATGGAATACAAACACCTCTGATTCCCTTTGGAGCACTTTAGTAAGTCGGCTAAACAGAAATTCCTTGTGAAACCAATTGTACACTGCCTGTATTTTATAGAGTGCTGCCCTGGGAGCCTGAGAAAGTACCGGAGCAGTTTGCCCAGCTTTGGGGAAGCACAGAACTTTGCTGGCCATAATGACATCATTCCAGGGAGCAGAGGAAATAAACATCTGCCTGAACGGGCTCGGTGACTTCCAGCCTGAAAGAAAGCCTTCTTTGCTCTCTAATAAGGCTTTGCACAGCAGGCAGGCCCTGGCTAATGCAGAGCAGCACTCACAGGCCCTTTGCCCTCGCCAAATGCTGCCCAGGCCCTGCTTCCTGCACCTGCCACAGCCACACAGCCGGGGGGACACGCAGGGACAAGGCTCCCCCGAGGAACAGGGGCAGCAGGCTGCTGTCACACTGCTTGTGGCAGGGGAGAGGGCTCCAGAGCTGGGTCTGCCTCCCCAGAGGGCAGGGCTGGAGCCTGAGGGATCCATTAATCCACAGAAGGTTGCGCTTGGCGTTGTTCGCTCGAGAAAAAGAAGGGCAGGGAAAAAAGGGGCTGGTCTGGTGATAGCGGTGAAAAATCACAGCAGAGCAAGGAGAAAGGAGCGACACAACCCAGAGCTGGAGTCATCTCAGTGCTGTCCCTGTTCCTGCTGTTCCAGGCACAGGATTTCTCCTGATGATCCTCTCTCCAGGAGAGGTTTTCCTGTGTCCCTTTCTACCTCTCTCCATCCACAGCCCTCCCACCCACACGAAGCCCTGCCCAAAAACCACACGCCTGTGATTCCCAGGTGCACAGGCACACAAAAATCCACCTCTGGAAGTTGAAAACTCCCAAGGGAATATCAGCAGGGCCGAATGGAAAGGACACCCCTTCCTCCTGCCCCTTGTCCAGTGCTTCCCAGAGAGCTCCCTTCTCCCTCACGCTGCTCTGGGAATGCCAGCCTCAGCTTCCCTGGTTCTGCTTCCTCCCAGGACGTGGCAGGGGTCAGCCCTGCTCCAGCTGTCGGAAGAGCTCAGGGCTCTCCGAGCAGGCGGGATGATTCCAGTGACAAGTAGGTCACATCTCGCCGCCACCTGCGGGGAGCTGCTCAGCCAGACGTGGCTGCCGCATTTGCCTCCAATTAGCCACGGGACCCCATCCCCGCGGGCGAACTGGGGGCGTGGGAGAGCAGGGAGAGATCCCGCTGCAAGGGGATCAGCCCGGGGCCAGACACCGACCTGGAGGGTGGGGACAGGCCGGGCACGGGTGCACCTGGTGCTGGGATGCGCAGGGACCTGTCCTGGCCCCGCGCTGAGCTGGCTTAGCCCGGGATTAAAGGCACGCTCTGCAATTAGAGGCGCACCCGGCACCTTCCGGCATTCCCAGCCCATCTGCGCAGGGTTTGGAGAGAGGGAAGCAGTGTTCATCCCTAGTGTCCGAGGCCATCTCTCTGCTTGTCATTCCTTGGAATAACAGTCCTTTCCCTAATGCATCAGGATGTTTCTATCCCTTTTTTGGGGGGGAGGGAAGTACACCTAGAAAATGTAGGATCATAACGATTTCCAGGAAATCAAAATGAGGAAAGAAGTGAGGGAATAGGATTCCAATTAATAATGATTTGATGGATGCAAGAATGATTCTTGTATGCTTTACAACTCCCTTTTTATTCCTGGAATAATTTAAAATTATTCCTTTAATAAATAGTGTAAATTTGGGAATTTAAATTTGAGAGGAAATGATGCAAAATTAATGCGGGGAGAGATTGTGGAATCATTCTGGAATGGTTTGGGTTGGAAGCCTCATGTCTGAGCCTGTCCCAGGCTGACTCCTGTCTTTTGGCCACTCCTTGCAGCTGGACATGGAAGTGATGGAGATGCTCAGGGAATGCTGGTCGCTTTTCCCTCTGACAGATTCCCTCTGGCAATCTGGTCATTAAAAAGACTAATTGACCTCTTCCAGTAGGAAGACATTTAAACAAGAGGTGCCAAAAAGAACTGGAGCTTCTGCATAATGAAATCTGCAGGTATCCAACTTAAAATCCCCCGTGGATTGTCACAGGTGTAACTTC
>VWZN01004045.1:298056-347205 GCA_013396955.1 Regulus satrapa
GAATAGAGGAAAAGAGACAAAGAGAAGTATAAAGGAAAAGAAATACAGCGACAGAGAGATACCGAGCCCGGCCCGTCCGCAACCTCCCTCCCACTGAGCGCCGAGGGACAAATGGCCCCGGGGCGATTCCCGGCGCTTAAATCCTTCGGCCCCGCCCCGCCCGTAAATCCCAGCGGGGCCGCGCCCGCTCCGCTCGCTGCGGGGGATGCTCAGCCCGGGGTGCGGCCGGACCGTGGCTCGGAGCGCTCCGCGGAGCCCCGGACCGGGGGCTGCTCCCGGCGCTGCGCGGAGCTCGAAGCGCTGAGGTGGGACCGGGATTCGGGTCCGGGCCCTGCCGGTGGCTGCTGGGGGTCCTGAGGGAGCCGCTTCTCCCCCGGCGGGCGGGCTGTGGGTCCTGGGTCGCTGCGGGAAGGAGGAGCTGCTCCGGGACAGGCAGTGTCCTGCTTCGGCCGTTCATTCATCACCTGCCACGTGAGACCTGATGCGCTTCTTCCTCTTCCCCGACTATTGCAACTCAGTCTCCAATAGCAAAATAGTTTGTAAAATTCTAGTTGAAATGTTTATTCTGTGTTCCCAGATCACAAGACATCCTGAGATAGAAGGACCTACAGGGATCATGAAGTTGAGCTCTAAGTGAATGGTCCATCTAGTGGTTGAAGCCACAACATTTGGTGTTCTCAGTACTCTGCTCGAAACAACTGAGCTATCTTGGTGTCATATGGAAGTCCTGCCTGGGATGGAAATGCCAGAAAGATAATTCCTGTGCCAATGCAATTCTTTTGTGCTAATGCTGCTTTAAACACCAGCCCTTGGAATGTCCATAGGGCAGAGCCCCATGGCCAGCACCTGACCATGGAAAAACACAGGTGAGCAGGTATGTGACAGCACAAAACTCTTCCCACAATCCTGACTGGATTTCTCCAATAGCTGCGAAGGTGCTCATGCCATGTCCCTTTCCAGGGAGAAATAAGCAAGACAAGTCCTGAGGGTTGACTTGGTCCATGGCAGAAGTTTTCTGGTGAGTGCTCACAGCTGGATGTAGTGCTCCACATGGAGCTGGCAGCTGGAATTCCAACAGTTTTTGCTGCAGTGTTCCCACTCATCTGCTGCCCAGCTGGGAAGGGGAATCAGTCAGACACATCAGCTGTTAACTTACCCAGCTGTAGCTGCCATATCCCTGGAAGTGTCCAAAGCCAGGTTGGATGAGGCTTGAAGCAATCTGGTCTAGTGGAAGATATCCCTGCCCCCAGGAGGGGGTTGGAATGGGATGAGCTGAATCAGTCAGACACATCAGCTGTTAACTTACCCAGCTGTAGCTGCCATATCCCTGGAAGTGTCCAAAGCCAGGTTGGATGAGGCTTGAAGCAATCTGGTCTAGTGGAAGATATCCCTGCCCCCAGGAGGGGGTTGGAATGGGATGAGCTTTAAGGTTCCTTTCAACCCAACCTCTTCCATGGTTCTCCTATAACCACCCCATCAGATCCTAGTCTCAAAGTGTCACACTTGGGAACAATCACATACTCCAGGTTTTTTAAGCTTGGGCCCCAAAATAACAAAGTGTTGTTAAAAAACAAACAAACAAAAAAAAAAAACAACCAGAGAAAAAAAAGGCCACGATTTCTAAATACTTTTTTTGTTTGGTTGGTTTTGGGTTTTGTTTTTTTTCTTTTTTTTTTTTTTTTGTAATTTGCCCCTTGTTTCTTGCTCACTTTCACCACAGGGCTTAGAGCACTGGGACCAGCCCTTCACTTAGTGTTTGGAATTCCTTCTTTAAAAAGCAGCATTAGAATATCCAGAACTCCAGGAGGCTCCCTGGGAGCCACGGGTCAGGGGCAGAGTCAGATGAACAATCCTGCACAGGTTTTCAGGGGATGCACCCACTGCATCCTGGGGCTGCAGCAGCTCCGAAGATGTTCCTTCCCCTGGGGCCAGCCAGGGAAAATATTCCCACCATGGGTTTCTGACAGGAAAAACCTCACAGCTCCAGGATACTTGGCTCCTCCCAAATCTGGGCCAGACCATCTCAGGGTGCACACCACTATTTTTAACAGGAGCAAAACCAGGGAGAATTCACACTCTCTTCCATGTACCTCCTAGGCACAGCTCTCAAGAGGCTCACACTCCTTACCTTCCATGTCTGCTCCTTTTCCAAGACCTTTGGGGCCAGTTCAGGGCAGCCAGTGGCCACCACCACCCTGGCAGTGCTGCTGGGTGATCCCAGCCCCTCTGAGGGCTGCAGCTGTCCCTGCTCAGGGATGTGCCACTGTCACCAACTGCGGTGGCAACACCGCAGAGGTTTCCAAACCACAGGCTGTGTTGTGCAAAAGCTGTGTTTAATTAAAATCAGCATCCTAGAGAAGAAAAGCTATCTTTACCTAGTAAGAAACTGCTTTCTTAGGATTTGCTAGGAAAAGAAGCCACGAGATCTGCAGGTAAATACATCCCAGCTGTACATCAGCTGCAGGGAGGTCTCTGTTCCAAACCCTCACAGCAAAAAGCCAGAAGAATATCAAGGCAATGCACCAGGGCACTCAGGATTAGGAGTGGGGGTGGGACACTTTGCACTGGGTTTGAAGCCTCTGGAGTCTGACAGGCAGCAGGCCCAGAGTGACAGCAAGGCCCAGCTCCAGACTGGCACAGTTATTGCCAAACTGCTGGGAATTCAGTGCTTGGCTGCTCAACTGGTCCCCGAGGTCAAAGAGAAGATCACACAAGCAGGTTTTGGTACAATAGGGCTGATTTCTGGCAATCTGAACACAAAACTTTCCACCAAAGCCAAGGGGCAGCTCTAGGACAGCAGAGTGTACGTGCAGTGATCAGCCAGCTCCAAATACATAAAAGCCCCCTCAAGTTGCAAAGGGCCACCAGAACCAGCAGCTGCAGAGATCAAGGTGTGCTGCAGTGTTAAGGCACAGTCACATTTCTGTCCTCTGTTGTCCAAACTCTTGTTTAATAAACCACATTAAGATGCAGGAAGTTTACAGACTGATCTGCCCTCATGGAATGGGAATGCTGCAGCTGCCCAAGCACCTTCGTAACATCCCAGTGATCTCCAGTTCCTCATTCACACTTCATATAAAAATCTTCACACATACACTTGAACACTGCTCTTCCCACAATACAAACACTTGAAAAATGCCTCTAAGGATTTTTCTTCCCTTCAAAACAGTCTGTTGCTTTAGAGGACAGGGCTTCTTAAATACAGATCCAGCACTTGTTCATTCAAGTTCATCGATTGGCTTTAAAGTCATTTCTTCTTCTTCTGCTTTAGATCTTTAGTCTTCTTAAATTTCTTCTGTTGCTTGGGTCCTCGTGCTGTTTCTGGTTTTCTTTTCTTCTCACTAGAAATCAGGAAGAAAACATCTGTTAAAAATATACTGGATTGCCATCCAGCAGGGAAATTTTTGTTGTAAAATAGGAGCAAGGGAGAAAATTTAAACATGATTCTAGAAAAAGCACAAACAAGAGCCTTACTTAGAGTTTACGGAACTAAGATTCTCTGACCCAGAAGATCTTGATTTTTAGCTCTTGTGTTTGCTTTTCAAAACTTTATCTGTCCTAAATCTGGCATCTGGAATTTAGAATACCTAGAAGAGAAACTACCACTGATGGCTTTAAACATTCAATTTTGTCCCTTCACTGGATTCTGGTTCAAGCAAACACATCAGAATTCCAAGCTCTGCTCTTTATAAGCAACTGCTAAGACTCTCTTCCCTTCCTGGAAAGGAAAGGTTTTGCAAACTGTTTTGCAAACTTACAGCTCCCAGCATTCATGGAAAAAAACATGAAAGGATGGAATAGAGATTCATAACTACTTGAGCTGTCAGGCACCCCAGGAAGGGGAAATAAGTGAGCAGGGATTCATACTCTCAGCTATAAATCCCCAAGGAAAAATATGGGAAGATTACATGCTGGGCAAAGCAGAAGAAATAAGATGGATGGAAATGAAGGAATTGCACAAGCGCAGACATTTTCCAGGCTCAAGCTCACATTTGAAAGAATAATTCTTCCCTGAATTTATATTTTCTCCAGGAGCTCCCACCCGGTGTTAGATCCCAGAGCACATGGGGCAGTCAGGTGGAATGAGTGACCCAAGGGAGGAATAGTCCCAGCTTCTGCATGGCATCAGGATAAGATCATCAGCAATAAAGCCAGAATTAAACAAGTTAATGAAGAGAGGACTAGCCTTAGAGCAACACAGGATAGCAAAGCTCACAGCTGCTCACACCCCTCAGGAAAACTGAGGATCTACCCAGGACACTGAGTTCACTTAACTTGCATTTAACCTTTAGGCTTCACTCTTTTGGAAAACATTTTAACAAAGCCAGCAGAGAAGACCAGAGAGGTCTCTGGAGTATTTTAACTTCCTTTACCTTTTCAAGCTGACGACGGAAGCGTTCTGTCCTGCTTTGCTCAGGACCTCGTTCCACTCCTCATCATCCCCACGGATAATGTACCTAAGTGGGAAAGGCAAAGGAAAAGTCAAGTAAAATTTTCAGCACAAAGGAAAAAAAATATAAAAATAAGGTGTTTACACTGTCAGGTACACATTACTCTGCCAGCAAAGCCACTGTGCCAGCACCCAACCAAATTGGATTTGGGAAACACACACAAAGTCAGGCTGGCAAAGCTGGCAGGGGAGAGTTTTTCTAAATCAGTCTGGGAAAAGTGAAGAGCTGCAGCTTGCTCTTGGAAAGAGAAATCAAGACAGTAATTGCTACTTAAATAAACTCATGTCCCGTGGCCCTTGTCTGGATGTTCAAGCACCCTGGAAATTACACCCAGATTTAAAGAGACAAAGCAATTGTGTAGCAAAATGGAGTGACTGCTCTCCACCTCCAGTTCTCAGAGATTTGGAATAGATAGGACTTTGTCCACAAAGCTGAATGATGTTATACAAAGCCTCACAAGTTTTGTATAACCTGCATTGGAAAGTATCCAAAATAGATTTTTCTCTCTCTTTCCTCATGGAGGAAATTTTTTTTTTCTGTCTGAGAAAAAAAAAAAAAGGAAACAGTCCAAAATGACAAAAAGGTATGTAGCACTATCAATGCTAAAAAATGGAATTAACTTTAAAACATTCTCTTCCTATTTTTCTTATGGGACTGAATTACAAGTCACTTCAAATCCCATCCATTCTTGTCCTTTCTTCAAACATGACAACCAAAGATTCAAAGAAGCTTTTATTCCTTTTGCCAGATTTAACAGAGATCAATTTAGAGCCAAGCCAGACAAGTTTCCTGGGACATCAGCACAGCGAACAGTGTTTGTAAGACAAAAAGTGGCAGGGGTTAGGGAAGGGAGAGAATCAGTAGCATCTGTAACTCCTGTTGGTTCAGAAAGACAGGAATCTGTTGATACTTCACTAAAAGCTCTGGTTGGTTGCTCTTTTTGTGTAGATTTGGGGTTTTTTTATGTTTTACTGCTGACAATAGACACTAGTTCTCATTTACTGGTTTACTGCACCTACAGCCTTGTGCACAAATCCCAGCACAATCCAGAATTTCACCCAGGGAAAAACTGGATTTGAGACCCCAGGGAGATGAATTCTTACTGTGTAAGGTCCATTTCCTTCAGCTTCATCACCTCTTGCTTGTGCTTTTCTTGGAATTCCTTTGCAGCCTCCTCCTGCAAGAGGACAGCACAAGATGACTGAATTAGTGAAATGGGAGGAAAATGCCTCTTCCCACAAATACATCCCCTAAAACAAGTGCCAGTTGGTCCTGAATAGCTTGTCCCTTTTATCTAATTGCATTTTTATATTATTTGTACACAGAAACTTGTAATTTTCTGTGAAAACCCCACAGTGCAGCTTAAAGCACAACTCCAGGTGCACATAATGCAAACATGTCATGTTTTAACTCCCTTACAGTGCCAGACGTGGTGTGGAACCCTTTCCATCCAAGAAAATTTAATGTTTCTGCCCTCAAGGGATCTCCCTGAAGTGTTTACATATCAACCAGGAATAAAGTTTGTACTTACCAACTCATCATTTAAAGATTTCAGCGTTGGCTCCATCACAACATCCTTTGTTGCTGCCATCTGCTCCTCCACAGCTTTTTCCTGGACTGTGTTGAACAGCTGAAAATGAAATAACCCAGCACATGCAAGACTTGGTTTTTAAAACACCATTTATCACCTCCCCCTACAATGAATGCCTGGTGCCAGACTTCAGGAGCTTTGCTTTCATGAACCTTAGAGAGAAAGAAAACCAGGAACCAGATCCAAAACCTTCCAATTATTTCACTGGATTTCAAGTCTACCTCTAGATAACACTGGATTTTTTTTTTTCCCAAAGAAAGCTGAGATGCCACCAATGCTCTGAACACTGGCTCAGGCAACAGAGATTGTCTGCTCAGCTACAGAATCACTACACAGAATCATGAAGTGGTTTGGGTTGGAAGGGACCTTAAAGATTACCCAGTTCCAAGCCCCCTGCCATGGGCATTTAAAATCACTGCCAAATGTTTTCCAGCTGGGATTTTCAAGTTTATGGTAACTGAGGACGTGTTAAGGATGCCCAGCTCTGATCCAGCTCCCTCTTAGCACCAAGTTTTCTGTTAATGCTGGAATGCTGGTCCCACATGACCAGGGCTTGCTCCCACCTGCACTACTTTTCGGATGATCCTGTTGAAGAGTCCCATCAGTTGACTGCTGGGCAGTTCCAGCTCCTTCTCCAGCTGGTCCAGAGATTTATGCTGCAGGCCAATCCCTAGGAAAAGGGCCTGAGGAGAAGACAGCTATTTCAGCCTCAGAGCAAATACAGACACACATTCCCCACTGCACTCGCTGTGTTCTGCCCAAATCCCAGCTCCAGCCGTCCGTACACACCGACTGTGCAGCAGAGAGGGAGATATCTCCCATCTGGCTGAGGAAGAACATCCTGGCAAGGGTGGGAACCATGTCCATGATGAGGTGATAGTCCACCATGTTGCGGGAGTACATCTCCAGCCTCTTCAGGTCGTAGGGGATGAACACAGACTCCAGCTCAGCACGGCTGATGGCTGGTGGGGACCAGAAAAAGACAGCGAGGTCGGGAATGTTCTTCAGAGCTACCCGGGATCTCATCTTTAGCATTTATGCAGGTAGTTAAAACCCTCTAACCAACACAGACAATAAAACCCCACAAGACACAGGTACCAAGTTCTCCCCAGAGGATTCTCCTCTCTTGAACACCTTGAGAAAACAGCAAATGGATGTGCCAGGCTCCAGCCGTGCTGTCATGCCCTTAGAGCTGTCCCAGTCAGGGTACTCACGTGCTTGGGGCTGCTGTTTGATGTTTTTGTTCTGTAGAATATTCAGTGCCAAGGAGGGAGAGAAGGTGCTGAACTGGTAGGAAAGCAGGGAAAGGAAGCGCCTCCTAAAATCTACAGGGCAAGAGGACAAAATAATTGACCCCAGTGTACCTCTAGAATAATAAACAGCCCAAAGGGTTCTTGCGGAGTCAGCAGGATCAGAGTTACCTTTCCAGAAGGCAGTGAGCCAAGGTTCCTGCTCAGAGTCCTCTTCATTGAGCATCTTCAGCATGATGCAGGAATGCTCCCCTGTCAGGTCGTTCTGATAAATAAGATACAATTCTGTGATTCTGCAGTGGAATTCCCATCAGCCCCATGAAGCTTTTGCACTCTGTGCTCAGCTGAGGAAGGGAAGGATCTTCTAAATCAACAGCAACAAAGATCATCTGCTACTGACCATCTCCACCTAATGGTAAACCTATGAACTTCTAGAATTTGGTAAATCTCAGCTACTTTACCAATAACCACGTTGCTAGCCCTCAACAGCACTAAATTTTTATGTGCAAACTACTTGGAGGTCCACATTCACAGCACTAAAACTCTACTCCTTAACTATAGGCCCAAAGAACAAAAATGAACATAAACCAAGCCCTAAAAGCAGCCTCAGCAAACCTTCCTGTCCCAAACCCTCCTCTCACAGAATCTACTGGAATACATGCCCAGGGATTTTAACAGGGCTGGATTTTCACTCAGGAACAGTGTGGTACTTACAGGGGTCTGCCTCAGATAAACTGGCACAAATCCAGCACGCTTCCAAAACCTGGGAAAAGGAGGGACCATATTGAGAATTATGGAGCTGTTGAGCACACAGTAATAAATTGTGGTTAAATGCAATTTATCTGCTGTGCAAGGACAGCTGGTGAGGAGCAAGCACAAGCCTTTAAGACACTCCAACAATCAGTGCAAATGAGCACTGACAGAAAGCAGGAACAGCACCCTCCTGACGGAGGGTCCAGCTCAGGGGAGTGAAATATTATGACTGTGATGTCAAAAATGCACAGACTTTCAAGGTGCTCTGAAAGGCACCAAAAAACAACCACCAGCTCTGAAATGAGCAGCACCTCAAGTTTCTACAGGTCACAGGGATGAGAATTTAACCACTCCCTACCTATCACAGGCTGTTCTTATTTCTACACCCAGGAAAAATCAGGCAAGTAAAGCTCATTATCTGTTTAAGAAGGGCAAGATGTAACTGGGAAATAGAATCATGTCCTACTTGAGCAATCTGGGTGTCAGTCCATAAGACACCCCGAGATAGTCCAGGTGCTCAGCTTGTCTCTCACTCAGTTTGAGCAGCAAAGGAGGCAAATCTTTCCGAGGTGTCACAACTTCTTCTAATAAACTAACAGTCTGGAAAAGAAAGTGGGAACGGGTTAGTGACATTCCCCACAGAAAGCTGCAAATTAAAGCTCTTCTTCTGTAGGAAAAATCAAATCTGACTATTTCCTCCCTACAGAGTGAAGACTTATAGGGGAAACTACGCAGCCCAGCATGACAGAAAAAAAAAATAAAATTACAATACCTCACTGCTCACAGTTGTGATTTCTTTTGGCTTTTGAACTGTTTCTTCTTCCAAACCTGGAAATTTGCCTTCGTAGTACATCTGCAGCAAAGTCAGAGCTCTGCTGCCATAGCCCATCTGTGAAGAAGCAACAACACATTTTAAGCAAAACAAGGTCTCTGATTTTTAATGTAGGTCAACAATGTTCTCCCCTTAAAACCTGTTAACAATCAGCAGCACAGACATCACTCAGTCACTGCAAAAAGGCTTTTTCTGGCTATGCAGCAGCTCCAGGGAGAAGGACAGTACAGAACCAGGGTGTCTGAAATCAGCATCAGCCCTGAATGTTCAGGGCTGTGTAATAATTACTGGGGCTTAACTCTGGCACTGGGAAAATGCCAAACACTTGGTAATGTCACAGTAAATATCCCTGGATCTGGACTGTGTATGGCGGCTCGGGATGCTCCCATGCTGCCTAGGAACGGCGGGAGCACTGGCTTGGTGCCCTGAGCTTAGAATGCTAAAAACTGGAGGAACTGCAGTGTTTGCCCTGCTCCTGAGCTCTGCCTGGAGAGCCATTCCCATGGCACTACCACAGCTGGGTCCCAGGTACTTTACCCCCTGGTAATCCGGGTGAACCGCGATGCGAACGACGCGCCCGCCAGAGAGGCCCCCAAAATCCGGATCCTGGAACTGCAGGAGGGACAAAAAGTCCATTTAAAGGACACAGCTGGGCACTCTGGGAACGAGAAACACAGGAAATGCACCCTGGGGGCAGTGCACAGCCCAATCACTCACCTGCTCTGAAACGGTCCAGGGAATAAGATCACCAGAGGCTTTCTTTCCCCTGGAGAGGCTGTTCATGATGGACTGGCGGGAGATCTCTCCCTCCATGCACACCTGCCAAGGAAAGACACAAAACCATGACCATGCACAAAATGTTTTCTCCTACTCAACTATACCAGAATCAAAACTGACACTCAAGTCATTCTCTTACCTGAACAACAGCCAGGACTTCTGGTAACGAATTCTGGGTGGGTGGAACAGGCGGCAAAAGGCAAAAGAGATGATGGGCAGGGGCATCAGAGAGCATCTGGAGGTCATTGGGGGAGTTCTGGAGGGTGAAGACATCAGAAAAATGAGAAACTGTCCAGGGAATCACAAAATACCCTGAGTTGGAAGGGACCCATCAGGGTCCAGCTCCTGGCCTGCACAGGACAACCCCAAGAGTGCCACAAATGTGCCTGAGAGTGTCACCCAAATGGTTATTCCATGATATGAGAACTTCAAAGTGCAGCTGATTTCTAAACAATCCCTCTATTTTCCAAATTTAGAGCTATTAAGAAATTTGGAAGTCATACAATGCTGAGGGATGGAGGAGCTCCAGGCCAGCTCATGGCTGTCACACCCCCAGACAGAATCTGTTTTCTTCAAGGGAAACCTTGTGCTCTAGTCTGTGTGGACCTGAACTTCCTATTTTCATACAGCTCCTTACCTCCCAAATACCAAATCCTCATTCTTTTTTTTAAGCCTCAGATTTTTAGAGCTCAGTAGTTCAGCACTTCCGGACTTCCCCACTCACATTTACAGAACACCCCTGGTCTAGAAACCTTGAAATTAATTATTCCTCTTTTCAGTCTCATAATGGTGCTGCTCTTGATGAACTTGAGGCTACCAGAACACAGTAAAGAGAACTGCAAATGAGGTTCAATACTGATAAAATTCTGACAAGCTGGGAAGCTCATTTAGAATTTTAGTCTCCACATTTTGTCAAGGCAAAAATATTCCAGACTCTCTGGGAACCCAGTCTGTACAGCCAGGACTGAGGCAGAGATCTCAGAGGAAGGAGAATACAGCTCTGTACACAACAAGAAGCAACAGGAGCTGTTGAGAAATCTCAATCAGGCTGTCATAACAAGCACTGTCCCCAGAAAATTTCACACTGAAATTGGGGATGAAATTGGATGGAAGAAGCCCAAGCCCTACCTTGTAGTGTGAAGCCACATAGAGGGCCATCAGCCTCTGCAGGAAAACTTCCGATGCTCTGTGGTAACAGAAGAGTGTGTCTCTATTTACATAGTATCTAAACACAGGGATTAAGGAAAAAAACTCCTTGAAAACCAGGAAAAAGCGTCCTGTTGGTTTATTTCCAATATCTGGGCCACGAGCTGTCCTGTCGTCTTAGACACCACAGCGTAATCTACAACAACAAATGAGGTTGGGCAGTTGTTTGCATCTTTCACACCCCTCATCTGTTAAGATAAACCTTTTGTAACTCCAATAAGGGCTTCCCTTCATGCAACCCTTCCTTGAGGCTGTCTCTGAAGCAAAACTGGGGTTTGGTGATGTCCTGGCAACACACACCACCAGTGCCATGAGAGCTTAGCTCCAGGAGTGAGGTCTTAGGGAAAAGATCACGTGCTGAGATCATCCCATCAGCTCCAGAACCAGCCATCAACCAGGCTGAGAAACATTCAGCGAGGATACAGGTCACAGGTGTCTGGCAGAGGGCAGCCAGAGATGATCCTGGTGATGTTGAGGCAGTCCAAGCACAGGAGATCGTTCAGCCACTTCTCCACGGGGTCCCCAGGGGCGTATCTGATGGACTCGTGCAGGGACACCTCGTGCAACGTGCGAGCTGCAAGGGTTGCAAAGGACAATCAGTGCTGGAAGCCACAGCCAGACAAGCATCCCACAGGACCCCAGTGCTCTGAAGGGCTCCCAGACAGAAAACTGTCAGCTGCTGAGCTTTCACCTCTTAAGAGCCTTCCATCTGAAACCTCTGAGGGAAAACCAGCGGAATTCCATCATTTCCCCACACAAGCCCCTTCCCACAGCTGCAAAGCACACGGATGTGTAGGACAGCCATGGGATCTGGCCGACAGCAGCCCCAGCCACAGGGACACACAAGCCAGAGGTGCTGTACCTGAGGTGAGCTTGGCAGTGGCTGTGGATTTGTTCTCTGCTGTCAGGGTCACCTGGCTCTGGGCACTCTGCTGGCGGAGCTGCTGGATGAGCTTCAGGGACAGCGAGCGACCCGTGCCCTCGTACCTGGACACACAGACAGCCTGAAGCAAGGAGCAGAGCTTGGAGAAACCCAGCACAGAGTGGTTGCTCCAGCCTTACCCATTGATGGTGGAAGCCATGAACACCAGGTAAGGGCCCAGCAGGTTCTTCACCAGGGGCAGAGGAATGGCAGCAGCTTCATCGATCACCACGAGCTCGGCCTGGCCCAGCTTCACAGCATCAGCAGGGTGTATGTACTGCAAAGGAGAGGACACTGTCACTGCCTGCAATCAGGGAAACATCACAGCTCATAAAGCTGGGGCCCTGGAAAGCTCTGTGCTGTCCCTGCTCTCCTCAAACACCAAGTCAGAGACTGAGACGTGGAAAAACAGGAAGACGGGAGAGGGTTTATGCTGCCCTAACAAGGATTGGCTCACACATCTTTTTCAGCACAATTCCACAGGAATTCATCTGCAGAGGTGAGGAAAATAAAGGAAATCTAATCACTAAATGCTCTTCCTGCACTGCTCCTTTCACCTTCCTTTGCTTTTGTTTTGGGAGAAACCCACGAAGGAGCTTTGTAATCCGCAATTTATTCCCTGAAAGAGAAGGTATTTTGAGGAAGTCATTCCCTAAAGACCTGACTTACAGCAAAACCTACCAGGACAGTTACTCATCACCCAGAATGAACACACTTAAAATCAAAACAACTTCAACACTGACAAAAACAACAGCCAGGAAAAAAAATGGAAAGGCAAGAATGAAAATTACCTGGATGGTCTGCCTGTGCTCCTTGAATACATTCACTCTGACCACTGCCTTGTTGAACTCTGGATTTAAGGACTGAACAATCTCATAGTCCAGGTGCTCCTGGAAAAGAACATTTTTAAACAATATAAAAAGCCAAGATCTAATAAAAAAAATTACCATCATAATCATCATCAAAATAAGCTCAGACACTGTTATTTCACATTTTAATCAAAAATTCTTATAAAAGCTTCAAAAGCCTGAGAACTGGGATATTATTTACTGATGTTAAAATCTGCTTCACAAAGAAACTGGTTTACCCTGCCTAAAAACAGAGAAAGAAACATAACTCTACCATGATTCCTCTTTTTTGCAGAACATGGTAAAAAAGACTGGTAGCAAATATTTGTAGCCAAAAGCACAGATGAGGTGTAAAACCTCCTCGGCAGGAATGCTTTGAAAATACTGTGAAATAGTCTGCTCCCCTCACCTGATACTGCAGTGCATCAAAGCCTTTAAATATGAACTCAAAGAGAGTGTGAAGGTTATCAGGGCTGGGAGATGTGACAAAGATATTGGAGTAACTGCAGAGAAAAAAACAAAACAAGAGCTGAACCATTTTTCTAACAAATTCTACCACATAAGTACTACATAGGATGGGTTTTTAATAGGAGGGGCTGAGTTTACCTAGCAACCAAAACACAGCAGATTCCTGCAGACACTTATCTTGATTCATCTGGGATTATTTTGAGTTTTAAGAAAAATTTGACCAACAGTGTATGCAGCAATCAAAAGATACAAGACTGAAAATGAGGGATTTAAGACTGGAAATTACAAATACATTCAGATCCTGTCATCTTGTTTTTTTGGTATTTTTTGTATTTTAAACTCAGAGATGCAGGTAAGGCCTGGGGGGATTGGAGGGGGGGGACCACTCACCCAAAAGCGACTGCTCCAGCAATGGCCAGCCCCAAAGCAGCAGATTTCCCTCGTCCCCTGGCTGCTGTTAATGCCACAGTGCTCCTCAGGGTCTTCTCAGAAATGGCTTCAATGAATTTTAGAACCGCTTTAGCCTGAGGATTGGAAAACGCCCAGAAAAGAGTGTTTGAATTTCTCTCCTGCCGTGACCGGCCACACCCAGAGCAGCTGAGCTTTGGCCAGCCCACCAACCTGATCCAGGGTCCTGCAGCCATCCACCAGCACTCCCACGGGCTGCGTGTCCTGCAGGCTCTCCTTCAGCTCCCTCAGCTCCAAGTCCTGGGGCCGCAGGCTCTCCTCCTACAGGCACACAACAGGATGAGCCGAGGACAGCTCAGCACAGTTCTACCTTTGTGGTGTCTTCTGACATCTTTGGTCAGGCAGGGAAGGAAAAGTTAGCACCAGAGGAATGTACTCCCCAAAACCATGAGGATTTATATGCATAGACATGTATTTAACACTTAAATGTCCAGGTATCTTCAGGAGAATGCTCACAATGAGGTTCCCCAATCCTGACTTCCCCAGGTTTGGAAGGAAAAAAAGAGAAGGATTTTGCAGTACATAGTAATTAAGAGAATGGTGTTGCTAGGAAAAATAGATTATAGAAAAGTGTTCTGGATAACTAAATTAATTTTTCAGTGTTTGCACATTCATGCTCTTTGTTATACCTGTCACATGAAACGTCCATGCAGGAGAAGAACTACTGCAGCACTAATAGCAAAATAATATCAAGACTTTCAGAGGCAAACAATGAACTTGGACACGAACATAATCCATTTTAGATGGGAATGAAGGCTGATTTTCCTGGTTGTCACTTAAAATTCCAAAGGCACCAGCCTCTCCAGCCAACAGATAAGCATTTGTGCTGCTGTCAGTATTCTTCTAATGATAAAACATTTTCTTTTTTTTTTTTTTAAATCAGTGCCCTATTAGAATGTTTTTACCATCTCTGACAGAGCCTGTGTTGGTTATTTCTTAGGCCACACAGCACAGTTCAAATGCTTCAAGATTTCTCTTTAAAACTGGTTCTACTTTACTGCAGTCTACAACTGGAAATGATAAAAAAGATACATTTCTAAGAGTGCAAATATGTGGCTGAAATACCCTCAGGGAATTCTTCCTGGAATGTTGCAACTCAGAAATTGAAACAACAGCCACAGTTTCCAGCTGTGTCCTGAGCCTGCAATATACTTATTTCCAAAGTGCTCTGCCACCCCACAACTGCCAAAAAAGTATTTTTATTTGTCTTGTCCCATCTGTCCATCAGTTTGAAATCCCTCCATGCAACCATAATCCAGCTCCCATGCTGATCAGCAGTACAGGAAAATTAATAAATATGGGCAAGCACAAAAAGAGATGGGACAGAAATTTTAAAGAAATAATCAGAGTATAGAAAAAACAGCTGCCCAGGTTTCACCCAAGCAATTTTTGCAGAATGTTCTGCTTCCTTCCTGCAACGCCATCCTTTGATAATAGATGAGGGTGAAATAAAACAATTCCCCAGTTTTAAATCTTCAAGAGCCCGGGGCCAGTTCAGAGGGATTTCTGCCAGGGCAAAGGGCTGGGATCCCTCACTGACCTGGGACTGTGGGGGGACAGGAGTGATGTTGGCAGCGTGGCTGGAGATGGGCAGGATGTTCAGCTGGTCATCGATCACCAGGCAGGTCTTGCACGAGGCCAGGGACAGAATGAACCTGAGCAGGCAGAGAAAACTCCGTGAAAACACCAGCACCCCTCCCTGGTGGCTCATTTGAACTCTCTTCTAAACACTGAGTATTCACAGCGACCCACAGCTGAGCTGCAAGTTCAGCTTCCAAAAAAAAGCCTGTTCCAATGCAAAGCTGTGGGATGTTTTCCCATCAGGAATACCCAACGTTGTTCCTGGTGCCTTCCTTGGGCAGAGAGCCCAGACCCTCTGCACTCCGAGTCTCTCACCTCTCATTGAACCTCCCCACCACATCCTGGTGGGCCTCTGTCCTGTAGCGAGAGTGAACGTCCTGAAAGAGAAGGGAAAGAAAGCAGAAGGAAAAATGTCAGTCTGGAATAGGGGCACCAGTGAGTGACATTTACAGCACTGTGGCCCCTTCTTCCCCACCCTTGTCTCTCCATTTCCAGCCACAGCACATCCCAGTTCTGACTTCGTTGTGAACCCCCCACACCTGCAGCATTTCAGAGAAGCCTGAGTGTAACAGATCCCATCACAGATGAACAAAGGAGCAGGAAAGATGACAGAAGGAAGATAAGAGCCCATAACAGAATCGATAAATACCCACTGAGCAACACCTCAGTGCTGCTGCTGGTAGGGAGCAGCCACATTGTGCTGCACATACCATGGTCATGGTATAGAGCTGCTTCAGGGAGTTCATAGATCTCAGCAGAATCACCACAATCCCACCACCTTCCACTGTCTCCACAGTTCTGGCCAACAGGTTTGGAGTCAAGGCTTCAAAATCCTGGGGAGCAAAAAGAATTTCAGAGCTGCCCAGAGTCCAGCAGTGCAGCAGGCTCCTACTGAAAAGCACAGTAAGCCTAAAAACTTTATTTCTCAAAGTTTAATTCACACTAAAATTTGCACTAACCAATGTCCTGTCAGAACTCCTACCAACGGGGCCACCTCACCCTCACACAACTCGTGAGGGATGAGCAAGGCCACCAAAACTGAAGTGACAGAAGCAACCAATCCTATTCCTGCAACATTTCAATGGATTTTTGTCATGCCCTGTGGGGAGCCAAGTAATTCCTCACCTGAAGGACACACATCCCAAAGGTGTTCCCGAGGATCTTGTGAGTCTCGTTGTAGTAGCAGTAGCGGATGTTTGTGGCTGCTATGAACAGCTCAAAGGGATCATCATCCCTGATGTTCAAAGTCCCACTCTTGATCTTCTTCTGGAGCTGCCTCATCCTCTTCTTCCGGTGGCTGGGGGGAAAAAATAAAAATCATACAGGAATTTTCTTGGGAAAGGGTTTGAGAGAAGTGTGTTCAAGCTGAGTATGAAAGTCAGAGCTCAGTCCTAAATATGAGTGGGGTTAAACAGCTGAGGAACCCAAGTGTTGAGGTTAAAAAGGCGAGGGGGAGTTTGGTCCAGAGCAGCAGTGTTAGAGCTACGGGAGAAAAACCAGAGGTACTTTCTGCCAGTGTCAACTCTGTTATAGAAGCCAAATTTCAGTCCTGGCAGAGCCAGCTCCCCCCAGCTCCCCCGGGAACAAGCCTGGCTTCCCCTCACACCCAAACCCCTGAGCCTGCAGCGCTGGCTCCCCAGAGAGCAGCAAGACACTCGGGGGGTCTCTCACCTGCTGAAGCCCAGCTCCTTCTTGTAGCACCACAGCACAGAGGGCCTGGCCTTCACCGTGGCCTTGGACAACATGTGGTGAAGGATAACGACCTGCCAGAGCACACAACACTCACAAACAGCTCTCAGGGGAACATCAAAATGCCAAGAGTTTTACCCAACTTAATTTTACAGCTGTATTTCTGCGGTGGAGAGCAGAGAGATCCCTTGGCATGAAGCAAAGCTGAGTCTGTGCCTTCTGCAGGGCTGCTGGACACCGGACTTGACCTCCTGTTTCCTCAGTTCCCTCCTCGGGCAGAACTAACACTGACAATTCCAGACTAAACACAGCTCCCAGTGTTTGTCTCTTCTGGATAACCCATCCATGTGGATTTTCCACAGAGTGCTTCAGTGGAAACGCTGAACACAACCAAACCTGGGAGATGCCATCAGTAAATAATGCCAACATTCCTGCGCTGCCACCTGAATAACTCATTCTTTTCCAAGTCCCTTTTCATAACTAGTTTATCTTCTTTGCCCACAGACTGGAGATCAATGAGTTATCAGTTTACAGCAGTTAGCAGAGAGCAGCAGCAGCACAGAGCAGCGATTGTTCCCCTCTGCTCAGGGGAGCCCACACCTCAAACCCTGGGCTCAGTTTTGGGCCCCTCACTGCAGGAAAGGCACTGAGGGGCTGGAGTACCAGGAGGGGCTGAGGGAGCTGGGAAGGGGCTCAGCCTGGAGGAAAGGGGGCTCAGGGGGAACCTTCTGGCTCTGCACAACTCCTGACAGGAGGGGACAGCCAGGCTGGGCTCTGCTCCCAGGAACAAGAGGAGAGGAAACGGCCTTGGGCTGTGCCATGGGAGGTTCAGGTTGGATTTAAGGGAATTTTCTTCCCTGAGTGGGCTGTGAAGTCTCCATGCCTGCGGGGATTTGAAAGCCACGCGGGTGTGGCACTTGGGACACGGGTGAGCTTGGCCTTGCTGGACTCAGTGATCTGGGAGGGCTTTTCCACCCTGAGCAATTCTGTGACTCTGAACTGGATTATCCCAAAACATCATGGGCTTGCCGTGCTGCTCTTCTCCTCCCCACTCAAAAACCACAAGGCCGGAATCTCTGAAGAAAAGCGAATTTAACACCTAATTTTCTCCCCGCAACCTCACCGAGTAGGTTCACTGCGAGACGGCTCCAAGCCCACTCCCGGAGAGAAACCATCCCAGCTCAGGGCACAACCGAGGGGAGAAACCTTCCAGGGGCCCAGAAAAATGTAATATCCTTCGCCCCAGTTTAAATAAAAAACCCAAACCAAACCCACAAAGCCCATGCTGTGCTGAGTTTCACCGGGTGTTCCTCAGCGTCCCGGACAGGAGCTGTCCGAGGGAGGTCCCACACCCCCTTCCCAACCGCTCTGTCCCTGCCTCCTCCTCAGGCCCCGCTGCTCTGCCTGCGGCTCTGAGGGTTTGATTCCTGCTGAGGCAGCGAGGAGCAGGCACCGAGGGACTGCGGCGGGCCCGGGCGGGTCTCAGCGCCCGCAGCCCCCGGCCACGGCCTCACCTGGTCCTTGCCGCGGTCGCCCACCACCACGAACAGGCTCCGCCGCCGCTCCGCCACGCCGTTCTCGATGAGGACGCGGATGCGGTTGTCCACCTTGCGGCGCTGCATGGCCGCGGCTCCCGGAGCTCCTCCTGCGGCTCCCGGTGTTTTTTTCCCGGCTCCCGGTGCTTTTTCCCGGCCCCTCTCCCGCCGCGCCCCGTGGGAGCCACGTGTGGCGGGCGCGGGCGCCGCGCAGCGTGGGAGGACCCCGGGGCTGCCCGCGCCGGCCGCCTGCGCTGCTCTGTCCGTAAATCCCAATTGGGGTAAAATTATTTCGTTTTTCTATAAAGGCGCTGGTTTTTCTATAAACGCGCACTGCTCNTAAACGCGCTGGTTTTTCTATAAACGCGCACTGCTCTGAGCATGGAGCTTTCCATCCACATGGGAAAGGATGGAAAGGATGTGTCCAGCCGGCTCCCAAAATCCCTGCGAGACACAGAGCAGCCCCATAGCTCCCCTAGCTGGCATTTATCTTTATCGATTTCTTCCTTTACTTCGACGACTTTTAACTGTAAAAGGATGATGAAGCAAACTTCAGTGGCGATGGCAACACCGATATTTATTTATTTGTTTGTTAAAACGCTTTGTTCTGAAGAAATGCTGCCTGCGAACCATCTGGGCACAAAGAGCAGGCCTCTGGTTTTGTAAAGATTATTCAATTTCACAGCAGCAAACTCTGAAAACGCGTGGCCTTTACTCCTGGGGGGAGAGACCACAAAACCAAATGCATCTAAAAAGGGTATTTGGAGCCAGTTTATCCTCTGTTCTAATAGAATAAATGCATCCAGAAAACAACGAATCTTTAGGATTCATTATTCCGGGACACTACGCGAACCCCCAGGAAATATTAGGAATCTTGCTTAGTAAGAGTAGGGAGTTTCTAACATTTCACCTCTGCTTCTTAATAAATCCATCAGAGCTGTCTGGAAGTTTTCCATCCAAAATCCCAAAGCTGCACAGCCATGAGGCAGCAACAAGAAAATGATTTCTCAGCCTGACCTGAAATTCCAGCGAGATTTCAGAACACGGAATTTTATTCTCATACTGACAGCAAAGCTATTTCTGACCTTTCAATATCAAAGTTGAGCCGAGCTATTTGCATAGATGTATTTATTCTTAACTTTTAATACTGCCAATTTTTTTTTTTCTTTTAAACTTGAACATTCAAACAATGAAGTATTTAAAACCAGGTGACAGAGTAGGAAAAATGTGTTTAATACCACTGGATGTATTCGGGGTTGTTTTAAAATATAACAAAAGTATGATAAAAATACTGAATAATCATAAAGGCTGTAGAACAATTTCATTTTTAGTAAACCCAGTTAAACCCAGTCACTGAGACAAAACCACCAATGCAACAGAAGTGTAGCAAGACAATCCCTTTAGGTACGAAATAGCTGCTTAAAAGGGAAGGACATAAAACATTTAAATAGATTTATTTTTCAAGTGTTTACATAAGCCATGGACCAATTTGTTTCCAACGTAGAGTTAAAGAACTGCAAAGACATATATACAGGTATGTTTAAGGCCATCAGAAAATTTAAACCTGACAACAAACTAAAAATTCTCAACACTTATTTTATGTGCTAGAAGCATTACTAAAATTCATTCTAAAATCCAAGAGCTTCAAAAGAGGAAATACATTTTCATTTAATTAAAGTCTAACGGATATTTCCTAAAATTTAGCTTGAGACCAAAATTCCAGGTGTCCTCTTGATCCACTGTTGGGTAGAGATGGGCCAGCAGAGTTGGAACTGTGCTCGTTACACCCTTCTGACTCTTTTATGAGTATGAAAAAGAGACGGGAAAAGAATGTGGCTTCTAATAAAACTGCAGCAAGAGCAAAAAAAATTAATTCAGAACCAAATGTCAAGTTTGGCTCTAGTTTTCCTAATGCAGTTCTCTTACGTGCTGCTCCAAGTGGCTTTGAGGAAGTGGATTTTGGAAAACAGATTTCCTTCCCTTCCATTAAGGCTATATCTAGAGAGCCACGAATTTTAATACCATTATTTTCAAAAAGGCTCTGCTTGTGAATAGCATAGCACCTCTGCCCTCAGATGAACAGTCCAGAAAAGGAAGTTTCTCACCACACTCTGCCACATCACACCAAAAATACACGTTTGAAGGCCCTTCCCCACCTCCCTCCCCCTGCAAAGAGGCATTGGCCAGAGAGGAAAATGTTACAGTTTAAGCAATTAGCCTTCCACCACTGTGAGGCGTGCTGACAAGAATAAGGGAATGTTCCCAAAGTTCCCTTATTTCTGTCTAAGTCAAAGCTCCTTCCCCGAAGTTGTGCCACCGACTCCAAGCCAGCCAGGATCAGCCTGAGACCATCAGAGATGCGGTGTAACCAATTCTGCCATTTCAGGAAAAACACCATTAGAAGGGAGCTGCACAGTGTTGCAATGCAGGAGCTTCCAGCAAAGCACCAGACAATAATCACAAATATAGTTAAGGCCAGATTTAAATAAGGAAATTGTCCTCTAAATTCAACAGGAGAGTTTTGTTGTTTGGGCTGATTTCCTACTTGCTCTTCGGATGTTCTGGTCCTGCACCTTGCCACCACATCCCTGAAAGCTCACTGGTGCCAGCTCAAGTGATTGGGAAACCTTAGTCCCACCCATGCTCAGTGCAGATGGAAAACGGGAGAAACTGGTGCCCAGATTTTAGAAACCAAACCAGCTTCCTTCACACAGTGACAAACCTCAGCTCCAGCTTGTACCTTCAGGCATCCCTGTTGATACTTTGCAGTAGACTTTAACCTAGAACAGTTTCACATCGGCAAGAGGGATGGTTTGGGTTTCCCAGGATGTGACTGCAGCCTCATGAACGGACGGGGAGGGGAGGGAATATAAAGATTCTTCCAACTGGTTCTGTATCTTGTTTTGCTGGACCACAAAGATTTTGCCCTATTTGTTCTTAAGCACATTAATTTGATGAACTTTTTTCAGTATCATTCATCATCTTTGCAGTATTTATCTGCAGTTAGAGCCTCTTCAGTAACTTCTCTCTACTCAAATGCCATTTGGGAGAATGAGGAAACCTCGATCCTTTCTTCAAAGACTTGTAACACAACTAACCTCGCTAAAAACATCAGGTTGGTGGGACATTCTGAAATGACACATTTTTAAGGACACCAGGTTCTCTAAGAGTTAAGTCCCAGCAGGATACATTGCCTAGTTAACAAGAAGCCAATAATCCTCTCCCAACTACTCTGCCCAATGATTCAGAGATTGCTGTATACAAAAGACAGGATCTGGGGAAGAAAACAGAGGTTAAGTGAAGTTTAGAACCCTCTCCACACCAAAATCTTAAAGCTGCACTGGTGAACTGCTCTCAGAAAACAGCCTGTATACAGCAAAAACACAGGAGTAAAACAGGAGTAAAATTCAGCAGGCTGCCCTCAGGTATAAGACAACAACTCATGATTTCTGGTAAGTATTCAAGTAGGAGGATGCCCAGGAAGGATCCAGGTTTCCCAGACATGGTAACAATACATACAAACATCTGAAATACTTGAGTGATTTATAAATTACGTGCTCAGAAACCCTTGAATCACAGCCAAGAGGAAGCAAGAGGCTGAAGGCAGAAGTTTGGTTTTGAGCAGGCTCAGACACAGCCCTGTCCCATGCCCTCCTTCCAGCCACAGGATCAGACCCCAGCTCCCCATGGAAGGAACAGCTCATCCCTACCTCCAGAACGGGCTCAGCACCACAGCCAGCCCCTGACTGCCACAGCTTTGCTTCAGCATAAGCTTCTGGTAACAGTCTTTGCTCCAAACAGCAAAAGAGCTGTACCTGGGAGGGCTCGGGGCCTGGAGGGAACTCGGATCTAGAGCCAAGCTAAGGAGTGAAAACTGCGAGCGCCCCTGAGCAGGCCAGAGAAGCAGCGGGGGCTCCTGCAGCTGAGGTTTCAGGACACTTTGTTACAGCACCGGTGGGGGGGATTGAAGGGGTCCCAGCAGATTCCCAGCTCACAGCTCAGGGACTTGCTCCAGCTCTCCCTCCATCGGAAACAGCAAGGCGGCTGCTCTAAAGGCCACTGTCACACAGGAGAAGGTTTACAAACTTGTCTCTCAATAAAGAGGCCCAGTGTTTTATTATTAAATTCAAGTTGGAAAAAACCCCAAACCAACCCCCCAAACTCAAGGTGGAATGTTTTGATCCGTTCAGAGGTCTCTGAGCATGGTGCACATTTACTGACAAACTACAATTATTTCCTTAAGGAGCATTTGGTGTGCAGTGGAGAAAGCTGAGCAGCTTCTGTTCTATCAACCATTTAAAAGCTGATGCATGAAGAAAAATAAAATAATTAAAAGAATTCACTGTTTTCCTACATCGGTTCAACATTAAAAGGTTTGTCTTTTTATTTTTTTTTTCCAGTTAAAAAACAGTTGGGACTATTATCTCAGTAATAGCTTCCTAAAAAAAGACACAGAACAGCAACTTCTCACCGGACTGCAGTTTAGGAATGTTCTAGGCCTTGACTCAAACTGCTGCTTCCAGACATCAGCCCCGTTTCAGGATGCCTGGTGTGGAATATGGTCTTCACAAGCTTATCGCTTCCCGCAGTGAAAACATTTTTTCATTTGTGCTCTTCACACAGGACATGGAAAAGTGATATCCCACCTATTTGTATGGAGTTCCAGACTGCTTCACAACGAAGTCAGGAGTATCTGACTGCAAGTTCTGAAAGTTCAGTTGTGATACAAAGTAGAAATGACCCTCTGAGTGAAAACAACCTTCAGTTTTGCACAGGACAGTTAAAACAACCACGCAGCTGTTCCTTAATTTCACCTTTCCACAGGTAGGAATTATTTGATGAGCAATACTTAACATAGAATATAGCACATTTCTTCTTGCATGTGCTATAGAATGCAACAGAACTACCAACACCTCTATGGAGGCAGCTATCAAAATATTCTCCCCACTGCAGAGAGAGTGCATGTGCGCAAAAGGCAGGCACAAGTGATTTTTCCAAAGATTATACCACAAGGATGCAGTAAAACTTGAATAAAACTTGGTATTTTCCAGCTCCTAGGCTTATGCCATTTCTTTTATACATCGCTGCCTTGATGAAAAATAAAAAAAAAAGGAAAAGTCCATCAAAAAGAAAAGTTTCCCAGAAGTCACAGCTATTATAGTAAAACCAGAAAAACAGGAGGAGGGTTCACATCTAGTCAGGAAAGAAAGACTATCGGGGAAAAAAAACAAAGAAAGAAAGAAAAAAACCCTTATGAAATGTCACCCCATCACATCGAATCTGTTTCAGCCGTTGAAAACCAGTGTTCCAGGATACAATTTTTATAAACATGTTTTATTTATCTTGCTTATACCATTAGAACTGTAACTGCTGGCTGTCATTTCCCTGAAAAGGGGAAATCAACTCAAACACAGACTGGTGCTTTTCAAAAGATAGCAATTGGAAGGGCAGCAGCAGCAGCGGGCATTTGAGATTTCTGAAAACCTTCAAGGCTGCAGGAAAGACAAAAGGACATGTGACCAAAAGTGTTATGATTATCCATTAGGGATTTCCATCAGTACCGGCATCAGTTATTTAGGTGATAATACAGCAAGGTCAAGTATTAGTGACAGACAATGTGCAAGTCATAAGGAATGATAGAGAATACCAATCCTTACAAAAGTCATTGCTATCAAAGAAACTTAAAAGTGTTTCAGAGAGATATCTAAATACTTCACATCAAAATATACAGTGGCCATCCAGATTATAGCTCAGGATTTGCTGCAAAATTTTGTCCAAGTGCCAAATCAAAGCGCCTTTTTTTTTTTTCTGTTGTTTTTCACCTTGTGTCCTAAAAAAAAAAAATTAATTACACTTACATTAGCAGTTATGCAAGCGCTCTTAACTCCTTAGCCACAGGAATCAGGGCCCTGGTGATGAGGAGTGCTGTAGCTAAGGGTGCCTCTTCTTTGTCACAAACTGCCTCTAAGCCCACCTGTCTATGTAGGGCAATTGCATCACTACACATCTTGAACTGTTCAGTGCTTCGATTTAGTAAGAAAAAGCTGAAATGCAGCTGTTCTACCAAGCCACACTTCACCTTTTCCATCATTTCATGGGAACATTTAAATTTTGTCAACTGCCACCACAGTAAATCTTTATGGATTTGCAGATTTTATCTGAATTTTGTTAAATCACTTTAAAATGTCAGAAGTGAGTCTTTGCTTTTTCCTGCCACTTCAGTTTAACCATGGAGATTGGATCACCCTGAAAATTGCCTTTTTTTTTTTTTGCTTTATTCTTAGCAAGGGTGAGGAATCTGAATCTCATGTGCAAGGCTCAAGATGATGCTTAGGACAGAACATGCAGAGTAAACGTTGTTTCGTTCCTTTCAATATCCAGGGAATATAAAGCTGGCAACTGTAGTCCTGTCATTATGGGTAATGAAAATAGTCCCTTTACAACAAACTTCCTGTAAGGGAGAACAAATAGATAATAACTCTTCTGGTAACATGTATTGTACACTGGCCAGCGTGTTTTTGGCGTTGAACGGAATCCTGTGAATGTGTTTAATTCACTTGCTGAGCGTTCATTTGAGGCATCCCTCTGTTTGGTCTGGGGGGCCCTCCACGACCTAGAAAACACAAAAAGGGGATTGAATTCTGCAGAAAATTTGTTTAGTTTAAAAACTAAGTCCTAAATCTTCTGGTCTGAACGCAGTCAGACTTTGCTGTGCTTCCTAAAACACGCTCTCGGCTCAGCCACAAGCCCAGGGTTGCACTGAACTCCAGGGGCCTCAGCTGCACACCTCAGGGCTGTCGGGACCTTGGCAGGGACAGAACCCTCCAAAACTGAACTACCACGGGGGGTTCCACAGATGCAGGGCACAGCCTCGAGCTGCCCTCGCTGCCAAGGCACTCGTGGCAATGTCTGTACTGAGACAGTCTCATCACCAGAAATGTACTGGGAAAAAGACCTGAGAAAATAGGGATGAAAACAGAATTTAGAAGCTTAACTATAACCTCGTTATGTCTGTCAGGTTTGTTTCCTAAGGCTTTCATTAACAGAAGACAGTTAAGTAGTTCTGCTATATTTAAATGTCAATAGCAACTGCTGTTTAAACTTCTTTTCCAATAATTCCTCATTTAACAGCCAAATGAGCTCCCACCAATAGTTCAGAGGGTCCCAGTAATTCAAGTCAGCAGGGTCACCTAATGAGGTCGGAGGAAAGTCAGCTTATTCTTAATTGTGAGCTGCTGAGTAAGGTTGCTTTTACAGTCCAGAACTTTTAAAGTTGGCTCAGAAACTTCCACTCAACCCAGATGAACTATTCAGGAAATTACCTCTAGGAGCTCCCCGAGGTCCACTTTGTCCAGAGCCACGTTTGAAATTTTGTTGATATCCATCCTAAAGCAAAGAAATTAAAAAAGTTACAACATAAAATCTGGGCATTCTGTTAATAATTACTAGCAAAATAGGGACCCTTTAGAACAATAGGCACTGACAAAACAGCTGTAACGTTGACATGCAACATTTTATTAGTTTAAAATGAATCTTCAAAAATAAATTCTTACTTCCACCAGTGCCTAGCAGCTGTAATAAAACGTGCAGTGACAAATGCTCTCTCCAGTTACAGGATGTGTTGCTCAATATAACTAAGAAATATAAATAGATGCATTTAGTGTTCAACTTTTCCACACTACACAGAGGCAGTTTGTCTTCCTGAGCAATAAAAGAAGTCCCAGAAGAAGGTTGTCACTAATAGCTCTGAGTGCTTTCGACAGGTATTTCCCTCCCCACTGGCAGCTTACCCTCTGGTAGTTTGAGTAATCCCGAGGAGCATTGAACTGGGGCTGTGTGTAGCCACTGTTTGGAGTGTTGGAAAAGGAAGGACGGTAGCCATCGTATCCCCCTAAGGAACAGGGCACAAGTCTTTCACTTGGAAATCAAAATTGCACTTAATACTTGACCTTCTGCTACCATAGAGAGAAAAGCAGTAACAGCATTTTACCTAAACCTTAAAAAAAAAATCCCATCCCTTTAGCGAGGGCCGTTTACCTGCAAGTCAAGCAAATGTCTCCAACATCAGGGCTAATGTATTACCAAAAAAGAGAATGAACACCTGGAAAGGACTGGGAGGAGGCAGAGCTCAGTGTGTTCCTCAGAGTAACCTGAGGTTTGATTTACAGAACATTCAGTCCAGAGCTACACACGATCCTAGGTAGGATCGAAATGCTCCAGCTGTGATCACTGCATTCACCCTCCAATCCTGTGTATTTTTATTAGACAGGTTTCTTCTCCACCCCCCAGCCACAGAAGGGGAAGAGAACAAGGCAGACAGTACCTGTGTCCATAAATAATCCCAGAACACCTGACAAGGAAATCTCTGTCCTGTTCTAGCACAAAACTCTTTGTAACACTGACAGCCACAAATGCAAGGTCCAGGAATCATGAACATTCTCTTATCTATCCGGAAATACAGTTATCATTCCTCCTCTCCTGTTAATTCCCTTAGCCTAGTGACTTTTGGACTCTTCTGTTCTGGAACTTCTACATAAGCCAGCCTATTCTCACTCTGACGAAACACAGAACTATAAAATACAGTGGAAACCAAAAGTGCTTTTGAAGTATCAACTGGCATCCAAATTCCTTGCTGGATGGATGAATACTTCTGCATTTGCTCATACTTGCAGCAGATGTTTAATACAGCATTCCAACAGAGCTGCAAACACACATTTAAATTTCAAGTTGCTTATCTACAACCGATAAGATTTTACCACAAGTTTTACTGTCTCACACCAGCAGGTCAGTTTAAGAACTGCTCTCCTGACCTGGCGTTCCCCCAGGTGCCAGCAGAGGTCAGGGAGAGCTGCAGAGCTGCTCACCTCTGAATCCATTTGCTGGGCCCCTGTAACCGTTCATGAGGCCCCGGGCCCCGCGGGATCCCCCCCGGGACACCCCTCGGCTGTTGTAGTAAGGCTGGCTGTTCCTGGGAAATCCAGTGTTCTGCTGGGGAGGCTGCTGGTGGTTTCCTGCCACTTGGTGACTCTGGTCCGGGGAACCGTGGTAGGTACCAACCACTGCAGGGGAAAAAGAAGTACAGCAGCTTGGATTTATGTTCCCACATATCTCTCTTTAAACCCAACGTTCTATTACAGAGGAAAAGGATGAGGCTCCTTCTCCGTACTCCACATCCAGTGCTTGTTAGCACTTCAGTGGAAAGTGAAGGCAGTGCTGAGAAAAAAACAGCTCTGGACTTTTATTTTTTCAAGTTGCTAACCTGCTCATGTCTTTTTTTTTAACCCATATAACTTAACAGCTGAAGATAGATATACTGAATTTCACTCCCTGTTGGATATTCAAACCCCGACAGAGTAACAAAACCTGGTACTGCTCAGGGAAGAGGTTTGCAAGGGAACCTGTGACATGCTTTGCTCCATCATCTAGGACTTCATAGATTTACCACCCACCCTACCAAGGCCACAAGAATTTTACCTGTCTGGAGTTGTTCTTGCTGGAGATCTGATTGTTCTACTTGGTGAGGCTGATTGGAGAAACTCTGGTTGTAACTGGCCTGGTACTGGCTTTGCTGCTTAAGGGTTTCTGGCTCATTCACAGGAGGAACAGGTGCATTCATGTTGAATACCTGTAAGAGCAGAAATTCAGTTTTACAGCTCTGTAAAGAAGCACCAAAATCTGAGAGATGGGAATAACCCAGGACTATCCTCTATGTAGCTACATGGCTGATTCCACCACGAGCAATGAGCACCAAACCAAAGGGATCCAGCACTGATTTCCTACTCACTGTTTGCATGGATTGGAATGGAGCTGCATTGACGTTGATTCCGCTGCTATGCAAAGGCTTGCTGGATCCAGCCTGGAACACCTGCGGCTGGGATGCAGTGGGAAGTGATGATGAAGATGGGGTCTGGTCTGCATTCAGGGACATGGAAGCCTAATAATTAAAACAAACAACATTTTAGCATTTGGTACCTCTTGAGGTACCAAAAACTTAACTTCAAAAGCTTTGCTTAAAAAAGAGTGGCAATGCCTCAGCTTCACCTCTGCTAATGACTGTTTTCCACTTCAGCTCAACAGCCTCATTCACAACAGCATAAAGAGAGGAAAAACCTAACCATCTTCTCCCTCATTAACTTGAAACACAACTAGAAAAAACTAGAGGGGGAAAATGAAGATGTTTCCAGGCTAACTGCTGTGAAAAAATAAATCCCGCTTCCTAAGCCAACACCACTGATGCTCCCATGCTGATGTTGGCATGCTGCATCCAACTAAACAAACAAGCTTCCAAATGGAAAGTCTTGCTGAGGAGGACGTACTGGTCAGAGACAGGCTCAGAATTTTGAAATTAAAGGGAACTGAAGCACCCCTATCCACTCCAAAGAATGTTATTTACGAAGAAACATGGACTAACATTTGACGCCACCTGCAATCAGTTCTTCCCACCCCTGTGAAACCTGACTTGCCTGAATCTGGTCAATTGATTCTTTCTGTGGCCGTTGCTCTGCTGTGTGAGAAGGCTGATACATGGGCTGGGAAGCTGTATATCCCTCACTTGTAGAAGAAACCAAAGGAACCTGACAAAATAAACCCCAAAGCCCCCAAAAGTCAGCTGATGCTCACACACAGTTTTGTAAAAAGTATCAGAGAACTCTGGAGTGGATGGCACTCTCTAGTCTGTGAGCCAGCAGATCTTCAAACCAGTTCAAATTAAATACATTTTAACCACCAACATTTTAACAGGACACAGCACCAAGCTGAAACCCAAGTGGACAAGGGCTGGCTTCCAGCGACCTGAATTTTACATTTTACAAGCTCTGCTCCCACACAGAGAGCCCAGGGAAAAGTCCAGCCAGAAAAGCACCCTGCAATAAAGGCAGTACTGGGGACTTTAAGAGGCAATGGATAAGAACTGATGGGGGTGTCCACATCACACTGTGGATGTTTTGATTCCAAAGCCAAGAGTAAGTTTAGCTACTTCTCACAAGAGCCTCAAGAGAATCACTGGCAGCAATGGATGATGTAAGGGAAATAAAAAAAAATCCCAATGGATTAAGTCAGGCATCACCTAACAGTAAAATAAAAACTAATGCAGAGAAAACCCTCTGCCCAAAAAAAAAAAAAAAGTCTACTCCTACAAGACAACAAAACTGTGGAGAGCACCAGCACTTCAGGAGGTACATCCAGAGGAAACTCAAGAAATAATTCCCTCGCTCCTGTTTCTGTACAAATGAGTGACTTAAACCTTGCAGACCTAATCTGGACAAGCCAAAGGAAGCAATTCATACTGCCTGCACTGTGAGATCCATCATCTATCCAGATTTCTTGTTGGTTTGCAAATAGCTACAGGGATCAGACCCATTATTGAGACCAGCAGAGTCCTCAGAGATGCCACACAAGCTTAATACAAAATTAGCAACTTTTTTCATCACCAGACAACTGAAACATCTTAACAAGAAAGTGACTGCTTCATTTATACAGTGACAAAGTAAGTTTAGGAGATCCCACTTAAAGCTCAACTGCAAACAGCATTCAACTCCTGCTCACTGCTTTACAACTCCAGGATAAAATCCCAACCCAAACCAGCAACTGGGAATAATCAAAGGGAACACAAACTCTGTACAGTTAATGCATGAGATCTACTTGTGCCCTGACGCTCACTCGACACAGGCTGCCCTGTAACCAAGTGGGTTTGGCATTTCTGTTGCAAATAAGTAACAAAACTACCTGCCTCACATTACTGGAAATCTGCAATGCCCGCAGAGAATAAAACTAGGAACCAGAAATGCTTGTAAGCAACAATGGAGATCACCAACTTCCCGAAATTGGAACTTCACCCTTTTCCTTAGAGTTTCTCATGTAGTTAGGAAAGAAATCCTTTTATAACCTCAATCGGGCCTAATAACAAACTCAAATCCAAACCAGAATTTACTAAACATTTTACCTGTGTAGCTTCTGGTTGCACAGGAACCTGGGTAGGCTGGGCAAGTCTTGACTCAGCATGAACTGGAGGAAAATAATTTCACTTATTACACAGTAAGATCAAACCTACTACAGAATAGCATTATTATTTTCTCTGAGCACTTATGTGAAAGCTGATCATCATGAGGATGATGAAGCCTTATGCATGGCAAAGCTATATTCAAATTATCAACTCCTGTTTCCATGCAAAGAACATTCTACACGTCCAAAATAATCCAAAACAGAATCACAGAAGTTTCAGATGTTCGATTTTTCCAAGCAAAACCAATAATCTAGTGAGAACTGGAAGTCTTAAAACAGTACAATCATATTTCTGAGAAAAACACCCTGTAACAGCATTGTACTATTACTCGTGGTGACCTTTTTACTATGCAGCAGCAACTGCAGCATTCCTAAGAGATGGCTTGCAGGCTTCCCCAGTGTTTCTGTTTAGGATTTACCATTACAAACCTGGAGGGCAAACCATTTGGGGCATGTCCAAACTCTGTGCTGGGTTCATGGGCTGTGCAGACACAATGGCAGGATCAAGCGTTTGGTTCTCAAATTCCAGCATCGAGTCCTGGGGAGAAAAAAATAAATAAATTAAAAAACCAAATAAAAATCAAATCCACGCTGCTGTGGGTTAAACATATGAATGCTCAGAGTATAGAAATTACCTGCATGAAATTGTAGGGGCCCTGCATCTGCGCCATGAGGTCCTGTACTCGCTGTCTCCTGACCAGGGGATCTGCCTGAGCCACCGCAGTGAGAGCGTGAGGTTCCGGGACGGGAGGAGACGCTGCCTGTGTCTGTTGCTGCAGGGAATTTACAACCTAACAAGAGACAACAACCAACTGCAATTTCAGCTCAAGGCAGCACTGCACTCAAGTGACTCAGGAGCTCTTGGCATTTCTGGCCATTGCCTAACTGGTCATGGATGATGGAATTGCTGCAGTGATGTTGAAGGACAGAATTACATCCTACAGACAGGTCAGAGCTGGGGGCCAGCCACTCATCTGAGACTCACAGGATTACAGAGTTCACACTCTGCTCTTTTTTCTCTCCGTCTATGTTTTTTCCCCATGAAAAAAGTATTTGTTCAATATTACGTGGAGATTTTAGAGCAGGATTTGAAAGAGCAATTTATCCCCGTTTGGAAATTTAAAGGAAAATGGGGGAAGAGTAAGCTTCAGAAGTATGCACAAATGGGGAACAATGTTTCTCTCACAGCTTTTTGGTAAATATAACCAGTGTCAGAATTTTTTGGTCTTTCTTAAGGCTTCACAATGCTCAGTGTTCACAGCCACTGTTACCCTAGCTCCCTGATTTACTGTCTCAGGAACAGCAGGCAGCATTGCATGACAAGGATTGCCAGACAGCACCGTGAGGGGACACCAGAAACCCAGAAGCAGAAGCACAGATCAGGGAGGGCAAGAAAGCTCAGATTTACCACACGGATCCCAAAGTGGCAAACATCAACGAAGGAACAAAGAGCAATGGGCTTTCAGATAGCACCTGATCAGACAGCAGAGCAACCAGCAAAGCTGGACACGGGCACCTCAAACATCCACCAGCAAATAGTTTGGAAACAGAAAGCGACAAAGATGGTTGAGCTGCACCCTGATGGCCCTAACCAGTCCCTAACCTGCTCTTTAGGCAGCTCCCGTAATCTGCAAGTACCATTTTCAATGTCAACAAATGCCTTTTAAAAATATCATTGTCTCTTATCATTACTTCCCTGTTTCAAAGAGCTTCTAATATTACTAACATTCCACATAAACAACTAAGCCTTAAAACTTAGTCACACAGGATATAAATTAGCATACAGGCACCTGAAAGTTCAAAACATTGATGTAAAATGCCCGATTTCTTATTAGAAATTAGAAAACAGATTTCTGTACAGCAGTCACGACAATTCACAAACCAGTTCTGTGACAAAGGTCTGAACCTTAAGCCTCACACTGCCACTATCCATTCTCAAAGCCTGCACATTTCTTTTTAATTTCTCAAAGAAACCTACAGCATCTTCCAGCATTCCTACTGCTTGCCCAGATTTCCAAATGTTGTTTGTTCACAGAATTCTGCAGATGCAGCTGCCTCACCAACTCCCATGGCTTGTTCCTTGAGCAAACCCCAAACAGAAAATCTGAACAAAACTAAAAGCCAACCACAACCTACAGCCCACAATCTCTCTGAGACCCCCCTCAGACCCAAGTCACCACTGGCAGCAATCCACAGAGAGGCAGTTTGACAATTCCCATGAAAAATACTCCCTGAGGCAGTCCAAGCTGGAAACCAAGCACAACTCTGGTCTGTAAAACAGTCCTTAAATTTCACATTATGGACTGTTTCCAAATTAAGGAAATTAGGCCCTGTGAATGGAAAAAATTATCTAGAGCACATATACAGACCTGCACACCACAAAGTTTAAAAATTGAAGAAAAAGTGCGAACCAGATCATGAGCTGAAACTTGAGTGGTAAAATCAGCAGCAACTCATCTCCTGCAGAATTGTTATCAAAAGTGCTCTCAATTATTTGAGCACTACTGCTCAACTTGTGAGTCCAAGTTATCCACAACAATTCAGTACCATCAAGAAAGAAAAAAATGAGTAGATGGAATCATCAAGAACACACAACAGTGACAAAAATATCCAATATTTTCCTTTTTCACAAGTAGTACAGCAGTAACTTCAGATGGTATTTCATACTTTACATCATCTTTTTCAATACTCCTTTTTTGCTGTCAAAAGGAACAGTTCAGGACCTATTCCTTCAGCCTTATTAGCACTACCAGGTACTCTGACAGAGCACAAACACAGCAAATTTCGAGTTCTGTGAGGCAAGTTACCCTTGTCAGCAGGCAGAGCTGCCAGACACACGGAAAGGAGACTGACAGGGGATGGGGAAAGAAGAGGAGGAAAAGTAAGACCACAAATTGAATGACACCACAAACCAACAGAATGGACTTGTATTCTGTCAGTCTGAGAACAGGTTTCAATTCTACACAAAATCCATCCAACCAAAGGTCCACAATCTAAGACACTGAGAACTTTGTGTGCAATCAGACTCAGACACCAATTACAGAAGCACTTGAAAAAAATTTAAACCCCATAAAACCACGATAAAAAAACTCCATAAATACTATTAGCAATAAAGGACATCTTCACCCAAATTAGAACATCATATAATCCAAATACACTCAGAAAATTCACAAGCAAATTATTTAGTTTAAAGCTTATGGAAGGACCATACAAAGAACATCCTTGTGAAGAGATCGTCACTTCCCAAACTAGAAACACACCACAGAAATCCTGACTGTATCACATCTACTTGAGGGTTACTGAAAAAGAGAGGAGTTTATGATATCCTTCCCTTTTGTGAACAATTACAGAGATGTTCTGAGCAAATGTTCTCTTTCAGATTTCAAAATTCACTGCTGCCTGTGTACATTCTGTGTCACGATCTTACCAAAGCACAATTCAGCTGCATCCTTCTGAGAAAGGGGACTGTGGTGCCAGAAACAATCATTTTACAGGCAGATATTCTCAATTCCCCTTTTTCCTGTTATAGCTGAGAAAATAAAGCTCTTTCTTATGAAGAAACAGGCTTCAACTTTAATTTTTCCTAAATTATTCCTTTCTACTATGTCCAAGATACTGGCACAGAAAGGGCAATTGAAGCACACATTCTTTTTATTGTCCTATGAAAACAAAGACGATCCAATTCTAGACTCAGCTGATTAGGAAATGATGAGTTTCTGAAAGCTGTCTGATACCAAACTACAACCCAAATTATGTGCTCATCCATACTCCTTTTATTAAGAACTACAGAGAACTGAACCACTCTGGACACTTGGGAGAAACACAGATAAAAAATGGGTATAATCGAAGCCAATCAATCATTAATTTTAAAATGCTGTGCCTTCTAAGAGTACTCCAAGCAAGCATGACTTTATTGTGTAGGTTTGGAGGGTTTCTTCAGTTTTTAAAGATAATTCTTAAAACACGTTCAGTAGCAGGGAGGAGCAGTGATAATTCAAGAGTTTTATAAGTAAGGAAATTAAATACTATGACAAGGAACTACCGAACTCTTTCACATACATGGCAAAGCTGTCTTAGTTTTAGAAGCTTCACAGCCATACTCAGCATTATTAAATCTCTTAGTGGTCTTCAATACTGTAAAATAGGAATTGCAGCCAGACTCAATGTAAAATCAACCAGATAACTTTATCACATCAAAACAGCTGCTCTGTTTTTTCAGCACTTCACAAGATGATGAACACCTACTCCACTCCTGCACTTAAAAACACCCCAAAGGCACCAAGAAAGTCTAAAGAACTGACCAGCTGCAATTTACTACTGCAGAAGGGTAAAATCAATCCAAACTCAGCTCTCCAGCACCCGAAAGAAGCTGCTACTTGTTTTTAACTGACAGACACAACTCGAGCTCCAACACACCAAACACGGGGGGGGGTTTGTCCTTTCCTGTACACGAGGACCACAAATCCCAGTGCAATAAAATCATGGACTTGTACATGCAGCAAAGTCTGAGTGCAAATCACCCAACTGGGAAGGGATCCCAACAAACACCACAAGTGAGCAGCTACTCAAGTGCAAAGGAGTAACAAGTGAGATACTTGAAGAACTGTAGCTCTGGGAAGCAGAGACGTACACACACACAAGCATATTTTAACATCAAATGATGCACAGAAGCAACCTGGAGTAGGTATTAGTCGAGTTACTCATTTTCAGCTCCCTCTCTAGGGACCTGCTTAATGAAAGCACAACTCCACCACACTGTCAGCAGCTGGGCAGATAAACTTTCAAGTTCTATGTTTGCAGCTAAGTTCTCCAAAAGGAAAAAAGACTTGAAAAAAAAGTCTTTAAAGTCTTTTAAAATACTTTACCTTTTAAGCATAAGACTTTTAAGCCCTGTTTTCCCAAGCAAGCCACTAATGAAGACAAGCAAGTTCTCTGCAAACGTAGCCAGGCTAAATAAGTTTTATTTCTTTTTATTTTAGGTACTCCTGAGCTAAGTATGTAATTAAAGAATCGAGTAGTGAGTCCAAGCCTACTTAAATATTTGTACTCTTTTATATATTGGGGGAGAAGGGATGCAATACTAAAACCTATCATGAATTGTGAGCCAGCAGAAACAGGGATTGCAATTTTACCTGCAGTACACAAGATCTTACCTCAACCGTTTCAACTGTCCACTCATCTACCTGTTCCTTCTCACTACTGCTGAACTGAGTCTCTGCCATGAATTGTCTGTTTACATACTAAAATAAAAATAAGAAAGGGTATGAAAGTAAAAGTAAGTGGCATTGAAGGTATATAAAATGACAGTCTTTCAGTGAATAATACCTCAGTTGATTCAACTTCGGTTGGTTCAGTAAATTCTTCTGCTGGATCAGGTTCTGGAAGAAAAAGAAATAAACCATTTATGTGGGGAAAACCAAATAAACAAAACCCAAAACAAAAACAATAAAGATCCCAACCACTCTCATGTTATAGACCTAGAAGATACAAAGTTAGATGAGAAAATTCCCTGTCTCAGAATAAAGAAGAAATGCCACGGGCATTAGCAGAGAATTTGTAATAAAAAGTATTCTCAGAGCTTTGAATTGAAAAGAAAAAAACCAAACCATTAAATTCTCACTAGGGAGTTATGTGCAGCTGTGCCTTCCCCACAAAAGGGAAAAATGTCCTGAGTTGTCTTAAAATTGGTACAACATTCCCAAGTTTCTTAAATATGTAATCATAATCACACTGTCTGCTTCAGAAACTGCTCCCTTCTACCACAGCTTAAACTGGTGGGAACCAGTGAAAAACAGGAAAAGCCCCAGGCAGCCAGAGCTTCCATCTTGGATGGTTTCAGTACTAGAGATGAACACTGCATTCGCAGTTTCCTCACTCTGAGGACTGCAGAGACAAGACAGAACAGCACCAACGTGGCAGTTTCAATGCATCTTCCCCTCCTCACCAGCCTCTGCTGCAGTGTCTTCTACTGCAGGTGCAGGTGCTGCCTCCTCTTCCTCACACAGCCCATTCTGGTGGTTGTGGGTGCTGTCAAAGTAACTGGTCTGAAGAATCCGTTCAACGACCTCCTTCAGTGCTTTATCTGGAAAAACGGAACAGGGAAACATCAGCACCCCCTCAGCCCTCGTCATCTTTTCCTTCCTTCCCAAAGATTGCAGGTCTATCTTTTGTTGGCAAGGTGTTGCTGCCCCAAGCCAGCCAACGACCACTACTGGCCCAGGATTTCTTGTTTAACTGTGTCACATTCAATAAATTCATAAATAACCCACTGTCATTCAGAAAAATCTGAAGGGCAAGAAGCATCTTAAAGAGTACATGTCCTCAGAAGCTTTGTGGAGCACTGCATAGTGAGGTCAAATTTATGAGTTTAATTACTAGACTTTTATTCCTATTACTTAATGCCATTACTGGTAAGACAGTTTCTTCCGAAACAACTGTAAATAAAAATACATCTACACAGGTACCACCTGATTCATGAAGGGTCTTCCCCTGAGGTGAAATGGCTCAAAAGAGCCTTCATAAGCAAAGAACACTTGCCCTCAGTGCCTCAGACGAATGCTGAGACACTCTAACACAAAGACATCAGCCCCACTGGCAAAGCAGCATTACTGGCTGCCTGGACCAAGTATTTGGGAATTTTTTCCATAAAAACAGCAGTCTGGCTGGCATGTTCATCAGTGAAAACAGGGCAAAACCACAACACTTTCTGCAGGAGCTAAGGGGGAGAGAACATCCCACTAGGGAAGGCCATGCATGTAGTATGTAGTATTACAGCCCCCTTCTTCACAGCCAGGGCTGCAGAAAACAAGTGTGTCTTGGGCTGCAATGCAGGGTACAACCAGGAGTTTGTATTCTGTCACCATCTGTTCAAACCAGCTGGGGCACTGCTCTTTATCTCTCCCACCACCCACCCCTGCCCAGGCACGGATCTTCTGCTCGTGGGCCGTGCAGGGACTGATCCAATTCCATCATCCCGTGGGAAATGCTGCACCCAGGGCAGGAGCCAGGCATTCCCAGCTGGATCCATCTGGGATCCGGAACAGCCCGGGCAGCCTTGCCCAGGGGATGCCCAGAGGAAGAGCCGCCCTTGCCCAGCAGCCCTGGATCTTGGCAGGAGGACTGAGCCCTTCTGCAGGAGCCCTGCTCCAGCAGAGCCACGTTTGGCACTGCAGGAGGGCTGCAGCACCATGGAATGGGACTGTGCCAGCCCTGACTGACAGGGGTCAGGTTGGGTCCTCACTCTGGCGGTGATTTTGTACTACTGCAATTTATTTTAATTTTCCTATTAAATTGTAGGGTTTTTTTTTTCTTGCTCGTAAAGAACTATCCTCATACCCTTGCCTCAGAGCCTCTTAATTTCAAAATTATAATAGTTATGAGGGAGAGAGTTTGCAACAGTTAGGAGGGAGAAGGTTTACATTTTCCATTCCAAGGGAGGCTCCCAGCTTCCTTAGCAGACACCTTTGTCTTTTAAAACCAAGACAAACTGTTGCTGAGCACCAGCAGAGTACTGCTGAAATAGCAGGAATAGATTGAGCTTCCATACTGAGTAATGCTGAGCCAGTATAAAAAAAATACACCACACACTGAGTACAAACTTCACAAGTCACTGCTACAGTCCAGCTAAGAGCTGAGAAAAAGTAGTTCCTCTCAGAACTCGGAGATAATTAACTGCCCAAGTTCTCTTACATCAAATGTGTTTTAGTTCAGGCACACATTCAGTGTGCTGTCTCTTCATGCAGAGACTGTACTTACAGGTTGTTCCACAAACTTGTTTTTCCTTCCCTTCCAGTAAGTCCCACAGGTGAACAGATGCGTGCTCATACTGCTCACTCAACCTTAAAAATTAATTAATAGAAGTTAATTCCTTACTGAGTCTTTAAATTACCATACTAAATACACTGTTAACTAACTGGCAATTAGGAAGAGGAGCACTTTGTTGTAACCCTACCTCAAGCTCATGTCTCGTTCAGGGTAAACCAGCTTATAAAAGTCATCCAGCATTGTCAGTTCCTCCTCTGTCAGCACTGGCACCCCGTTGGATCCTTGTTTGAGGTCGCTGCGCACTTCATCATCCCCCAACTTCTCCAGAATGAACTGCAGCTCCAGCACGGTCTTTAAACGCTTCTGCTCAGCCTCCTCTCGCATCAGCTGCTCCCTACGAGCGGTCTTCTTTATTGTTTTCTGGATCTGGAATGGACCCAAGGGAAAACCAGTTTGGAAATGTCTTTTAATTGCTAAGAAAAGGCACAGAGGAAGGCAAAGGAAAAACCCAAGTGCTGGGTTCTCCCAGTGGGCAAGAGCAGAGCCCAGGTGTTGGGTTCTTCCATTTGGAAAGGCTTGGGTTTCATTTTTCACACTGGCCACACAGAGAGCAGGTTATTCACCACATCCCATGACAGCAGGAAGCAGTCATTGGAACTACCAGGAGATCAGTTTAAAACAGATAAACAAAAAGTACTCTCTGGTTTTTCACGCACCACTGGAGCCAACTCATGGAATGCTTTGCCATGAAAGGCAGGGCAGATAGACAGGATCAGCAAGCTCAAAAAAGGTTTTCAACAAATTCTTGGACACGAGATCCACAGTCAGACGCCCCAGGGAACAAGCACGTGCATCCACTGCAGCATTCCCAGTGCGAGGAGCACGGATGCAGGGAGGGAGAGGATGACACATCAGCAGCAGCCTTGTGCTCTGCACTGAACCTTCCCCAAGGCAGGTCCAAACGCAGCACCCCTCTGAACCTGCAGGATGCTCCTACCACTCTCCATCTTAACCCAAGCAGTCAGCACCCCGAGGTCAGCTGGTTCACTCTGGAAATTTAATATTCTCTTCCAAAAATCTATCGTGATGGCAACTTTCTCACTTGAAACACCTACACTTCATTTTTAAAAATCAGACGTATCTTACAATCAACTAACTCCAGTCAGGAGAAAGTGCAACCAAGTTTGAAAGCAGAGCACCAATCTGGTACTCTTGCATTCATTGGCTTCTTTTAGCAGTCAGCTGACCAGGGAACCACTTCGGAACAGACTTGTCCAGAAAAGGACATTCTCTGTTAGTAACATTCCATAAACGCAGATGGAACTGCGATGCCAGAAAATAAAGAAACAGGTTGGCTTAGTCCTACACATTAATTTACAGCCACAGCCAACGTAGAAAGCAGTTTACAACACAAGGATGCTGCTGCCCCTCCAATTATCCCAGCCTGTTCACTCCTTAGAGCAGTCAGCTGTATGAACATCCACTACTCAACCAATTCCTCCAATGCTGCTGCTCCTTCCAGAACTCCCAAATTTTTAGAATTATTGATCACAGTATTATTCTGCATCCTTGATATAAGACCAACCCAAAAGATGACCTGTTTCATAGTATCCAGTTAATTTACCCTTTACAAAAATAATGTTAATTGTCCCATAATGCTGCATCAGCTTCTGTTATTAAGAAATGAAAACCCTACAAAATCCATTTAAGAAAATGTTATCAATGGCAGCAAGTGCCCATCTTTAATGTTGCACGACAGACCTGGTTCTGTGATCACTCTTTTCAACACTTGTGTTGTGTCAGAAAATTACATTATTCTTGTTTCCATACATTTATGTAGTACACCAGAAATTCTTCAGAAAACCTGACATCAACTAATACAAAGAACAGAAGAAAACAGTCAAACATACAAGAAATTAAGGACAATTCATCCCTGTAAACAGAGGTGACTACTGCCTCAGTGGAAGAGTTTGAAGTGTTTGGATAACCCACATGGTAATGCCTGATCTTTACTTACGTCTTGGCTCAGAGCCATGAAACTCCTCTGCAGTTCCTTAGCAAATTCCAGATTATTTGTCACTTCCTGGTATTTTGACACCGCATCCTTAAAAAAAAAACCCCAGAAAGACCAAAAATGTAAACCATCAGCAACAGAACAGAACGTGTACTTCCAACAAATAAATTCCCACATTTTTTAGTTCTGAAGTGAGACACAGTATCCCTGAATGGGACTGCAACTACTTTCAGGCAAATTTAGATTTTCATTGGCCCATATATCAAAGACTGATGTATGTCCTTGGGGCCTCCAGTTTCTTTAGATATGCTAAACAGATATAAAAATATGGCTTTATGTGCTCACATGGACTGGTTTCATGCTTGGCTGCAGCCAGCTCCTGACAAAAACTAACAAACAACTGGGAGAAGGGGGGACAAGAACAGTCTGGCAACTCAGAACTGCTCAAGAGTTTGAGAATTAATGCACTGCTATCTCCGGGCAGAGCCAAAATCAGAATATACAGAGCATCATGTCCCCTGCTCCAGAAATCTCTGCTTTTGCTATCTTCTTAAACCTAATACTCTGATCTGCACCAAGGCAAACCAAATTCCTCAACCCATTTGGTAGTACTGAGAAATGACATCAAAGCAGAATCAGCTCAGGGGGAACACGGCTGAGACATTCACATTCCTGCTGAGACAAAAATAAATATTAAAAATAATGCACTTCTCCAAACTAAGAAGATTTTTATAAAGCCTGGTAGTCAGGCTTTATAAAAACCATGAGCTTCCCTCCTCAATATGATGTCAGTTCTCTATCGTGGTTTATATTCACAACAGGCCATTACAAAATAAAAATACACAGATCTGGGATATTTCAGTTTTCAGCTGGCACAGAACCACCAAAGTGAAGATGAAATCATCCCAGGGACCAAGGGAAGCAGCTCTTTCTTTGAAGTGTCAACAGCTGCAGTAGTTGGAGGGGACATTTTCTTCCCCTTCACTTTCTCAGTGTTAAAAATCAGCAACAAAACACTGTTGATTACTGAGCATCTGGTAATCTCTTGAAGTATCAATGTGCATGTTTGCACCATACAACTGAATTTAAATTGATACTTGCTTTTTATTTACTACAACTGCAGAACTGCTGCTGAATCAAGCTCTACAATAACCTACTTTAAGAACCAGCCCCAACAAGGAGAGAGGCAGCACAAAACTCCTCACCAAGAAGATGACAAAACAATTTAACAGAGATCTGATAAGGATTTTTTTGGTTGTTTTTACCAGTTGATCTTGATTCAGACGCTCTCCCTTGTTCATTCGTTCCTGGTAATCATCAAGTTTGCTCTGAAACAAAAGAAAAATGATGTTATGAAGAGGCAAAAATCAGCTGAAAGCTTTTTTTCTGCTTGTGCTAACAAAATTATGCAGTGTAATATTACACTTTGCAGACTGTACCACGTTACACAAGCACATAACTGTCCTGTAGAAGAGTACAGAGAAAAACTGTCCTCTGGGCTGAAACGTAAATATTTCCCCAACAAGTAAATATTTCAATCTTGTCTACTTGGCTATGACAACATCCTCGTGGCTAGTTGGAATTTCCAAGGAAATTCACATTCCTCCTAAGGGAAAAAGCACTCTCAGTGCACACGCCCTTCAGTCCAAACATCAGAGAGCTGAACTGAGGTGGAGCCGAGCACCACTTTGATCACTACAACACCAAAAACCCGACTGCAAACCCCCACTGTCAATGCTATTAAGAATGCAGAACTGTAATTGTCTGCAGCTCCATCACTTAAGATAGTTGTAAAGAATTTTAAACAGTTTCTAATCCTCTGTGCAAGAATGCCCACCAACACAATTTGTATTAATAGCTCTAAAATAGTTTTTGCTCAAGAGCATTAGGATTTTTTTTTCCACAGGAAGAAAGTGAAGAAGGATCATGAGGCTTCTTTTCAGCAGGATCAGTTTTCTCATCGTGGCGTCAGCCAAAGGCAGGTGAAACTCCTGTGTGCCCCAGTGACAGATTCCACAGCAATTACAGGGGCTTCAAAAGGAAGCAAAGTCTCTAAGGATGACACACCTCACTATGAAACGGTTTTCACCATTCCTGTACTATCACAAATTACTGTATTTTGAATGAAATTTGCCACAATCTAACTAAAAAAAGTTATGAAAACGAATCCATAACAATTATCTTCCCAATCGAGGATGACAAAACACAAAAAGCAGGAGAACACTTAATTCTGAATGTCCAAGAATCAAAACCCCGATGCCACCATTGCCTCAGAGTTTACATTTGCCACACCTTGTTTGGTTGCTGTTGCTCTTCATCCCAGACTTTGCAGTTAAAATATTTTACTGATTTTTTTTTCTAGTTAACTCAACTTCTTTGCTCAGCCTCAGACTTTTGCAAAGATCAGTCTGTGGGACAGTTCACCAAGCAAGCTCCTCCTCCTGAGTATCTGATGCCCATCATTACTTCCTGAAACCCAATCACCCCTGTGAGGCTTGGTCCCTTTGATGTCATTTTTGGTGCTGGATCTTTCCAAGTCACAACATTTAACCACTTCACCTCCCAGTGTATCAGAGCCAGCGATGGCCCAGGCAAAGTCAAAGCAAGAACCTGCAGAGCTCCAAAAATATATTACTGGGAATTTCCTGCTGTGGACAGAAACTACACGGTAACAGTTGTTAAATGCAGCAGCCACAGTTCATAACAGATCAAAAAAGTAACCCTGGAGAGCACTTGGCACACTGCAAATCTATCTCAACAGGAAGTAGGGTCAGGTTACTCTTCTCCATCCCGAGCTCAGAGCAGATGATGACATGCTTGGACAATCACAGGGCAGCCTCTTCATTTGGGAGCGTGGCTGAGCTGTGCAGCCAAAGGGAGCGACAAGAGCTGAACCACTGCAGTGCCCCAGCACAAAGCCAGCTCAGCCCACACCTCTGATGGCTGAAATCCTAAAGCAAAGTGGCTCTGCAGACAAGCAAATTTCAAAGGAAGGTCCTACTTGCTCAAGGCACCGACTCCCCTGCTGCAGATTACAATTCCCTTGGTCACCCTGATGCAATTGTTTGTGAGGCTGCTCTGGAAATAGACTGCAAACACCAGCCAGCTTGAACAGGGTCTACAAAAATGCATTAAAACAAATTCCGTGATCCGGCTTCCAACACAAACCCATAAACAACAACAGCCAAACAAACTGGGTGGAACACTGTATTCCAGAACAGTACTTTCTTTGACTTTGCTGAAGAAAACATATATTGTAAAATTACACTGTGAAACACTCACAGAATCCATTTTGGTGGCTGTGGCCATCAGGGGAAGGAAGAGACAAAAATATCCTAAATAGCCACCACCACTTTTTCTGTATACTTCTTCCATGCATGGCTGGTCCTTTCAGGTTAAGATATTGCAGTAACATAGTGAACAATGCACAAGCTTTTTTCTCAAATGGTCAAATATTCTTCGTTCTCATGTAAACGCTTTGGTTATTTTTATTCAACTAAAAAGCCAAGGGTAATATGTCTCTTTCTGTTAGCAAGAGAAGAAAAGTTACTTATGTTCACATTTACTTCTTTAAAAATATTCCTACTGGGAAGGTAAAAGCAGAGGAGGGAAAAGCCCTGTCAGCTGCAATGCAGAGGACAAGCCAATGTGCATTCAGTTAAATGTTACCACAAAGATTTCTGACTGCCAAGTAAGCATTTTTCTATCATCACAGACACTTTAAGATCCAAAGCTGCATTACACAGAAATATTAAGTAAAATGCCTTCTTAATCTGCACTGTCAACTAACAGAAACCCAAGAGCAGCATTAGAGCTGTAAACCAACTGCAGTGAAATTCCTGCTCAGGAGCCCCTGCAGTGCCTGAGGAGAGGGCCACGCTCTTCGCCTCACCCCCCTGACACAGCCTCACCCTCGCTCCTCACGGACAGAGCTCTCCGAGCATGAAAACCAAACCAGCAGGGAAAAAAAGAAAAGAAAAAGAAAAATCCAGTGGCAAAGTGAGCACATGAATTGTGTATTGAACAGCTCATGAGTCAGCAGCTCTCAGTTCTGCAGGCAGCAAGCCACTCCGCTTCAGCTTTTTCCACTGAGATTTCTGAAGTATTCTGGAGAAAAAGCACCAGGAACAGGCTCTGGGGGATGTGGTGTTCATTGCTTAAGTATGCCCTGGATTTTACTTCAACAGGAATCCAAAACTGAGTTACTTTATTGCAGTAAGAGAAGGTTCTCTTCACCTCCTGAATTGTTTCAAAAATGTCATCCTGAAGTGGAAACAAAAAATGCAGTTACATGGCACTACCCTCCAAACCAACCCTGGTTTCAGAAATGCCTGACCACTGAGCTGCCACTTCCAGTGCTGTGCTACAAACTGGATCACTGGAATCATCAGCTTAAAAATAACCCTTAAAAAAGGGGGTCAGGAGCGGGAGGGAGGCTCTATATTTAACCAGATAATTTCAATGCTATGGTTCCACCAATTACAGCAGCACAAGTGTGCACAACAAGCTGCAAGGTGCAAGGGGACAAGGGATCCTCTGTCAACAGCTGGAGTAAACCTTGAGTAATTCTAACTCTCCTACAAGGTAAGAAAAGATGGAAAGGATATTCCAAGTCTGTTTCCTGAGGTATCTCACAATTAAGAAAATCCAAAATTCAAAACAGCTGTGTAACACAGATTGCACTGAAGCCAAATAAATGCCAAGTTACGAATCAGAAGTTTATTAACCTGTTTTACATCTCTGTAATTTGTCTGCCCTCCACCATCACCTCCACACTCATTCATGGCTTTGCAGCAAAAACTGCCCCAGAAATGACCAAAAAACCCCACAAACCCAAACCAGTCTTCTATTTTCTTAAAAGAAACAAAACAAAGCAACAAACAAACAAACAAACAAAGACCAAAAAGGTAAAACACTCAGCAAGGAAGTTCAGAACCTCCCAAAACCCACCAGTTCTCCTGAGAAGCTGTTTCAGTTGAAACCTGTGTTGGAACCAGGAAGATGGAAGGATACAGTAACACCAATACTCCAGAAGACAAAACCCTTACAGATCTTTTTAAACTGAACTCATGTTTGGAATAACAACTGTGGGTGGGGTTTTCCCCAGTCTGGGAAGTTTGATGGCTTTACACAGAAAATAATATCTGTATAAAGCACCAGTTTTTCAAGAAATGATGAAAAGGACACATCTATTCTGAGGCTGCAGTTTCATGATCAGTTAACCCCAGAGGGAAAAAAGCTTCTCTGGTAACCAGAATTAAGCCACAGAAGAATGGAACCCCAAGTTTTGGTGATTGCACAGAGATGTTCTTTCCAAATCACCACCATACAGGAATTCCTACAGAAACACTCTGGATTTACAGGGAAGTTGACTACACTGTAGGAGACCTGGATTTTGCTCTATAGATAATTTTTGTTCAAAAAAGTAACTTTTACAAGTGAATTGTGGAACACAAATGTGTCTCTCCCAACACATTCTGTGTGTCTTTTTCTTCTGAAACCAAAACCATGATCCAACCCCCAAAGCAGCATCTGAAAAACTGCAACAAGAAGAAGTTTCACAGCTCCTTGGATTCATGAACTCACTGTGAGACCACCCCCACTCGACAATAACCAGTTAAAACCAGAAGAGATCAGGCTGAAACCTCACAGCACCGACCACCACTTGATTTCACAGATAAACTGCTCGGGTTTTCAGACCTGAAGCTTGATATCCAAAATTCCTACTAAGAGAGGTTTCAAAGAAAGATTCAGGCTTTTAATACACCGTCTGACATGAATTTCACGATTTGTCCCCAAAATCACATTAAATCTCCACAGATAAATTTCAAACCGAGCCTCACAAGGAGAAGTTCTGGAGCCCCTCACAAACCTTGAACATACAAGTGCCCAAATCATGGACAAAATCGTTGGAGAGAGCTGCTACCAATGGGCAGCTTCAAACTTCCTGCTACCAGAAGAGAAATCCAAATTCTACTGAACCAAGTCACACCGAGGTGCTGGTGTGTGAGGGTTCTGTGCAGCCAGGACAGCAGCACCTGAGCACGGCTCATTTTGCACCTCAGCCATGGTTACACTCGGGAGGAAACTCGGACAAAGCCGATAAAGTGACAGCAGCTCAAGTTACCAGGCACAGGCAGTCTGTGCCATCTTTCCAACTCCACACGCCAAGGTTTTAAGCTCCCGTGTTACCCTGTGAACATCTGCCCATGCCCTAACTCACGTGTTAGCAAATTAATTATTTTGCCCCTCTGGCAGAACATTTGTCTGATGAACTGTTCTTACATGGCTCATGCTCTATTACACAAGTTGAAAGCAAAAATAACTGGGTTTTTTATTTTTTCATTCAGCCCTGAAACAAAACCAGAGTTTGATCTACATTCAATTGGCTAAAAAAAATTTGGAAAAGATTTTCCCCTCTAAAAACAAAAGCCAGCAGAGCCAGGGAGAAGGAGAAATGGAAGGTGAAATATTTTCTCCTAGGGAACATGAAGAGCTGGCAGGATTCTAACCCCAGACACCTGACAAACAACTGGAGGAGTCCAGGCAACTTTTAAATTAACTAACTTGTCAACATAAACTCGAGTTGCACATCTGAAGGTCCTGGGGAGAAAATACCCCTTTAATTACCCCCTTCCAGGCACACACAAATATCCTGTCATCTAAGAACAGAGGGCAGCATTCCTATCTTTTCCAAATACAAAGAGATGAGGGGAACACAGACATTTTCAGGCCATGTTTTCACATCCATTTTTGAACAGCAATTCAATTTATCCCAGTCCCTTTTAACAGGAGCAATACTCCTTCCTTTAAACGAGGTCACATTCAGGGAAAGAAAACGAAAGTGTAACTCATAATCCTGTGCAGAAACATTCAGAGTGCACAGACCGAAGTTATGAGCATTATTTCAATTTGTGTTTGGGTAGTCACATTATCCTCTGCATTTAGAGATAAACATGAGTAACACTTCACTCCAAAAATTCCAATTTCTTCATGAAAAGTCACTTTTCCTCCCCTAATATCTGCACACTCCTTTTATTTAAAACTCAAGATGGTACCTTTTCTGGAGCAAGCATTTCTCATCCTTCAGAAACATGTATCTAAGTGTATTTCTGTGCTCATTCTGTGACACAAAGCTCTGAAAATCATCGCTACTGGCCTTCGTTAGCAGCTGCTGACAAAGAAAGGATTAACTGTCCAACTAAGCACAAGTTCCCAGTGAGATTTACTGCATTTTTCATCCACTCCTGTCTGTGCAGTGTCCAGCACAATTTTACTTTCTGGATAGTTGGAAAAATTTAAAATATATTCTTGTCCAAAGATGCAAAATATAAGGACACCCTGATGTGTACAATGAGCTTTGTTTTAAGACACAAAGCACGTAATGTTGTCGTTATTAAAGGGCGTTATTCCCTACAGAACTCTTGATTCCTCCACCAAGGGAGAGGCTCAGGCCCACAGAGGAGTTACCCTGCTTTAACACACCAAAACCCACTTCTCTCGTGACTTTTGTAGTGCTTATGAGCCCTCCTTCAGGAAGTTTCAAACCTTCAGTCCATGAAGACTTAGGAATCTTTGAACTTGAACTCATCAGTGACACAAAACAGAGCTTTTAAGCCCCAGCCCTTGCCTTTTTTTTTTTAAGCCCACATTGCCCAGCACAGAGTATTCAAAAAATAAATGCTTTCAGTAATTTTCATGGAACATCTTCCAACAAAAGCCACATCCAGAAAAAAAAGGGCACTTAGTCCCCTCTATTCACTTGGTAGAACAGTAAAACTCCGCTCAAATAGAATGGAATGGCTAAGGCAAGTGTAAATTAGGAGTCAATGATTTCAAGGTAAATAAAACCCTGCTCCCAAGGAGCCTCACACCAGCAACACGGTGCTTTACCCTCTTGATTACTCCCAAGTACAGAACAGGTCAGAATGTTCACCTGCTAATCTTTTATGATTTTTTTAACATAATAATAAACATTTTCAGAGAATTTTTGTGTATGTTAAATTACAAGGTTTTTTTTTTTTTTCTCTAATAGAACAGCTAGATACAGAAAGATCTGCTCTCTTTTTTTGAGCTGAGGACCAGTATTGGTTGTGCAGATATTCCTGTGCATTAATGCCAAGTTTAAGACAGACATCTTGTCCTGTCTATACACCACAGACACGAAAGAAAAGCTCCTCTGATTCTAAAACTTACCTAAAAGCTCCTGGCTTGCTGCTTTATGCCATATCATTTTTAAAAACCAGGAAAATCCCACACCCAGTTTTAAGTGGGAAGCTACACTGTACACAGTGCATTTATACAGTGTATTATTGATACACAGTGTATTATTTATAGGTAAAACACAGCTGCTTTCCTTTACAACCCACCTGTATAGACTAATTCAGCGGGAATATTTCCCCTTTTACAATACAGAAGACAATGAACACGATCAAAAGCGCCAGTTAAAAAAACAAAAAAACCCAAAAAACCAAAACAAAAACAACGGAACAATTATTGTGCTTATTCACTCCTAAAAATAAAAAGATATTTAGGGCTCTGGCACAAACATAAAATTATTTTTCGGTCATTTTAGCGTGGCACCGAGGTGTTTCGAGGCTACGTGCTCGCTCTTTTTTCTGAGGGCCGCCTCACGCTCTGGAGACCGTAAAGCCCCGCGAAGCTCATCAAATCCGCCACCGCCGAGAGGGTGCAAACACGCCTCGAGTAACCACGACGCCCTTTCTGCTCCCGTGCCACAACTCGAACCGTGCGAGCACCGCGGATCGAGCGGCTGCTCCTTCTAAAAATAACCCCCGAGAGGCCGCTCCCAGCCGGGCTCAGGCTCCCGGAGAGCGGAGCTCAGGGCGATGGAAAGGCAGCGGTGACACTGGGGCGGGGTGGGGTGGCCCCGGCTTTGTGCGGGCGGCACAATGAGCTCCGCCGGGGAGGAGGCCGGGCCGCCGCCATGTTGCAGCTCCGCGTCCATGTGCCCGGCGCCGGGGGCACCGCAGCCTCCGC
>VWZN01004045.1:354117-377405 GCA_013396955.1 Regulus satrapa
ATAGTTTGGAAAAAAAAAAAAAAAAAAGGCCAAACAAAGCCCAAGCCATAAAAACAATGTGAAAGTAAGGTAAGGAGATCACCCACATAAATTCAGATTTATTCCTAATCTTTGTCTGTGCTTCAATAATTTTTGACTTCAAGTCCAAACTCTTCAAGTCCACCAGGCAATTCTATTCCCCAGTGCCCCAGTGACGAATGGAACATAAATGTCTTTCAGGAGCTCGAGAATTCTTCACCAGGTACGTGCAAACACACATGTAAGAGCCTGCTGCAGCAGAGGAAATGAGAAATTTGGGAACAGCTCTCCCTGGAGAAGCTGGAGCTCACCTTGCTGCGGAGCAATGAAAGATTTAAAGTTAGAAACAACCCAAAACAACATGTAATTTTGATTCACTGGCATTGGAAACTAAAACATTGCAGTAATGACACATTACAATCTGAGAGTTGCAATGGCAGAACAATTATCTAATTGGAAAGTAAAATTAATTACACCATATTTTAATGACTTAATAAGCGAGAAATTGTCGTCAGGCTAGGAAATGTCAGGAAAAAATTAGCAGGGAATGCAATTTTCTGGCTAGCAGAAAGTTTTCCTGGCAAACATGGAGTTTGGGAGCTGCTTTGCATCATTTGCTTTGCTCACAGAGCCACCGCTGAACTTTGTTTGATGTCTCCACATCTGTTTGAGGAGAAGAGGGCTTGGCAGACCTGAAGAGCTGGGAAATGTGGGATTTGGAATAAATACCAGGGATACAATCCTTACAGACCCAGGATTTTTTGTGAAGGATTGTTACTGGAGCAATTTCCCAATCTACTTGGAAAGCAGCCTGGTGTTTAAACTGGTGATGATGAAGGAAGCAGCCATGAGGAGAAAGGCAGGCAAACAAGAAGGCACGGTCTTAAAATAAACAGATAGCAGACAAAAAGAAAAGAAAATATTCAAATAATGTGTGTCTGTGAAGCAGGGTGTTTGTTTTTGCTGGACAGGTTGCAATTAAACTGTGAAGAGGTATGTAAATAATGCTCCATGCAAATATTCCTGTGGACACGGGCCTGTGATCTATTAATTATTCCAACCCGACAGCAGGATTTTGTCATGGCTGTCTGTGGCATGTTCCTTGCTTTGATCTGTCCTTTGGCCTGGGAGCTGCCAGATTTCCATAACTGGGTCACCCAGTTCTCTCTCAACTTTGTTTTCTGCTGTGAAATGAAAAATTTGCATTTTTCTGTGACATATGCTCAGGGCTTCTGTGAAGACCTTGAGTGGTCACTCTGGAAATCAGGAATCCTGAAATATGTGGGGAAACAGGCAAGAAAATATTCATAGTTGTGAATAAGATGAATTTTCAGTGAGCATTCACACAGTTTGGATGAATTTTTTTGGTTGTTCAGAAAGATGAATGTTATTTTGATGCACAGGAGTGATGTTAAACTCTCTCTGCACTTTGCGTAGTGCAAACCACCACTCAAGTGCCTAAGAATAAATTGTAATAAAATCTTATTATAATTACAACAATAATTATAACATTAATTTTAAAATCTTCTTATCTCTGAGAGGCATGAGTCACAGCGAGTGATTTATTAATTAAAATTGAGAAGGTGATGGAAGGTGCCATTAGCAGCAGTTGCTCTGTAACCACTAGAGAGCGTTCAAGAACTGCTTTAAAGCTTCATTTTCAGCCCATCCCTCGCGCTCCAGGATTTGTCTGAGGGACACGGGACAGTCAGGGTGGTTTGAAGGAGACACAGAGAGACAGCTCAGTCTCAGTTCTGGATTCTGCTGGTGACAAAGAGTGTGGTGAAGGGAAGGAGGCAGTCCTCGATTATTTGGCGTTTTTCTGTGATTATTCCCACCGGGTGTATCCATCCCTAGTGGCCAACAGCACATCAGAGATGGCTGTTGGGAAAAAACAATCTTGGAAGTGTTAGAGAAGGTAAAGCTTTTGTTTCAGTTTTATTAGGAGAAGGTCTGGATTGCATATTCCAAGGATGAGTAAGCAGTCCCAACTCAGTGCTGATAACATTTTATTCTGCCCCATCCCTGAACATTTTTTGGTTTTTTTGGAAAATTCACCATCCTATGAAGAGTTTTGGCTAAAACTGGAGCAGGATGCCCAGAGAAGCTGTGGCTGCCCCATCCCTGGAAGTGTCCAAGGCCAGGCTGGCCAGGGCTTGGAACAATCTGGGATAGTGGGAGGTGTCCCTGCCCAGGGCAGGAGGCTGGAACAAGATATTCTTTAGGATCCCTTCAAGCCACACCATTCCATAATCCTAAGAGATCACTACTGGGACCTCCAGAGAGAATTTTAAAAAATCCATGGAGCCCTTCAGTGCCGTGACTAGCTGCACTTCGTCCTTCCTCTGTAGAGTGCAGTTTCCAAAGGGGTTTGTACCCTTATTATCCATGGAGTCAGGGGAGAAGTGAACACAGCAGTCATTGTTACAAGTAAAACACCACAAGGTTTCTGCTGGACTCCTGTTAATAGTGACATTGAGGAACCCAAAGCTAATTTTCCCTTCAGGAATTATCGCTCCTGCACTGCTCTCCTGTCTTTTCCCCACCAGAAGGCAGAAGCGAGGTTTCATGAGCGCATTTACCAAAAGAATAAATTGCCCAGCAGGAAGATTTACAGCAAACTGACCACTGCTGATTTTCCATGGTTTCATCACCTTCTCACTTCCCATTTTCCAGGGTGCCAGGGCCTCTCCAGTCCTGACACCCAGGCTGTGTGCAGCACTCATGGTACCCTCAGTGGCTCTGTGGTGGGCTCTGCCTCCTCCAGCCTCACAGGGCACGCATGGAAGGATGTATTATCCTGCTGAAACTTCAGGGGGAATGTTAAAAGGAGGATTGTAATTAATTGAGTTGGAATTTGGCCAAGGCAGAGACTTTAATATGTCTTCTTTCCTGGCTATTTTGTTGGGTGTTTTTTTTCCTGCAGGCACAGGAGTTGTATAACACCCTTGTCTAGAGCTTTGACTAATTCCTGGCAGTCCTATTCCCCACAGGAAGGTCCAGCCATGGGGCTGGGCAATCCATTCAGCCCCATGTGGGTGCAGGAATGTCTTTGCTGCTCCCTCATCCAGGTCCCTTAAAGATAAAATTGGTGTGTACAGCATGTATTTAGTAAGAGCCTATAGAGCCTTAGTGCTCCCTTTCAGCACATTGAGGCTTTCATGTTTTAAGCTCTTGGCTAAGCAAATCTTTGTACTTCTTTCCTCCTTTTCCTTAGCACCAATTAAACTCCCTGGGCATATTTATACAAAAATCCCTGTTCTTTCCAAGGCAGAAACACTTTCTCTGTCTTCCCAACAGATTTTAAACCTCAAGATGACTGCAGCAATTTTGCCAGTTAGCAAAGAGAACCAACATTACCTCATTTCTCTGGCAATTCTGCGATGCCATTTGCATAATGTGAGGTTTAGATCTTCCACTGTCACATGCTCCCACTCATTTACCACCCTAATGTCCATTGGAAGTGCATGATGGAAGTGCTGAAATGTTCCTAGTTCTTCGTTTCATATCAGGCTTGGATTGAACCAGTTGCTTAATTTTCCCCAATTCCTGCAGCACTGCAGGAGTTCCCAACAATTTGTCCTCCCAATGTGTTTATCTGAAGTGCTCTATCGTTTTTGCTGTGTTCTCTAATGGCTCTCTCCAAATCAAATGCCTTTATAGCATCAAGGAAAATAACAAGCACTTTTAAACTCCATTCTTCCTTATTTTTTCCCCCCCATAAACTGTAAAAATCTGCATATCTGATTGATGTAACTTCATCCTGATCTGAAGCCACATTGCTTTCCTCTTACCACTCCCTCTAGAACTGGCTCTGATCTGCTGGCTACGATTTTTGCAGAGCTTTTTTCCTCCTCTGTACTGACAATAAACTTTCACCTCCATAATTATTTCCATCAGCAGAGTCACCTTTTGCCAGGACTGAGGCAAGGATTGCCTTCAGCCAGGCACCTGTGAGTCTCTCCCTCCCACACCCGTTTGTAGTGGTGGTTTTTTTGTACGTGTTTCGCAGCCTGTCTCGTTTTTAACTGATTCCCCACTCTGGTGTTCCTATGATCCTGGCTAAATACGGATTCAGCACTGCCTCACAACCTGACGAGTCTGTTCTTGCAAAGTGTTGGGGAGTCTTTCCTACACAGCGATGTGCTGGGTCTGATCCTTCATGTTTAATATGCAACCACAGGGTTGCAGATTCATGGAATCCCAGAAGGGTTTGGGTTGGAAGGGACCTTAAGAATCATCTCGTTCCACCCCTGCCATGGATGGGGACGCCTCCCACTATCCCAGGTTGCTCCAAGTTCCATCCAGCCTGGCCTCGGACACCGCCAGGGATCCACAGCTTCTCTGGGTAACCTGTGCCAGGATCTCACCACCCTCATAGGAAAGGATTTCTGTCCAACATCCAATCTAAACCCACCCATTGGCATTGTCACATGCCTTTCATGGAAAGAAAAAAAAAAATCAGTAATTTTAAATTGATAGATATATTAGATATTTAAAACCCCAGTTTTAAAGTCCTTCTGTTTATTGTTCCTGTAAGCAGGGTTGATGACAAAAGCAGATGCACTCCATTACTCCTGTCACAGCAAACCATGTGGCTTCTTTGTGTTCCAGCTACATCTTGGACTTTAATTAAATATAGCATCTCATTCCTTGGCTCTTCTCTCCACTGTGTCCCTTCGCATACTTTCGTTTTTATTTCCCCCTTGTCTTCCCCCACCCACATTTTCCTTTTCCGAGCTCTCCCTCCTGTGAACCCCTAATTTATTATATCCGTGCGTGAGCCTTGGGTGAACTCTGAGCCCCTGCACTGAGGTGGATGCGATCAGCACTTGCTGAGCGAGGATTTGAGTTTCCCAGAGCTCAGGACATTTTGTACACTTCCTTTTTTTTTTTTTTCCCCTGTCAGTGTGAAATATATGCGGCACATAATGTCATGTGTGACGGGAGGGTGCACGAGAAGAAGAAAAAAAAAAAAAACCCAACAAAAAACAAAACCCAAAAAACCAGAGGTGCCTTCAGGATGGATTTAAAGAAGAAGAAGGAAAAAAAAGGGGTGTGGGGGTGTGGGGAGCAGGAAATAAAAGAAGCCGCCCCGAATGTTTGTTGTCAGTCCTTTTGGCCGGCTGCTCCCGGCTGGTGCCGTTGCTATCGCTGCCGGGGCTGCCCTGCGCGCCCCTGCCTGAGGGGTGTCGGAGCCTCTGGGGACGCCGATAAGGGCGGCTCGGGGCCGGTGGGCTCGCCCTGACCACACAGCCTTCGCCTTTCCTGCTGCTCCCAGGGCGCGGAGCGGGGCGGGAGGCAGAGCCGGGCCCCTTTATCACCGCCCTGCAGAGGAGCATCGGCAGCGCCCGCCGCTCCCGCGCCTTCCCAGCGCCTTTATCGGCTCCTCCGGGGACACCGGGAGCGCCGCCCGGGACACGAGCATGCAGCACGGCCGGGCAGCTCCAGAAAGCGTGGGGTGGTGGGTGTGGACCAGCAGCATTGCTCGTTTCTAGGGATTTCTGTCAGTACGTCTGCAGGAGGCCAGGTTCCCTTCCAGCAGTTTCCTTCGGCGGTCAGGGGTGTGCCAGAAATGTCGTTTCATCCTCCCACCATCCCTCTTCAAAAGCTTTCTACCCTCTGAGGAAGGACCTCAAGGGAATGCCATGCACAGAGCTGATTTCCTCCCAGCCTTCCACAGCTGGGATCCAGTGGGAGCAACAACCACCCATCCTCTGGGAGCCCCCACCCTCCCAGGTACCCGCAGCCTCCGAGGGGGCCGGTTTGGATGGCTGGTGGGCAAGCAGCCATCCCATCTTCCAGTGACGGGGCCCGGTCCCTCTGTGCTAATCCACAACATATCTTGTACCTTGCTTATATATCCCACCGTGGAAATTCTCTGAAATATCAGTTTTGAATACAGAAACTGATGCTCTGCTTATCGGCGTGCTGCTGACCTGGAACCACTCAGGCACATAAATATCCAAGAGGTTTTACACAGTCCTATTGGATTCCTTCCAAATGTTTGCACCTTTTTTTCAGAGTTTTTTTTAGGCCTAGATTTTTGCCTGCAGATGTTTTAGGCCAGCAGCTGGTTTTTTTTGTGGCATGCCTGGTAAAATATGTGAACACCTGAGAGCTGAAGCTGCTGCAGATTTCTGTGATGGTGTATCATAAAATCATGGGTGATTATAGACGTATGAAGAAATTCAGGGCACAAGGGAGGAATTGGATCATGGTGCAGGCGACAAATTTCACCCGAGTCCCTTCCCTGCTGTGCCACAGACCACGGGGAGGAGATCTGCTTTATTGGATGCGTGTACACGTTATCAGCCTGCCTTGGAAAACCTTCTATTTTATTCTCAGTTTTATCTCCCAGTAATCTTTCAAGTATTTCTACAATTGAGCAGATGTTTAATACCCAGGGACAAGTCTAGAATTGAAGGAAAGATATTTTCCAAGTAATTTGGGGGAACCTGACAAGAATCCCTTAGTGCTGGCTGCTAACTGTGTTTTCTTCCTCTTTTGATAGATCTGGTTGTGTCAAGCAAAGTCTCTATGGACTTGGTCTAACAAAGGCATGATGGATCTGACCCTTTGTAATCTTTGCCAATAAAGCTGGAAAAATGTTATTTTTTTTCCTCTATTCCTATCCTGCCAAGCATTATTTTGCTCCCAGGAAAGACTGGCTTTGTATCACGCTTGGTGCAATAGTTACCCACCTGGGCTTGTATCCTTTACCCAAGCATGCCAGCTATTTTTTTCCCTTTTTTTTTTCCAAGGTTTTTTTTGTTGTTTTTTTTTTTTTTTTTTTTTTTTTATTTTATTTTATTTATTGTGCCTCGGCTCTTTCTGAGGTAACGTTATTATCTTGAAAGAAGATTTTCCTGATCAGTTGCCATAATAAACAAAGCAAATCTTCCTTGGGTGATTGCAGACATTAAGCACACTTGGATCCCTGTTGCTCAGGATTTATTATGGACCATAATGTATCTGTGGGATGCATGGAGTGCAAATTCAGAGGGGAAAAAGGGCTCCTATCCCAATTAGGGAAACTAAGTAGGGGAGAATGGTGAGAGACGCAGAAATAACGATGTTATTTCTGATACTCTAATGAAGACGGAGAATCTGTTCAAACAGCTCTCCCAAAATTTCACTGTTCACTTAAAATGTGCTTGCTGCTTGTTAGGAACAACCTCCCAGGCTTGCTGGCACTGCTGTTGTTAATTACTGACTCAGAAGCTGTGAGAAGGAGGTTGAGGATTTAGATTCTTTGGACAATACAGAAATTCAGCCTAGAAATGAGGGATGTGCCGCACAGGTTTATGGCTAACGGAGGCACAGACTGGGTCAGAAGGGACCTGCAAAACTCATCCCATTCCCACCCCGTTCCATGGACAGGGGCACTTCTCAGTATCCCAGGCTGCTCCAAGACCCCTCCTTGGACATTTCCAGGGACCCAGGGGCAGCCTCAGCTTCTCTGGGCACCCTGTGCCAGGGCCTCAGCACCTCACAGGGAAGAATTCCTTCCCAACTTCTATGCAAAAATCTCTCCTCTTCTTTGATTTGTCTCTTAAGTGAGCCCAAAACGACTCAAGGATTTAAAATCAAATCTTAGTGCAGTACAAAATATTCTAAGGTTTTTGTCTGGTTGACCTGCTCATTTTATAAATAATATTTCCTAATCAATGTTCTTCCCCACCAGATCATTCATTCCAGTGTCCTTTGTGACCCCAGCTCAGCTGGGAGCGCAGCGTGATGGATGCTGTGCAAACACAGGTCTGGGATGGATCCTACACAAGCACTTCCCAAGGACGGGGCGGGCAGAAGGTGCTGGGAAGGAAGCAGCATCATTTCACTGTGCAAGTGGAAAACTTCCAGAGGCACACAAGGCAGCTTCCCAAGAATACCCTGGGAACCTCTGGCACAGCCAAGAGCAGAATTAACATCTCCTGAGTCCTTCAAAGATGATCCCTTCTCCCCAAATCAGTTTTATTTTCTAACAAAAAGCCAAAAAAAAAAAAAAAAAAAAAAAAAAAAAAAAAAAAAAAAAAAAAAAAAAAAAAAGAGAACCCTTTGATTTCAGTGATTTAGGCAGAGTCCCAAATGCTCCCAAAAATCCATTGCTGCATTCCCAAGCCATCTTATCCAATGCAGAGAAGAATTTTAACCTCTGTTTCTGTCAAGTTCTGACTCAAAGTCAGGTAAAGGGTGGTGGCTCAGCAGGAGCTCTGGTCCCTCGCCGGCAGTTCTATGAAAATGATTTATTTTTGTCACTTCTTGTGATTAGTCATGTCTCACATGGGGTATGTTGGTACCATCTCGCTCTCTCTTTTTGCTCTGCAGTTTGAATTCATATGTGGAGTGGGTTGCTTTGTTTTTGTTTTTTTTTGTTTGGGATTTTTTTGTTTTGGTTTGGTTTGTTTGTTTTGTTTGTTTTGGTTTGTTTTGTTCTGTTTTGTTTTAGTTTTTTTGCTCAGCACACATCCTGTACACAGAATACTTCAAGGAAAGTATTTTTCTGACCAATCCTTGTGATGAGAAGACTCAGTGTTCAATCTTTATCATTCCAAATAACCAAAAACTAGTGGAGGTAGATGCTAAAAGTTTGTAGCCCACATTTGCAAGAAAAGCAAAGAGCCACTTTCTCTTCCTCCGCTCTATCCTTATTCTAATCCTTGCGCATTTGCAAAGGCTTAAAAGCAAAGCGTGTGGAAATGCCCATGCCAAGTCCATTCGGTTATCAGCTAATTCATTCTCAGGACTAAAGCCCACACTGGTGAAGTCATCCTGGGTAACTGGGCATCCTGAATGATTCTTTTTTTGTCAAATCACTCGCTGAGTGATATATTCAAATTTTTTTTTGCATTGTCAGAAAAAAAAAAGAAGGCGGCTTTCAAGTTCCACTCGGTAGGTTTTTCACGTGTCAGCGGTGGTTTCTTTACGTGTTTGAAAACTCCCACATCCAAATTAACTCACACAAGGTTGCTTTTCATTCATGTTTTTCAGAGAGGGACTTTGAGCAAGAGTATGGAGTGATGAGAAAAGAGGGAATGGTTTTAAAATGAGAGAGGGTGAGTTTAAATTGGATATCGGGAAGGAATCCTTCCTTGTGAGGGTGGGGAGGCCCTGGCAGAGGGTGCCCAGAGAAGCTATGGGAGTCCCTGGATCCCTGGAAATTTCCAAGGCCAGGCTGGATGGGGCTTGGAGCAAGCTGGGATAGTGGGAGGTGTCCCTGCCCTGGAACTGGGTGATCTTTGGGGTCCCTTCCCAGCCGATCCCTTCTGGGACCGAGTGGCCGCTCGGGCGCTGCAGTGACGGATGGCCAGAGCTGGCGAGGGCAGAGCAGGTCACCAGGGGCCTTTCCTTGTCACGCCATGAGCCGCTCTCCTGTCAAATCCAAGGAGAACAAAAGGGGCCATTTGCTGCCGAGCTGCTGCCCAGCTGTGGCTGTGTCTAATCAGAGTTAATTACGGCGAGCGGAGGCTCTGAGCTGCTCCCGCTCCCCGGGCTCCCAAGGACCCACCGCTTCATTCCGGAGCCTCCTCTGCCAATTTTGGGAGCTGCCCATTATCAAGCACCAAAAGGTAGAGATTGCACAGGATCCCTGGCAAGCAGCATAAAGTATCCCAGCTTAATGCTAAAGCAATGACTAATCAGGGCATCCCAGGAGGAAGCTTTGCAGTAGCGCTTGCAAGGGTAATGAGGACAATTTCCATAGCTGTGACACTTTCAGCCAAGCAAAATGCCACAAATCTTGTTTATTCTTATTTATTCTCTCCTGGAGCGGCAGGTAATACAGAGCCAAAAGAAAAGGACTTTTCCTGGGGGAGGGATTGCACCAAATGTTCTGCAGGATGAACAGCCAGGGTTGTTGTTTTATCATGGCAGCACTAATAGCTAAATTCTATTAATTGCTGAATGCTGTTTTGTTTGGCAAATACAGGAAGCAGTTTACATGGCTACGCAAGTGCTCTGGTTCCCAGTCCTTCTGAAATGGTATTATTGTAACGGGATAATACTGATTAAGGACAGTTCCCTGAGGAAGGAGGGCCTTTTGATGACTGAGTCATTTCCTCTCCCTGCTCCACTCCAGGGCGATAGCACTTCTCTGCCACAGGCACACACCCTTTGTAGCCAGGGACTTCTCCACAGAGGAGGTCCAAAGCACAGCCTCAGCCTTAGCTGGAAATGCCTGAGGCTATGAGTCCTAAAAAAAGCACTGGAGCACCAGAAATATACCAGCAGTCCAAGCAGAAATTACTTTTTCCCTCCAAAATATTTCACTTGCCAGTCCCTTTTCAAAACCACTCTCTTTGTCTACACCACTCTACTGGAATGATCTGTCAGCCCCTTAAAACTTTTACTTTTGTTCCCAAAGAGATCTGGCAAATTAGTTTGCCAAAAGGAAATAACACCTCTGCAAACCATGGCAGTGCAGCCTTCTCCTTCGGGACGTGGTCACCTGCCACCAGTGACCACCAGGCCAAGGCTACCAGGTCAATTAACACAGGTCAGAAATCAGTAATAGCAAAACTGTTTACTCCTAAACTACAGAAAATGCAGAGTCAGGGCCTAGAGAGGAAAGATTCAATGCCCTCTCACAACTGATGGGCATCAACACTTCCCAACCATGCAAGAACCAGGGGATCTGATCCTAGTGGAACATGGTAGAGCAGCCCTCAGCCTCTCCTTTCTCTTTGATTTTTGTCATGTATTGCCATGGGGGATGCTCAAATGAGCTCAAGTCTAACTCTGGCTTAGCAAGAAAATGTTCCTGTTATCACTTCTGAGCTCAACCCGGGCCCTTCTCAACGTTTTCCCTTTTGAGGTACAGTAATTGCTCTCCGATTAGGCAGGAAACTGTACCAGGGTTATTGCTCTAAAGGAGCCAGTGTTATCAAAAAACAACACATCAGGGCCTGTCCTCACAGGAAGGGAATCATAAGTAATCAGCAGTGCTATAACGCAATTGGCTGCTGCTCCCTTCCCGCCAAGTGTAGAAAAAAAGCAGTGTAGGACTTTTTTTTTCTCTTTTTCTTTTTTTAAAAATTTTTTTATTTGGTAGCCAAAGTGTTTTAAAAGAGCCCTGGTTCCTCTTTGCCTCCCTGTTTGGCTTCTCCAAACATTGCTGTGTTTCCTCAACAGGATGTAAAAAGCCCTTGGTGTGTGAAAGGATGGGGCATGGGGCCTTCCTCCCAGATTTTGCAGACTGGTGCCATCCCTCCCCTGAGTGCCCTCCCCCCAGTTTGGGAGCAACATTAGTCAAGGGGGGAGAACTGCCCTAGAGTAGAAGAATGATGAAGATCCTTGGGTGACGCCCTTCCTGCTCTTTATTCCCGTTCAGGTTACTTCCCTTGGAAATCCTTTCTAAAAATAGGTGTTCCCCAACACATGGGAATACACACAGGAGCAGTGGGGGGGTGTAATGTTGGTTCTTTATCCAACTACATGCCATAATGGCCTTTGAACCCTGCCCACCACGGTAAGATGAATTAATTTCACTCATCAGGAACTGCATCAATATCATGGCATTGAGCAGGACTTCCATCCATCCGTCCATCCATCCATGCACACACACTTACAGCTGGGTTACAGAGCTCAGCTTGTGCTACAAAAGAAAGCAGAAATATTGAATTTGGTAGTAATGCAGAATCCAGCTGGAAGAGATGGCCAGGGAGCAAAGGGAAGGCAGGTCAGAAAGGATTTCCTGTATTGCTGGACCACAGGTGAGGATTTCAGGGTCCCACCCTGGTCAGATGGTCAGGGGACGTGGGGTGGTGGTGAAGGAGAAGCAGTGAAATCTGTGAGAACAAATTCTCCTGGAGGAGCCTTTTAACAACTCTTCCTGCTTGGCTGAGTCTGCTCTCAGCACAGACCTTCTGAAATCCCTGATGGATGAGAAAAGGAATAAAGCAGAAAACAAAAAGTTCTGTCAAGAGACTATTTTGGAATGTTTCAATATTTTGCTGTTTGGCAAGTTTAACCATGGGTAACAAAAAGGACAATACATGAACCTTGAGCTGTCAGAGAAGAGGCTGGAAAATCGGTTGGTATCAGCAAGAAAGGTCCCAACGTTTTATGCTTATCATGTGTCCCCAGAAATATAAATATTTGTCCTTTGGTCTCTGCTTTTCCTGTCTGTTTTCGCCCCTCTATTAAACATGGAAGTTCTCACTGCTGAACTGAGCCCCGGGATGAGTTGGAGTCTGGACACACAAGGATGTGATCACATCCCCCCCACAACCTCGCAACCTCCCTGGCAGGAGCCTGGGCTGCTCAGAACTCCCAGATAAAAGTCTGAAGAGCCCAAGTAGGAACATCTGCTTTGCCAGGAGTCACGATTTCCCCATTTGGTCTGATCGAGGGGTCATGGTCTTTCAGACCTCAGCAGAGAGTTTTTACCTCAAGGGGTACTTGGAGTGCTGAGCTGCTTTTACATCTCAGCTGCTCTCCCCGAAACGATTTTTGTCAGTTTGGTTGTTTGTTTTAGTGGTGATGTTTTTAAACTAAAGCCTGTGTGCCCAGAAGGCACATAAAATAAGAGGCTTTTAAAAGCCAGAGGATAAATAAAACACAACCTTGAATAAACAACAGGCTTTTGTCCTAATTTCCTCCCATTCCTTAATGGATGCTGATAAACTGTCTGAATTTCTCAGTGCATTAATGCCTCAATGACAGCAACACCAAACCCACAACTTCACAATAGCAATTATTTGATCAAATTGTTAGCTTTGAGGCAAGCAGTTGTTTCATTCCAAGTGGGTTGTGGGATATCATGGCCTTACCAGGCTGCCCTTTTCTCCACCCCATCACAGACAGTTTCAGTGAGAGCCATTTGTCAAAGAACATCCACTCAGGGCTAATACATTTCATGGAAAAAAAATACCTTGTTTGATCAGGTAAGACCACGCACATCATGTTTTGTTACGAATTTTATGCTCAGCACTCTTACAACGTGAAACTGTTCAATTTCACCCGTGCCGGCGTGCCTGCGAAAGTGCCACGATGGCTCCTGCAGTGCCTGGTGTCCTCCACAGAGGCTCTCGCCAGGAAGACCCCGCCTTTGTGGCTTCTGGTCGTGTGGTTAATTCTTCCCCTCACCCAGCTCTGTGTATTGATGGACTTTTCCTTGTGAGGGTGGTGAGGCACCGGCACAGGTTACCCTGAGAGCTGGTGGAATGCCCCATGCCTGGAAAAACTCAAGGTTGGATGGGACTCTGAACAGCCTGGTCTAGTTGAAGGTGTCCCTGCTCATTGCAGGGAGTTGGACAAGATGATCATTCAGGTCCTTTCCAGCCCAGCTCATTCCAGGATTACAGACCCATCACCTGTGTTTAAGCACAAGAACTTCTGTGCTGTAAACAGCAAGGAGCCTTTTTCCCCCTTCGGCCCAGTGGGGATCAGAGCCTGAGCCCAGGATTTCTGCTCCTAGCAGCTTCCAGCCATGAGTCCACTCCCAAAGTGCCCTGGACTTTGCACCCAGGGCAAGTCAAAACAGCCTGGACACGCACCCAGCGCTTTGTTTGGAGAACGTTCCCAGGGCACGTCACGCCCAGTCCATTTTTCCTTCTGAAAGCCGCAGAACAAAGCGGGCCGTGCTCGGTGACATAAACACAGCCAGAAATAGGCAGCAAGCAAAAACAAAAGTTACAAGCAAAACAAATTTACAGAAAAACACAACTTTGGGCATGTCTAGACACAGCGCTAATTTGGCAAGTGTATGCATTTAATCTCTATTTCCTGGTGAGAGAGATTGTTCTTCTTCTGTATCAACCCATTTATTTTTGTTTTTTATTTCAGGACATGTAAAATTTTTCCTGAAGGGGGGTGATAATTTTCACAACCAGATTTAATTTTGCTTCAGAAGCAAGAAAAACATTAAAATAGGCCAATTCATAGAAACGCACTGAAATATTTCATGAAAAATGACCTCACCTCCAGGAATGGAAGCTGAGAATTCACCTGGAAAGCATGGTGGTTTGTTGTTACAAGGGGAACAGATGGGCATCATCCTAAAGAGCAGGAGTATTTGTCCTTCCACTGTTTCTTTCTTAAAGGATTATTTTCTCATGTAGCAAGTAGAGAAGCTAGACCTTACATCATCAGAAACAATCTCTGGGCACCCACGTGAGAATCAAGTAGGGCATGGATTCAAGTATTAAAAAGACTAGTGGGGGGGGGTTCTTCAAGTCTGATTTTAGATAGAAAAAAGGCTGAAAAAAGAGATTTTTTTTATTTATAATTAATAGGCACTCCAATCTCCTAGGCAAATTAAAGTTGCCCTATGCTCAGGATTATCCCAAACCCAAAAGAAACGGAAGCTGAGCATTCCCCTTCCAGCCACAAGCCTTTTCTCTTTGATCCCTGAAAGCATCCTGGACATCACAGCATGCCCTCAGTCCATCCTTGGGAGCTGACAGCCTGGCACAGGAGCAGGGCTGGGAGCACCAGGCCTGGCTGTGTTATGATGAATTCTCTGTTTTAATGATTTGGAGGAAAATATTGTTCGTGAGCTACATAAACAATTTTAATTGGCTCAGGCGCCCAAAATGTGCTTTTTTTGTTTGGCTGCCAAGGTTGCTTTCTCGCTTGCTAATTATGTTTCGCTTTAGCTTTCAGCAAAAACAGGAAATAAAGCATCCATTACTCGAATGACAACTTTTCGACAAGCCAACATTTCAACATCCATTGTGTAATTTCCGACCCGGAGCCAGCTAGGAGCTGAGTGCCTTTAGTGCCATATATCCCCTCTCACAAGGGCCTTCTGGGCCCCTTATGCTCCTAAATAATGTTCGTGTGTCTGAAACAGGCCAGGCACATTTGCTGCAGCTACCCACTACCACAAGATTTCGAGGATCCTGAAGAAAATATTTTTTTTTTTTTTCCCAAGGTCATGGAGCGATGGGAGAAGGAGAAATTGTTTTAAAATGAGAGAAGGTGAGTTTAGATATGGGGAAGAAATCCTTCCCTGTGAAGGTAGTGAGGCCCTGGCACAGGGTGCCCAGAGAAGCTGTGGTTTCCCCCTCCTAGGAAGTGTCCAAGGCCAGGTTGGACAGGGCTTGGAGCAACCTGGGATAGTGGAAGGTGTCCCGAGGCAGAGAGGTTGGAATGAGATGGTTTTTAAGGTCATGGTCTTTTAAGTCCCTCCAAAGCAAAACCATTCTGTTATTCTGTGATTCCAGGTGTCAGGCCATAGGCTGCCCACATCTCTGGAAATCAAACTGCAGAGATTTTAGGGAAAGAATAAATGATGGTTTCTCCTCCCTCTGGTGAAAACATGGTGGTCCCAAGCCCCAGCTCCACAGGGGAGGGTTGCACTGATGAGTGCTTTCCTTCTACATCTCTTTTTCTTTAGTGCTGATATTGATTCTAAGCTCTGATTTCTAGGGTTTTTAAACAAGTCTTGCAAGTTAGGTTTTTTCCCTCCTCCTGAGATGCCCTGTCTTTTGTGGTTTCAAAACACACTTTCAAAAGCATCCAGGATGGATGCTCTGTGCCATTTCCCAGCTCAGCTGTGGAGGAGAAGCTCTTCTTCCTCGTGTTCAGCCAACTGAGCTGTTCTTGGCAAAGCAAGCAATAGGTATCTACCACATGGTGGGGGTGAGTGAGGATGCCCTTTAAATTACCTATAAACCCTTTGATTCAAACTGCTGATGTTGCCATAGGCAATTTGCTAAGCTTATTGATCATCTTCTGTTTAAATTAAAGTTTGATGTCCTGGAACAGGCTATTCAGCAGCGAGAGCTAATGGGATGGGATGAGATACAGGGAGCCAGAGAAACATGCACATGGGGGAAATGGATTGTGGTCAAAAAGGAAAAAAAAAGAGGGTTATATGCTGAATAGGTTCCATGGGTCAGCTAGCAATAAATATTGTGGTTGTAAAAGAATCCAGTGTGGATGCTGCTGGTGGAGGCTTGTCTGTGTAATTAAAGGGAAACGGGCAGCTTGTTAGAAAACTAAAAATTTCAGGGAAAGGAAGTGAAAAAACAAGTGTTGTGATTTATTATAAATGTGTGCTTAGTGATAACTGCTGGAAATTCCAAGTTTTTGGTGAGCTGGGTGAGATTTGAGCCAGTACAGGTAAGAGGTGATTGAGGTAAACACTGGCTGAGGAAGTCAGGAGAGGCTGTCACTGGAAGATGTCTGTCTGTCTCTCCATCTCTCAATCAATCATACAATCATTCATACTCACACAAAATAAAGCTTTGGGATGAAGAAAAATCTGGTTTTCATAAAGAATGAAAGACTCCCTGCTGGAGCCATACCCAGCAAGACTGTGCCTTTTTGTCCCTCCCATGAAAATCAAGGTTGATTTTCTAGTTTTAGATTGGTTTTCAAGCTCTTCAGTGTTTTCATTTCACACCAGCACGTTTGTCCTAAAGTTAATGGAACAAGCACTTGCGGAAGGAATATCAAGATAAATTCTATGGCCGAGTTATCAAAGAAGTAACTGAGAGAACAACTAAACTTTTCCAGCCCTGGCACTAACCTTTGCCCACACTGACCCATGAAGTAATTTCATAATCCCCCCAAACTTATTAAAGCTGAAATAGTACTGGTAAATAGCAGCCCTGCCAGATGTTCACCAGCAACTGGAGCAGCCCAAGCTATGGAAGGTCTCCCTGCCCACGGCAAAGGGTTGGTATGAGAGGGACTTGAAGCTCCTTTCCAGCCCAGACCATTCCAGGGTTCTGTGAGCAGAACCCTGTGAGCAGGGTTCTTATCTCGAGATAAGCTGGCTGCTGCTGCTGATTTTGGCAGGAATCCATCCGATGTTCTCCTTCACCTCCAATATTGCTGCAAATCTGTAAGCCCATGAATCCTTTATAAAGGAAAGGCTTGCAAGATGTGGACTTACTTATAAGCCATCTAAGCATTCAGAATTTTAGTTTCTGAGCCCACCAGCTTAGCATCCACAGCTTCCCTGGGCAACCTGTGCCAGAGCCTCTCCATCCTCACAGGGAAGGATTTCTGCCCCATGTCCCACCTAACCCTGTTCCTCCTGGCCCTTGTCCAAAGTCCAGCTCTCCTGGAGGCACTGTAGGGAGCTCTAAGGCCTCCCCAGAGCCTCCTCGTCTCCAGGCTGAGGCGTGAAGCCTCCAGAGCTGCCGTGTGCCGGGGGACCCAGCGGGCCGCGGCGGCCGGGAGGAGCTATCGCAGGAAGCCATCTGTGCAGAGGCAGCTCTGCAGGAAACCCCGCCAGCACAGCACCCATCTTTTATTATTATTATTGCCCTCCCTGGCAGTTTTTCTCCTTGACACTTTTCCCCGAACGACAGCGGGGAGGAAGTGAGTTGTCAATTGAGCATCATCGCTTGTTCCCAGCCGTGGAATGCAGAGTGCTTTGGTTAAGAGCCAGTGCCTATTTATTGGGCACTTATTTCCTGTAGGCACAGCTCACAGGGAATCTAATGGAAATAGAAATTGTTAGAAAGCTACAGTGGGTGCTTTTAGAATCATAAAAATCACAGAATCAGCTAGGTTGGAAAAGACCTTTGGGATCGTCAAGTTCAACCACAAAAGTTTTCCTGAGAAGGAAAACTTGTCTGGTCAGAAATTCATGCTTTTTTTGGTGAGTTCTAAAAAACTCACCAAAAGTTGTGAAACAGGGGGAAAAAAATCAATTAGTGGACAAAGCCTGATAAAAACTTTCAACAGCTCAGAGAAAAGCAACAGTGCAGAACGTACCTGTAGAATTTCAATGGACAGTCCCCTCCAGAAGCAAAGCCAAGCCCACCTTTCAAATTGAAGTTATATCTTTTTCATGGCAAAATAATGACTTAAATAGACATTAATTCTACAGAAATGGTCACTCATTCTAAAAGAGACACAGGATGATGGGAAGAAAACACAGGAAATGTTGCTGAGATTGGAAACCATCCTGTTGTTCATATTGTCAGTGCAATATTAGGGCACTAATCCCACCTGGAAAATATTTTTCCTCTGCCCAGACCATTGGTTGTGCAATTATTACATCTCCTATTATGTAAGACAAAAAAAACCCCCAAAATCTCTAGAATATTCTCTGAACAATTGATAAAAATCTTCTTCAATTGAAATGTCAAATCTATAAAACAAATCTAAAATCTAAAAAAAACCCTAAGTAAAGTTTATCAATTCACTGTAGATAGTGTTATTCTACGAGATTCAGAGTAAGCGTAAAGCATGTAATTTCTGCCCTACTCTGGTGGGGAACACCACTGGATTTTGTTTCACCTGAGAGAGGCAGCAAGAACCTCCTCGAGAAGATGCTCCAGCACAGACTGCTCAGGGCAGGGCTGGAGTTCCCGTCTCTGGAGGGGTTTAAAAGCCATGTGGATATGGCACTTGGGGACACGGGTTAGTGGTGGCTTTGGCAGTGCTGAGGGAACAGTCTTGGAGGGTTTTTCCAGTGTAAATTATTCCAAGATCTAAGCTGTGGCTGCACAGTCAAGATTTTGCTGGGGTGATATAACAGCACAGGCAAATATGCCCCATTTAAGTTCTGTCCCAAATTTCCTACTCAGCAGGTAGTAAGGGAAATAGGAAATCAGACCTCAGGAAGGCCGAGAAGACATCTCTGAGCCTGAAAGAGAAGTTCCCAAAGCAGAACTCCCTCCAGTCTACAGGGATGTTGGACACTGTCCTTCCCTGCAGCAGCCTTGCAGCTGCAGCATAACCCAGCTGCAGGGGCAGGAGGGGCAGAAATTGTGCAAGAAGCTCAATCGGCGCTGAAATGAGGAAGGAAATAAAGTGTTAAATGATTTAATTCTCTGAGCTGACTTTGTTCCTTACAGATAGACCCAGAATCGGGGCTGATTACAGTGCCTTGTTTTGATTAACGGAGGGAGATCTGAGACAGAGACATTTCTATCAGTTTCAGAGAGTTCCCACATCTTGTATTTCATTTTCACAGTGGGGTCAGGAATTCAAAGAACATTTATCTTTCATTCTTTATGGCTAAAAAATTATTTTCAACGATGCCAGTTTAATGCTAGTCAACTCCACTGACCTTATTATACTTCAGTGGAATTTCTCCAGATTTACACCATGGAAGTAGGTGGACTTTATCTGATGCTAAATGAATTTAAGGGCTTTGAGTACTCTGTATATGCTTGTTCCAGTTCTTGGGGAGTTTGATGGGATATAAGGGTGATCAATTATTTTAGTTGTGTTTCAGCTCTACATATTCCATCAGTCAGGTAATGCAGCCAGAATTTGGAAGTTAATGGGCCAAGTGCAGCCTCAGATGCAGTCTGGGATGATGTTGAGGCCAGGTCCCCCACCAAACCATCACTCCTGCTGCCAGCACCTGACAAATCCGAGCTCCTCTGTGCTGCTGCAGGAGATTAAAGCAACATTTCTTTTGTACTACCCAGAAATCTTTATGTTGGGTGGTAAAGTTAATGTACGGGATTGTCACTCAACCCATTTCACACCAAAGAGCCCAGAGCAGCTCTGAGCCAGCAATCTGGAGGTGAGAACACAACCCACCCATTCCTCAGTCTCAGAGGATGTGTGGAGCCTCTAAATGAATCATTAAAAAGAATTGAGAATTCCTGAACTGTTGTAACTACTGAGAACACCTCCACCCCCAGGAGTCTCCAGCGCTCAGGAATGGCAACTCTCTCTCAGCTTGGTGGGAGAAATGTGTTTTAAACAACTCAGTTCTTTAGTGTGTGTGTTCCTGTTCGCAAGGAAGGGAGACAGGCTTGCAGAGCCCATTAGCTGTTCCACATGCACATCCACTGGCAGGGGGAATTAGTTTCTGGCCGGCACACAGCCGCTGAGTAACACAAAGGACAGAGTCCTTTAATCTTCAGCAGCAGCATAGCAGTGTCCAGGCTTGTCAGAAGCTGCAGGAGGAGTGATGGCCGTGCTGCTGACAGCCTTCTAATTGGGTAGTAGAAAGCAGCTCTAAAGGATGTGTTTGTGCCAACAAGTGTGGCTTGACATCAAGAGAGACCTGCCGAGGAGCCGAGGGGGGAGCGCGGCAGCGCTGGATGCGCTCCGAGCCCGGCGGGGCTGGGGTCTCACAGCCAGCAGAGCTGGGCTTGGCTGTGTGCTGGAAAGCTCCAGCAGGGAACACATTGCTCGAGTGCAATCAGGAGTTGCTGGTCTGGCTGCTCTGCCAAAATGAGCTGTCTGTGTCCTTGAGCTCCAGAGAACCGTGGAATGGTTTGGGTTGGGAGGGACAGGAAAGACCACGACCTTCCGCCCCCAACACACCGCAGAAGATGGGAGGTGTGAGAGCCACAAGCACTGGAAACCATTTGCCCACCATGGGTTTGCCCATGGGTCCTGATTTTCTCTCTCTCCATACCCCACAGCCACCAGAGCTCCCAGTGCTGCCCTCTGCGCTGCTGGGATCCAGCAGCCAGGACCTCCTGTGCCAGCCCCTGCTCCTCCAAATCCCCTGCAAAGCAGCACCAGAGCTGGCAGAAGCTTCACGCTGAAAAACACAGGCGGCTGTGTAACACTGCCTTCACTTAAATATTAATAGGGGATGCTGAATAATTCCACCTTTAGGCTGGAAGGCTGGAAGGCTGGCTGATAGGGAGTGTGTGATAGGAGCTGCTTCACCTACCTGTCACTGTGCTTAGGTGACTCTACAGCTCAGACAAAGGGGAATTGAAACCACAAATTAATCTGAGAGCACTCAGCCCCTGTGGTTTTGGAATTAAATTCCTGCTCTAAATATAAATAAAGGCTGATGGACTCGCTGCCTAAAATATCTGGGAGAGAGCTGTGGCACAGGCAGAGTGAGAGGCACCTGGCCTCAGGTGCAGGCTCTGGCTGGGACAGAAAATACAGGGAAACACGTCCAGGCTTCCCAAGTCTTTGTTGTGTTCCTGATGACCAGAAAGAGAAGCTGGAACTTCTGGGTGATGACACCAGTGAAAAGATCCCCAAAGGGGCTTAGAAATCGGAAAGGAGAGCTCCAGGGAAGGGTGCACTCCAAAGTGGATCTTTATTTTCTTCTGGGCTTATTTCAACCTGAGAGTGGCCCAGTGGCACCTGGTCCATACCTGAGAGAAGAAAACTCAGCGGTGGGTGGATGGTGGTGACCAGGTAGAGTAGGACAGGACAGGATGCTCTGCCAGCAAACTGCTCAGCGTCCCAGCTCTCCCGCTTTGCCACACCCCTGCCAGAGCAGGGATGTGGCATTGCTGGCAGCCCTGCAGGAGCTCCAGAGGTGAGCCAGGGGTTCTGGAGGTGACAGGTGCAGAGAGAAGAGGCGTGAGGTTTGCAGCAAGAGGACTTCAGAGATTGTCGATCTAAAAATCGTGTCAGGATCAATGAATACTCCAACAAACATGATTTTGATAGGGTCACTGTAAAGAGAAGCAGTAACAGCGCGGAGAGACCCCAGTTGTGCTGGAACCAATGCTCTTTTCTCCCTGAAGTGACACTTCTCCATGGACTTGCACGTGTGGGAAGGGAGCGAGACACCTCATACCCATGGCATCCAGAGGCAGCTAATAATTCCCTCGGTGGTGGAGTGCAGCATGTTCCACTAACATCTGCAGTAACTGGAAATTTACCCATCCAATTTTCTCCTCTCCCCCAGCCACAAAGGGAGACCACTCCAATTATTTTTCAGACAGAATTAAGGCTGATGTTTACCATTATCTCCCTGGTAACCCTCTCCTCATGACTACATTATGCAACATAATTGTAAAGCTGCCTCAGCTCACTGGGGTTGTTATTAAATGCACTCAGCTGCTTTCTTTTTTTTTTTTTTTCTTTTTTTTTTCCCAAGGTCAAGGTTAGTAATTAGGTGGCTGGTATGCTTGGGACAGAGCCTTGTTAGGTAGGAAAAAAATTAGAAGGAATTTAAAGGATGCATCAGGCATTCCCAAGTGATGAAATTTCATCAGCAGAGGGTAGGCCAGTGAAGGAAGGTAAATGAGGGGATGTGAAGAGGTCCAGCACATGGGTCTGTGGATGAAATTTGGACAGACTGAGGGCGTGAAATGTGTCGGATGAATTTCCACAGGGAATGTGGGGAAGCAAGCGCTGATATTGCAGGCTGAGGCGAGCGTGGCTCCTCTGCACCACAGCTTTAATTGGAGCTGGTGAAACAATAGTGAATCAGGCTGCTTGTTTTTCTTCTGGCTGGTTTTTCTCCAAAGGTTTCCACCTCAAGTGTCAGCACCTTATTGTGCACGGCAGGGGGGTTGGAACGAGATGGTCCTTCAAGGACCCTTCCAAGCCAAGCCACTCCATGATTCTATGATTCCACAGTCCCCAGGCCGTGCATTCTTGGGGATTTACCTGTGCAATGGGGTGGGGCAGCCCTCAGCAGGAGCTCCTGTTGTTTCCCCAGACCATATGAACCAGGTGACACCAGGCATATTCATTAAGCCCACCTCCTGATACACTTAATTAGGGAATATTGCTTCATCGCATGTTGAAGGAAGTAAGAGCAGAAATAACAATGTTCCACGGGGGAACAGAGGACTGAAGGGATCCTGGAATGATGTCAGGTCTCCTGAAAATATTGCTGGTGAGTGCCAAGGTTATTGAATCTACCTGGTGGCTGTCCCAGGAGGACACACGAAGGAGTGTGTTGACCAGAGCCTGTAATCTGCAAAAGCTGATTTTGTTGGGAAACAGCTTGGAAAGGAGCACAACATGAAGACCTGCAAGTCTGCAAGTGTCTCTGGGTTCACAAATGCCTAATTATATACATGCTACACAGAAATTTGTACAAAAATCCAACAACATAAATATATATACATATCTGTGTCTGTATATATACAGAGGAGGGCCTGAGCTATAGTCTCTGGTTGTCTATAACTCCCTCTGAAGTTTTCCTTGAGGGAATTGCATTCCCAAGTCACCGTTTATTTTCTGAACTGGAAGTATTTGTGGGTCCAGCTCAAAGCCCATGTTGGTTCAGATGTGTGTTTCCCTTGACATGAATGGCTTGGGATGAGATATTTAATGCCAAAGTCAAAACTCTCCCCAGTGTCCTATTGGGGGTCATTCCCATGCATCAGCATAGGAGAGAGTATTTACCATGGAAAAAGAGGGAATTACTTGAAAGGACTGTACTGTAGAGCAGTAGCCTTATGAAAACCATGACAGAGTAATTGGATCTGGCTTGCGTGCAAGGCAGCAAGAGAAATCAATAAAAGAAGAGGGAGGAAATGGGGAGGGGTAACCTTTCACGTTTTTGCAGTGAAATATCCCTTCATCTCACTGCCTGTAACTAACTTTTCATCATCCCTGATGTGATGTGATCTAGTTGAAGATTTCTCTGGGCTATAACCACAGTTGCTGGGCTGGGTGGTTTT
>VWZN01004045.1:382520-413195 GCA_013396955.1 Regulus satrapa
GAGCCCCCCCCGAGCCGTGGGAAGGAGCAGCCGGGAGCAGAGGGGCGCGATTCCCCCCCGGGCAGGGCATCTCCCTCTCGCTCGTCCCCCCGCGGGCTGGTGGGGATGCTCGGCGGGAGAGTGAGCATCCCGCTTCCCGAGCGCTCGGGTTTTCCATCCCGAAGGAGCCTCTCTGCCCCATCCCCGACCCGCCCGACTCGCTGCAGCCGATCAGTGAAAGGTCAGGGCTGTTAGCTGCGGGTGCCCAACTTCCACGTTTTCATAATGCAACTTCCAAGAGCTCGTAGAAAGCTTTGATGGGGGCTGGGTGTTCTGCTAAGAGCGTGTAGACAGACTTGATGAGAATCTCCCTCCCTGGATTTCCCACTCAGGGAAGGGACCGGCTCCCGTGTCCAGATCCAGGCTTTCTCCCGGGCTGCGCTCCCGCTGTCCCCATCCCTGCTGTCCCATCCCCTACCCGGGGATGGTAACTCAGCACAGACCCAGGGTCACTTCAGCCCTCTAGGTGCTAATTAATTGCACTTAGGCTTGTCTGGGATCGTGATAAAAGAGAAGAAAAAAGAAATAAATTATAAAAATCTCCGTTTCCAGATAACGCTCAAAACAGTGCTCTTAGTAAATTGAGTCATTTGTGGTTTGTTTCCTGTGAGATACTAAAAATGCCATCGCTTGGAGCCCGGAACAGGCACACGAGAACCACTGCTTTTGGGGATTAAATCACTTAATTCCATGATGTTTTTACATGTTACGTTTTCTTTTATGCTGTTTTTTAAGAAACGCTAATCCCAGCTCCTAATGATGTCCAGCTTTTATCTACAAAGTTTTTTTTTTTAATCTTTATTTATTTACCTGCCTTGTGTTCTGGTGGCTTAAGTGCTGGCTTAGAAATCCATGGACATCAAAAGCCTAATGAGCAAACCAGGAATGCAGTTCTCATAAACATCCGTTGGGCTGTTCCGGAGCTTAGAGCTCTCAGAGAAACCTGGCTTGGGATTCCCAAACACCCCTCAGATGAAATATTTTGGGGTACACCCCAAAGTTTCAAATAATGGCTAATAAAGGATAATGATGGGTGCTTCCTTCTACGGGAAAGCTCTCAGAAGTTTTCAGCATGGAGCCCACGTGTTAGGAAAGGGAGCATGCGACCCAAAAGGATAAATTTGGAAAAAGTAGGGCCTAGTCATGAGTTCCCCGATTTCAGTGAAAACTCACAGGATGGAGAGCTGGCAGGAGAGGGGTGTTACGACACAGCTTGCAGGGCACAGCAGTTTAAACTTAGAAGGGAGAAACCAGAGCAGAATAGAACCAGATAATATCTCAGGGCTCAGCTTGCCTAAATAAAAACTGCAGGATCACTTTCTCAGCCCAGAAGTTCTTGACCAAAGGTCGTTCCTCCCTGCTGAAGAAAGTAATTTTTGCCCAGAAAACTGCTGATCCAGTAAATAAGCAGGAGTAATACAATTTTTTTCCTGTTGTGTGCTGGAAACTGGGAGCAGAGCTTCTTCATCAGTGCAGGTCTCCTCTGCTGCCACCAGCCCCGGGGAGGACAGACCAATGACAGAAGCAAATTGCTCAGGGACTCTGTGCTGGAGCACTAATCCAATAATATGAAAAAATAGGGGGTCCACTCTACTAGCCACAGGTTTGAAATGAAGCGAGTGCTTAAGGGATGGATCCAGCAGATTTTCTGACTGACTTCTCTGACATTTGGGTGAAGCCCAAAACATTACAAAACTGAGTTCAGGCACCACTCTTTTAATTTTTTTTTCTTGTTCTTATTTTTGTTTTTAAGTTGTGAAATTACCCCAAAAGACACAGAAGTCCTTAAGAAAGTAGCTTGGAAGAAAATTCTGGCTTCTTTTACCAGATTTATCCTAGATCTCCAAACTTTTTAGAAAAAGGATCAAAAGGAGGTGCATAAAGTGTCAGTGCTAGTATCACAATGAAGATCTGTGCCTCCTTTCACTCATGGATGTGTAAACCCCAGATAATTGAGGGGACTCATGTCCTTGGCTAAGGGAAAAAAGAAGTCCTACAGCAACACGAGATAAAATGCTGGGTTTTATTAAAACCAGCAGCGAGACTTAAAACAGTTGGGCAACAGAATCAGCTGTTGTGTTTATTCATTTTGTGCTGTTCTGAGACATGACACCATCGAACTTAGTCTCCAAATTCCCATTCCCCAATGGAAAGCGTAAAATCCCCAGGGTGCCTTTCTCAGTCCTGCTGAAAATGAGCAGAAACGAGGACACCATCCCTGTCCTGACCTGTCCGAGCTCGTGATCGATTTTGCTTCTTCCCGCGTGGACGCTCTCGCAGCGGGTTTCCCTCATCCCGCGGTTGTCTCCTGCCCTCAGGGAGCCGGTGGATGAGGTGCTGCAGATCCCCCCCTCGCTGCTGACATGCGGGGGGTGCCAGCAGAACATCGGGGACCGCTATTTCCTGAAGGCCATCGACCAGTACTGGCACGAGGACTGCCTCAGCTGCGACCTGTGTGGCTGCCGGCTCGGCGAGGTGGGCCGGCGCCTCTACTACAAACTGGGCAGGAAGCTCTGCAGGAGGGACTATCTCAGGTAGGCATCCCGCTCCTCACACCCCTCCTCCCTCCTTCCCATCGTTTACTGGGTACAGCTGGGAATAAGGAATTCATTTGGAATGGCTCTCAAAGCCCGGCAATGGGCGGAATGGCGTCTGCGAGCTCAGGTTTGCAGTATGGGCTCCTGTCGTGGGATCCTTGAATCCTCCGGGCTGGAAAGCTCCTTTTGTTTCAGGCCCCTGCCACAGGCAGAGACGCCTTTCACTGGGACAGGTTGCTCCAATTCCCCTCCAACCTGGTCTTGCAGGGATGGGGCATCTGCAGCTTCTCCGAGCAACCTGTGCCAGGACTTCACCTCAGGGAAGAATTCCTTGCCAATATCCCAACTAAACACACTCGCTGCCGCTTTAAAGCCATTCCCCCTCATCCCATTCCTCCGTCCCTTGCCCAAAGTCTGTCTCCAACATTCCTGGAACCCCTTTAGGCACTGGAAGGGACTCTAAGTCCTCCCCAGAGCCTTCTCCAGAGTGCACAGCCCCAACTGCCTCAGCCTGTCCTCATAGTTTTGGGATTCATATGCTTTTAGTCTTGCTGGGATTCTTCAGTTAATTATAGATAAAACTAGAGATTATCTGTGTTGGTTAGATAAACAACTTGGAGCTGTTTATAGCTGAATCTGTAAAAGTTTGGGGGGGGAAACAAAAGCATTTTTAATGGAAATGAAAGCAGTGCTACACGTCCTGGAGAAACCAGAATTATTTGATAATGTAAAGAATACAGAAAGAACTCCTAGGACTCAGAGTTGTTGGCATCTGTCATTCTGCACATACCTAACCCCATAGATCCAGGTGAAGGGTCAGCGTGGCGTTCTGGCACATTGAGAAAGGGGCTGAATTACAGCAATCTCCCACTGAGCTGGCAGTGAACTGATTCCCCTGAATATTTTAAGGAGGTTTCTGCTTCTCCCAGTATTGCCTTGAAGCTTAAAGGTGTTTAAACCCAGGTAAGAGGTGAAAGATCATTTGGCATTCTTAGGCCTAGTGCTGAATAAACAAGAATTTGCACATTTTGCAGAATCAGATCCTGCAAATACACTTGTTATGGGTGTTTTCATCAATAGCTCTCTGCCTGCCTGTTTTGCCAAAATCTTTAAGTAAAGGATTAATTGGAGACTAAGATATTTCACCAAAATTGGTAACAAAGGATCTTTACATTCTCAATTAAAATGTATTGATCTTTGCTGGTTGTGTTCCATTTTTTCTAACGGATCCCTAAAGTGTCAGGAGGTTTGTGGAACAGGATAATGATATTTGATATTTTCTCAGCTTTTTTAACTGAAGGCTAATTTACTTGCCAATAAAAACAAAACCAAAATCTCAATGGACTTCCTAATTATGCTGTCCCTGGGCTTTGGTGATGGGAATTTTGCTGAGCAGAAATTAAGGACTGAGTTCTGCTAATGGGACCACTTGTAAATCCAGCAGTGATCCAGTGTTAATTACACTTCCCAGGTACTTTAAATCTTAAAATGGAAGCAACAGGAAGTGTGGCAATACAATTAATGCATTTTCTTGCAGTGAAATCCAATGTTTATATTTATTTAATAGCACAATAGATAATATCTTCCCTCATTAATGAAAAATTTGGCAGTCTTTGTATAACCTTAGCATTACTTTCACTGGGCAGAGGTAAACACTGACATCTCCTGGTAGACAAAAGGAATTATGTTCTTTCTCCTTAAAGGTCTCTTAATTTACCAGACATCCTTTTTTCAGTTCAGAAGATTGTTTAAATCAGGCACAGCATATGCAGATGTGGAGGAGGTGGAAAAACTCTTTCCAGAATTAGTATGGAAGTTTAGAAGTCAAACTCAATGAATACATCACCTGTAGCATTTGTCCCTTTAAGAATAAAATATCAATATATGAATGCTTCTTTATTACTGATTTAACTTAATAAACTCTGCAGGGCGTTCATTAGAGGCTCCTTTTCATAGACAATATAATGAGGACCTCAGCAGGGTTTCTCCATGTGGCTTAAAGAGCAGTCAACAGCATAAAACTGTCTCAGAGGTATCTAGGAGGTCTTAGAATGTGTCCTTCTGAAACCCACCATGGATACAGAAATGTTTGAAAGAATTTCCTGTGTGGAGGCAGAGACAAAAGGCAGGAGAGCCTTAGACCATGGCCTATCCCAACACCTTTCCATAAATTACAGAGCACAAGAAAGGCACAAATTATTAACAAAAGGTAATTTCTGTCGATCACAGAAGTGGAAATGTTAATATGGCACAACTTCATGCAGTGCTCTGGGCAACCTTTGCTCCTACAAGTCAGGATAAGGACATTGATCAGATAAGCCAATTATATTGATAGAATTGAGTAGATTTAGATTGGATATTAAGGAAGAATTTATTCCCTGTGAGGGTGGGGAGGCCCTGGCACAGGTTGCCCAGAGAAGCTGGGGCTGCTCCATTCCTGGAAGTGTCCAAGGCCAGACTGAAGGGGGCTTGGAGCAACCTGGGATAGTGGAAGGTGTCCCTGCCCATGGCAAGGGGTGGCACAGGACAGACTTAAAATTTCCGTCCAACCCAACCCATTCTGTGATTTTATCCATGGCGAGATCCTTGGATTTTTTGTTTCAATTTTTGGTGTCTCAAAGTTTCCAGTTCTGCTGGGCAGCTTTCCATGTGACCTCTCTCTAGCCCAGCACCAGTCCTAATGCATCGAGGGTGCTGCGCTCTGGTTTTGTCTGTGTTTTGCCCAGCTGGCTGGCAAAGGAGCTGTGCTCCCCTCCGTGCTGTGTCCTTGCAGGCTCTTTGGGCAGGACGGGCTGTGCGCCTCCTGCGAGAAGCGGATCCGGGCCTACGAGATGACCATGAGGGTGAAGGACAAGGTCTATCACCTGGAGTGCTTCAAGTGCGCCGCCTGCCAGAAGCACTTCTGCGTGGGGGACAGGTACCTCCTCATCAACTCGGACATCGTGTGCGAGCAGGACATCTACGAGTGGACTAAGATCAACGGCATGATCTAGCACGGACGTGCCTGGCGCTCTGTGACAGACACCTCCCGGGCCCAGCTGCACCCAGGAGATCATCCCTTGGGCTGTGGGCTTGGAAACTGGGAGGGGGGGAAACACCACGCAGTGGGCCCTTGGCAGGCAGTGCTACATAGAATGTAAACTACACCCAGGTGAAGGAGGGAGAGCAAAGCAATAGTAGCTAGACTGACTTGTGTTCACAGTACGGACAGTAACTGACATCAGCTGGCAGCTGGGGACAGACGCAGCACCATAACCCATCCTCCCAACTGGAACAGAGTAGGGACTTCTGTAAAGAGATGTTATGACGTTGTCACCTGCAGACTAGGATTGTGCAATTCAGTTTTCTTTCTGTCTAGTTTTCATTACTGAGTTTAGAAGACAAGCTCCCACAGTAGGCGTGATGAGGAATGCTGGAAGGAAAGAGCCATCCCTCACGTGGTCATTTTCCCTATGGCCTTACAATTCGGGTGGGAGTTATTTTTGCATGGATTTTTTCTTTTTCCTTTAAGAATGAACAGTGCATCCTCTAGTCCCAAACTCTTCTTTAAAAAACCCTGCTGAATAGTTGTTTTCGGGCACTGCTGCCTCAAGACGAGATGTTCTCCAGATCATTTCTATACAAATATAAATCTAAAGAGTTGTTCAACTATTTTATTAACTTAGATTATATCAATAAAATATTTGTTGTGTGTAGTAAGACTCTGCAGCTTTAATAAAAATAATGAAAGACTTGAGTGTTGTTATTTTCGGGGTTTTTTTTGTTTTGTTTTGTTTTGTTTTTTGTTTTCTTTGTTTGTTTTTTTTTTTTGCCACAGGGTTTCTACTCTTGTTCTACAGCTTCAGGTTGCATCTCAAAGCACAAATGTAAGAACACCAAGGGGGGCTCAGTAAATCTTGTGCTCTTCATGCTAAGAAATTAGGTTGTGCTGTAGGAGAAATTAGTGTTATGTGACACCAATGCTCTTTGGTGTTTATGATGATGTTTTGGGCTGTTTCTGGGTGTTTTGCAACAGATTGAGTCTGTCTGATCTTGGAGACAGTGTAAGATTTGGGTCTTTTACAAAGGTAGCTCATCCTGATTTTGCTCTGGATTATGGAATCCAGGATAATATCGCAAGAGCAAATACATGTATTTAGAAAGAATTCATTTCAGTCATGTTTAAGGTCCCTTCCAACCCAAACCATTCCACGATTCTATGGTATCAAATTCTCTCCAACTTATTTTTCCTGAGGTGAATAGTTTATTTTGCCTGAAAGCTGTTTCATGTTTCTGATAAACTCTTCTCATCTGTGGTTCTACTTTATTCTTTCTGAGAGTGGGACTACAACTGCCAGTTGTGTTGAAAGGCACTAAAAATTAAAGCTTTTCCCACAACTGAGCAAGTCTGGCAACCGACCCAGAAGATGCTTGGCAGGTCCATTGACTCCATCACTACTGACACATCAGGAACAGCACCTAAATCTGTGGATGTCTACTTGATTATTCTCAATAAACTTGTCACTCAGGGGATGTCCCAGCCACTGGCCAGTGACAATGTTCTGCATTTTACAATGGATATTCTGAGAGCTCTTTCCTTGCTTTTTCTGTCACAAGAAGAGTTGGGAACAAACCCTTTAAATCTCGTTATCGGTGAAATTGGAAACTACACCTAATGAGAACAACTTGGGAAGTATAGTTTGAGGGCACTGATATTTAAGCTATTTTCCAGTGATATGCTGACCTCTGGAGGCCACAGGCAGCTGGTTATAATTATAATTATTAGCCTGAATTCCTGCCAGCAGAGGCAAGGAAAGGCAAGGAAAATACAGCTATCAGCTCTCTTTATTCTCAGTGGCTCCTTGCAAATATTATGTCTGTCTAAAAAACAAAGCCTAAAGTCATGAATGTGTTCATTTACAAAGCTTGGTGGGTGTAGGCAGCATGCTGAGGTAGGGAGGAGGTGCACAATGGTTCTCCAGGTCGTGTCACGCAGAGTGTGAGCTGTAACACTGAGCCCCACGTAAAGGAAGGGCTGATTTTCATTATTTCACCTCACAGAAAACCTTGACTGTAAATTTCGATCAAGGGGTCTCATTTACACCTGGGCTGAGATCAGGGAAGAGTGTTAATAGCTCCGAGAGACCTTGTAGGTTTGCACTGAGTAGACCAAGACCCGTGTTTTGTTCTCGCCTCAGAAAGTGACTTTTGGCAAGGCAGTCCGATATTTTGCTTCTCATTTACCCACTAGCAGAATGGAGCTGTTCTCACTCATTCCATAAAAGTTCCTAATGCAAACACACTCATTCTTTTGCATAAGGTCTCGTTTACACAGGGAAATATATTTTTTAGACGTAAATGTAGGTATTTGTAAAGGAAGGGTGCATGGCGGGTATCACTTTTTATAAGACCACCAGTTTTATTTAGTCTGTAACTTCACAAAGAGCTTACGTTGAATCTGGAAAGTGCCAGAAGAGTCTCCACTTGAGCAGCAGCATTGCTCTCCCCAAGTAATTACACCAATCTGCTGCTGGACTTTTCCCTGACAGATTCTCAATGCTTGCCCTCCGGATCCAGGAGGAGAGAGAGCAGATTTCTCCTGGAATTAGTGTAAACAACACTTTACCTCACCTCAATTATGTTCCTTACAATAAGGACTCTGTCTTGCAAAAACAAGAAAAAAAAATGTTCCAGAAACAACAGCAAAAAGGAAAGCAAAGCTGATTTAAAGTCCTAAGCAAAAGCACCAAAAATCTGAATATGACTTCATCACTGACACTCAAATGCGTCGTCCTTTCCGTGTTTTTGCTATCAGCAGTATTTTAAAAGGCGTATCATCCGTCAAGATTCCCCTTCTTTGTCCCCATTATTCAGTGTCACGGCAGGAAGATGAGAGCATTACCATCGATATCACTTTTTTAATTCCCTGCCCTTGAATAAGGGCAATAAGAGCCCTGCATAATAGAGTTTTCAGCAGAGAGAGTAAATGGGAATCGGTTGTTAATTCAATAGAGGATCCAGAAGCTGTCTCTCCCTTCTCTTTTCTCAAGGTAATACTCTGCCTCCAATTGTCATTATAGCCGAGAATGAAATTATTTGAATTCTGGACACATCAGCACAAAACCCAAGACTCCCTGCCAATTTCGTTGCCTGCTTGGAAGAGAACATCAGAGAGCATCACTCATTTATACGACTGCCAGCCTGAGACTGTAAATTCAGAAAACAAGGAGGCCTCAGGTGCTGCACTTTAACAGGTCTTTCTGCTCCTGAATCACCCCCCCACACACACAAGGTAACATTTTATCTCTGAAAGGCAAAGCCTTCAAGCATCTGCCAGAGCACACGCTCTGTACGGCCTGAATGTGAATTGAAAATGAGACTATTAAGTTTATTAATTGGTATCAGTGACTTAAGGCTTTGAAGGAGATTCATGGCACTCGGGAAAATAATCTATAAAGATTTTTGTTGCTCTAAAAAGACAGTGCAGCATCAGCTTATTTCACTTGCAGCAGGTTCATCTCTTTTATGGAGCACATACTGCACTGCAGCCAAAGGGAATTTTAATGGACACTGGAAAAAATTATCTATTCTTCTGTCCCACAACAACTTAAAAAAACATAAAAAGACACAGAACAGAGAGATGGAGATACGCTATCACAAAACATTTAAGGCGCTATAATTAAATTAAGATTCAGAAGTCTGTCAGTGAGATGAAGATTAAACTGGCAGAAAGTCGAACCGTGTTTGAAGCAACTTGTTCCCTCCTGCTGAGGGTTGCTTTGTACCAGGCTAATGAGGAGGCACATCTCGGAAAGGTTCCTAACAAACCAGCAGATCGCTGATGGTAATTAATCCACGTGGTTTGCAGGAGCATACACCATGTGCCATTTTCAAGTGCCTTGCAAGCATTAATTAATGTGTTATTGTATTTCTTGCTCCCATTTTAAGCCACAAGCCCTGCCCCATAGCAGGCTGCATATGACAAATTTTAATTTTTTAAAGATGTTTTGGTGAAGAGATTTTTCCTTTTTTTAATGAAAAATTGAGCACACCTTTTGCTAGGTGCTCCGTGATTGCCTTTGCTCTGCATCTGGCATATTCTGGTTACATTTACAGCTTGGCATAAAGCAGCAAGGTCTGCAGCTAAGGGAGAATGGACAGCAAGGTTGATTCCCATGGAGGTGCTGGAAGTGGAGGAGAGGCAACAAGGAATGTTGTAACAGGAAGCGACCAGAATCATGGAAAGCTGTTGCTTTGTGGTGTTTAGAGATAAGTAATTTTGGAAAGCTGTGACCCAAGATAAATAACTTCTTCTGTAGTCCAGTGGCTCTGTACCAGCTACGTTTCATGTGATTCCTGAGATGTTTCCTCTTCGAGGCTGTAACTTCTTGGGTTGGTTGGTTGGTTGGTAAAAATTCATAGGTTTTGGATTTCTCCTCTCGTCAGATGAATCATGCATCTCATGTTGGACAACTTTACCAACGTATTTCGTAACAGCTGTGAGCTGGTTTTGAGCCACAAAAAATGCTTCACTTATTTACTTATATTCCAAAGAGACACCAAAGAATTGAAATTCTCCTTCAATAAGGCGTGTAGTGTTCAGTCTGGCATTGTGACAGCTCCCCAGAGCGGCATTTATCATGTTGCTATCTCCTTAAAAATATCAAAGACTTGCAATTATCAACCTAAAGGTGCTTTGCAACACTGGGAAACTCCTGGTGGGCTCTAAGATAAAGGCCCCATCACAAAGTGGCTGTGATTTTTTTTGCAGTCCATGGCTGCGAGCGAGTGCCTAATGAGCCGTGATGCAGCCGCCCTGGAATTCCTGGAGCTGGCCCAGCAGCGAGTGTGACCCACCATGCAGGAGAAGCGTGCTGTCCAGCTGATAAGGACGTGTGCATCAGCAAATACGGCTTGTTTATCCCCTTTATCCCGCTTTGGAGGAGTGCAAGCAGAAAGGGGCTGGGTCTGCACCACACAGATAAGAGCTCTGACCAAAAGGACGACCAAAGGTCGCACCAGGCCTCCTGGAAACTCCCAAAGTGAAGCTTTCAGTGGGAATGGATGACTAAGGGAATTGCAAAGGGCTTCTGGAGGCTTTTATCTCTGTGCTACCTCTCCAAATCTAGCTCAGCACTTCGGTCATTTGTTGTTGTATGCTCTGATGAATGTGCTCTGGCTTGAGGAGTTGGTAGCCAAAAAAAAACCCCACCACTGCAGCCGTGACCGACTGCCCACCTCGTTAACCATCTCTGCTAATGACCTAAGGACAGTGTGTGCAGCTGAAAAGCGAGCTGCTATTTGGGTGACACACATGTGGGGTTTTTTCAGGTCAGGAAAGACTCAATAGCGGTTTTCTCCAGGGATGCCTCATTATTCTCTGTGTTCCTCAGGTAAAGGAAGATCTCCTGAGCTCCCACATAAAGCAAGCAGGGTCAGGGACCATGGAGCATTCCTGCAGCCCCTTTCACCAGGGTCCTTCACACATCCCTTAGGTCATGACTGGGAATCGCACACAGTGAAACTGCTGGAATTGTGTGAAATAGAAATACTTCTGAGGCAAGCATCATGCCTTTCTATGCCATCCATGCTCTCTAAAGTAAATAAACTTTATTTTTTATACTTTCCCAGGTAATGTTTCCAGTTACATTCCAATAGTAGTATCTTCCTTTTGATTTATGTGAGAGGACGACACGAATTGCAAACCAACTTGGAGCTAAGAAGGCTGTGAAGGAATAAAACTCAGCTACACTGGTTTGTGTCAACATGGAATCTTTGATCTGAGGAAAAAAGCGCAGTCTATCAACATTGCTCTCCAAGTGGGATTCCAAGCTCTCCAAACATACATAAATATTTCAGACCCATTTTGGAGCTAAGAATCTACAAGACAAAAAGCCTCGCTAATAACCAAAGACAAGCCTGGAGCAACCTTGATGCAGAGCAGGGAGGACCGGACACGGCTTTTTGATAACCTCAGGCAACTGCTGCAGGCAAAAGCATCCGTGTGGGAGATGCTCCAGAAGCACGAAAGAAGGGAGCAGACTCCAGCTGATGTATAAGCACCAGATGAAATCCATTGGTTGATTCTTGGAGATTCCCTGGATTTCATTTGGCTGGGGAGCTGCCAAGGCTAATTGACCACCGTGTGAGGTTTCGGGAGGGGTTTTGTTGGTTTATTTTGGGTCTACGTGGCTGTAACAAGGCAGGGATTTTTTCAGGTGTTGTTTTATTGTTTCAGGAGGCAGCTCCAAGGTGTACTTTGTCAGAGATCACATTTGGTGGAAATGTCCAACAGGTTCCTGTGCAATACTCCGTATATTCACATAAACATTTCCCTGAAGTTCTGGCTCTGCTCCCTCCCTGTCATCCCTCACATCTCATCTGAGATTCACTCTTGTGAAGCTTGAAGATGAGATTTGTTATCAGTTCATATGCAAATCCCCCCCTGTAAATCCCCCACTATAAATCCTCCCCAGGAAAAGGACTGCTGAACTGTCTTTATGTTTGTGTGATTCACCAGAGTCACCGTACAGCTCCCATTTTGAATTTTCCTGCCCTGCTCTTTCTGCACTCTTTATTACGGTCACTGCTTGTGTTGTGGTTAATTTTACATGATCAGATTTCCCAGCCAAGGTCACTGCCTGGTTATTCCTGTGAAGCTCTGACTTTATTGCATCTTTGCTACAGCAAAGAACAAGCCCAATAAGAACAGTATCATAACAACACAAATTTTCTGGAGCTCAACTTCTTTCTTGCTACAGTTCCCCAAGCTGCCTCCTCCCCTCAGAGTCTCCATTTTTCCCACATACTATTGTCCATTTAGAGCACTAAAAAGCTGATCTTGTGAAGAGCAGACTATTCTCCAAGACCTTAGCACATTAGCTGAATTTCCTGAGACGCTCAGCACCCGGTGGTGAAGATCCCCAGTGTGTCATTTCATTAGATTTTCAAGAAATAAAAATAAATGAAGGATGCTAAATGCCTCATCATCTCTCACAGATTAAACACAGATGCGTGGAGAAATCGGAGCAGTTTTCAGCCTGATGAGTATCTCTGATCTATGTGACCATTTGGGCTCCACGGCTGGTGATAATGGAAGAAAAATTAGGCACCATTATGAAAGTGGAAAGGAACCTTTATATCTAGGCTGAGCTAGGAAAATTCCATGATAACTTACTGGTGTCAGAGTTTCTGCAGCTGTCAGTTATCTTATGAAGGATGCAAAGGATGCTGTGGGTAAAACATTGAAATACTACAATTTCAAATGGGTTTATGTTTGCTTTTGGTTCTGTGGGTTTTGTTTGGTTGGCTGCTTTTTTTTTTTTTTTTTTCCTTCAGTCTCAGCAACATATATTCCCACTTCACTAATTTTTTCCATTTGTTTGGGTTTTTAAAAACAAAAATTTTTAGGATATCCATTGGGAAAGTAAAATGCCAACCATTCCTGCACTTGAAGAGCCTCTAGCTTGACCAGGGGTTTTAAAACTGACTTTTATTGCTCCTCCACCTCCATCTTTGCCACTGCCTAAGCCCTTGAGTAACAGCTTGGACCTATGCAAGTCCTAGAAGCAAAACTATCCAGGCTTTTGGCAAAACCTGAAAGACATAAAGAATTATAGACCATCTCTTGGCTCTGCATTATTAGATTTTCATGGGCCACAAACCCAAGGACAAACCCAAGCAAATATAATTTTATTAACATTTTAAATATACTTTTGCTGTTGTGTTTTTTTCTCTACAGAGAGCTTTACAATTATGGAAATTATAAAGGACAAAAATCTCCCCAACAGCTAGCAATAGTGCAGCCATAAAACCACCCCCTTCTTCCTTTTCAGTTCTTATTTGAGCAGCGTTGCTAGGACAATGAAATGTTTCATTAAAATCCTATTGATAGCCAAAAAAGAAGAGAGAAAATAATTTCTAGGGTAAAATCATGCAGAAGAAATAATTCTCTCTTTCCTATAAGAATATTTAACTCACTAAAGGTGAATGGCATAAAAAGAGTAGTCTACTGCTTGTGCAGCTGTCACATATATAACATATGATCCTGAAGATGCAACACTTTTTTTTTTCTTCTTTTTGGTTTATTTTGATGATATTCAAGTCAGTAAGTTATTTTCCCAGTCTCAGTTTAACCCACTTATTATTCTCCATTTAGATCACTAAGAAGCTGATCTTGTGAAAAGCAGACCGTTCCCTGACCCAAACCCCTTGGCACATAAACAGAATTTCAAGAGACCACGGGCTGAGTTCTGAGGGCCGGATTCTGAGGGCTGAGTTCTCAGTTCTGAGGACTGAGTTCTGAGAGTGGAGTTATGAGTTGTGAGGACTGAGGGCTGAGAGAGGAGTTGTGAGTTATGAGGACTGAGGGCTGAGAGTGGAGTTGTGAGGAGTGAGGACTGAGGACTGAGAGTGGAGTTGTGAGGACTGAGGACTGAGAGTGGAGTTGTGAGTTATGAGGGCTGAGAGTGGAGTTGTGAGGACAGAGAGCGGAGCTGTGAGTTATGAGGACTGAGGACTGAGAGTGGAGTTGTGAGGACTGAGAGTGGAGTTGTGAGTTGTGAAGACTGAAAGTGGAGTTGTGAGGGCTGAGAGTGGAGTTGTGAGGACTGAGGGCTGAGAGTGGAGTTGTGAGTTATGAGGGCTGAGAGTGGAGTTGTGAGGACAGAGAGCGGAGTTGTGAGTTATGAGGACTGAGAGTGGAGTTGTGAGGACTGAGAGTGGAGTTGTGAGTTGTGAAGACTGAAAGTGGAGTTGTGAGGGCTGAGAGTGGAGTTGTGAGGACTGAGGGCTGAGAGTGGAGTTGTGAGTTATGAGGGCTGAGAGTGGAGTTGTGAGGACAGAGAGCGGAGTTGTGAGTTATGAGGACTGAGAGTGGAGTTGTGAGGACTGAGAGTGGAGTTGTGAGTTGTGAAGACTGAAAGTGGAGTTGTGAGGGCTGAGAGTGGAGTTGTGAGGACTGAGGGCTGAGAGTGGAGTTGTGAGTTATGAGGGCTGAGAGTGGAGTTGTGAGGACAGAGAGCGGAGTTGTGAGTTATGAGGACTGAGAGTGGAGTTGTGAGGACTGAGAGTGGAGTTGTGAGTTGTGAAGACTGAAAGTGGAGTTGTGAGGGCTGAGAGTGGAGTTGTGAGGACTGAGGGCTGAGAGTGGAGTTGTGAGTTATGAGGGCTGAGAGTGGAGTTGTGAGGACAGAGAGCGGAGTTGTGAGTTATGAGGACTGAGAGTGGAGTTGTGAGGACTGAGAGTGGAGTTGTGAGTTGTGAAGACTGAAAGTGGAGTTGTGAGGGCTGAGAGTGGAGTTGTGAGGACTGAGGGCTGAGAGTGGAGTTGTGAGGGCTGAGAGTGGAGTTGTGAGGACTGCGGGCTGAGTTCTGCTTCAGAGCTCTGAGGCCTGCTTGAAGAGTTCTGAGGGCTGATTTCAGAGCTCTGAGGGCTGAGTTCTGAAGGCTGAGTTCTGATTTGGGAGTCCTGAAGGCTGAGTGCAGAGCTCCAAGGGCTGAGTTCTGAGGGCTGATTTGGGAATTTTGGGGGCTGATTTAGGAGTTCTGAGGGCTAATTGAGGAGTTGTGAGGGCTGATTTGGGAGTCTCGAGGGCCGATTTCTGAGGGCTGCGTTCGGCGTTCTGAGGGCTGATCTTGCAGCTCCGAGGGCAGACTCGGGAGCTCCAAGGGATGATCTGGGAGTTCCAAGAGCAGATTTGGCAGCTCCGGAGGCGGATTTGGCAACTCCGAGAGCCGATCTGGCAGCTCCGAGAGCACATTCAGCAGCTCCGCGGACAGATTTGGCAGCTCCGAGAGTACATTCGACATCTGCGAAGGTACATTCGGCAGNGATTTGGGAATTTTGGGGGCCGATTTCTGAGGGCTGCGTTCGGCGTTCTGAGGGCTGATCTTGCAGCTCCGAGGGCAGACTCGGGAGCTCCAAGGGATGATCTGGGAGTTCCAAGAGCAGATTTGGCAGCTCCGGAGGCGGATTTGGCAACTCCGAGAGCCGATCTGGCAGCTCCGAGAGCACATTCAGCAGCTCCGCGGACAGATTTGGCAGCTCCGAGAGTACATTCGACATCTGCGAAGGTACATTCGGCAGCTCCGAGGACAAATCTGGGAGTTCCGAGGGCAGATTCGGCAGATCCGAGGCCGGATTCGGGAGCTTCGAGGCCAAGTTCAGGAGCGCCGAGGGCAGATTCAGGAGAGCCGAGGGGAGATTCGGGAGCGCCAGTGGTACATTCAGCAGTTCCGAGGGCAAATCCGACACCTCCGAGGGCAGATCCGGGCGCTCCGCGGATGCGGCGCAGTCGCCGCCTCCGGGAGTCCCTCCTCGGACAGCGCAGAGGGAGGCGCGATGGGCGGTGCGTCCCAGGAACGTCTCGCAAGATGGCGGCGCCCCCAGACGCAGAGGGTTCCCCAGCCCTCAGCTTGGAGCTGCTGCCCACCGACCCGCTGCTGCTCATCCTCAGCTTCCTCGACTACCGGGATCTGGTGAGGTACGGGCGGCCCGGGGGGACGGCCCGGGGGGCCCGGGGGGATGGCACGGGCGCGGCCAGCGGAGCGCTCCCCGGGCTGTGCGGGGAAAGGCTTTTCCTACCTCCGGAGGAGGCGCTGAGCGGAGGACACGGCCTGAGCACCCTTCCTTTCCAGCGGTTTTCCCCCCCCTTTTACCTTCATCTTTCTAATAAAATGAAGTGTTTCCTTTTGCCGAGAAGGTGGTGAGGCCCCGGCACAGGTTGCCCAGAGACGCTGGGGCTGTCCCGTGCCTGGAAGTGTCCAAGGCCCGGCTGGATGGGGTTTGGAGCAACCTGGGGTAGTGGAAGGTGTCCCTGCCCACGGCAGGAGAGCTGGTTGATCTTTAAGGTCCCTTCCAACCCAAACCATTAAATGAACGTTTTTTTCACTTTTTTTCTCTCCCCCCGTTACGTGTTTGTACCTAAATGAAGCAGTAAGTGAATTTGTGAAATTCAAACTTGTGTGTTCTGCGGGCAAACAAAGGGTGGTCTTTGTGTTAGTAAATTTATTCCACCCTTTGAGGAAAAACAAACGAAACGAAATAGGGTGACTGTTCAAGGGAAAGAAAAAAACGTGAATGAAAGTGGCAGGTGCCTCGGCCTCGGTGGCTGAAGGGTTGTGAGTCACACGGCGAAGATGCGAGTGTGGTTTTGGGTAAAACCTCAGCAGTCATGTGCAGGGTTTGGCAGTGATTGAAACCGCATCAAAGAGGGAGGAAAGAGTATAAGAAGAAAACAGAATATGACCAGAAATGTAGGGGTTTTTATTACCCCTGATAAATATTAGTCAAGAATATCAGGTATCTCCCTGATACCTGATAAGGCTATCTGGGGGAATTCTGTTAGGATATCAAGCAAAAAAGACATTAAATATAAGCAAAAACTAAAACCGTTGTTATGGTGGGGCCCTGAGATATTTGATCATGTGCCAACTTTTCCATTGTTTGTGTAATTAGTGAGAATGGCTTTAATTGAGCTTTTATCACATTTGAAGCCACATGTTCCTGTGATGCTGTGGTGACTTTCTCCCTTCCAGAAATTACAGGCTTGATGGATAAACACCCGTACGGTAGATTTCTGCAAGGGCTATTTGACTTTTGGATATTTCAGTTCCCCTGCTCCCCAAAAGTATAAAAAATCCGCATGTAATGAAATTTTTGCACAGCCAGATGTCCCGGTGTGAAGTGAACGCGTTTGTGGGGGTGTGGATGGAAAAGATAATGTCAGAGAATGCAGGAGAATAACTTCGTTGAGGTTGAGTTTGAGATTCTCATTCTAGTTTAATACTAATTCTGGTTTAAACAGCTTCTAAAACCCCAAAAAGCACTAACTGGAATCTTGTTTGGTACTTGTTCGGTACCCTAATTTGGGGTATTTAGATGTTAATCACAGCATTTGAAACACACACCTGGCTCTGTAGAGCAAGCTGCCAGAGGAAGTGCTGCTGCCACATCTAAACTGATGGTGTCTTTTGGGGACTTTCTTCAAAGCTTGTTATTTAAACAATTTAAAGTGGAGTTTGTCATACTCAAACTCTATGGCTTTTGTAGCTTACTGTGGAAAAGATAAGGCAGAGCCTGACCATCCAGATAAAAAGGGATTTAAATCATAGCTAGCCTGTGCTGCTGGAATGCTTTCCACGGGTGGAGTGGAGTCATGCTGGAATCTTTCAGGCACTGTTTACTCGGATGTAGGTCTGCAGGGTGACCTGCTTTACAGAGGTATTTAATTGCTGCCAGTTCTTTAAGCGTGTGGGAAAGTAGTTCATGACTTCCACAAGTGCGATGAAGAGCTTTCACCGTTGTAAGCACAGCTCTGAAAGGACAGGTAAATCATTTTCAAACTCTGCGAGTACTTACTGAGAGCGCCATGCGTGATACAGCGTTTCTCCCTGTTTGTTTTGCTGCAATCACATTTAACGATTTTATATTTATAGTTGCTGCTATTTGAATCGAAGATTAAATCAGCTGTCCAGCCATGACCCACTGTGGAAAAGACACTGCAAAAAATACTGGCTCATTTCAGGGTAAGCGGGATTGTTGGAAGCTTTTTTTTCCTACGAGAATGAATTTCTAAGGGATGTTGTTTAGCTGATTTTCAGTCCATCTTACATCCAGCTCATACTCTCAGCTTCTCCGTAGCTGAGAAATCTGAGTAATGAAGGATGTGAATTAGCTTTTCACCAGCTCTTAAGGTTCACTACCAGACAGAGCTCTGTTCAGAAGGCACTCTGTGTAAAGGAGTATTGTTTCTACATTTTTCCCTAAGTACCCCAAACGTTTCCTAATTCTGTTCCAACTCGCTGTTGAATAGATGCTGGAATTAATTGAGTTTGTGTAGCTTCACATGGCACGGAGCGTTCCTGGGTTAATGTTATGCATCCCGTTCCTGCCAAATCACAACTAACAGCTCCTCGGGTTTGGAAGGCTCCTCAAGCTGCCGTCTGAACGCGTTTTCTCCTCAGGGAGGAGAAGCGCCGGCGGAACCAGGGCTGGAGAGCCATCTTCATCAGCACCTACTGTGACTTGGGCAGGTACATCCACTGCTACGCCACGCTGAAGAAGGCCTGGGATGACCTGGAGCAGTACCTGGGCCAGTGGTGCCCACGCATGATCAGCTCTTTGAAAGGTACCCCGGCACGCCTGGGGCTCGGCTGGCTCACCCAGCCCTGCCTGTTACTGAGCCTCTCCTTTCGTCAAAGGTGTGGGCCTGAATTAGCAGAGTCCTGGAAGTCAGGTCGATGTGCTCTCCCTTCCTTGCCCAGTTCCTCCTGATCCACAGATTCTCTGAAATCCAGGTGGTTTGTTTCTAGTGACCGCTCTGCCTTTATCACACTTTTAGGTTGCTGTGACCTATTGTTTGCTATTTTTTTAGTGCAGTAACTCCATTGCTTCAAGGACCTGCTGGTGGGATTTTATTTGTGAGGTTTTCATAAGACCTCACTGAAGCAGTGTCACATGAAAGCAGACATTTTAATCTGTAGCCAAACAAAAAGGATGTTATTGGTTTTTTTTTTTCTGTAGGTCTTACGGCGGTCCAGTGCTGGAGCAATAGTTTTTCCTTTTTTTTTTTTTATTTTTTATTTTTACTCCCCTCCAAGATTCTATTTTCAGTTTCAGTCTGTATTTAAATACTTGAAATACTTCCAGTGTTCTAGGTCATAAATCACAGTAACAGTGAGTTTGGGGTTTTGTGGTACAGGGGGCAAAAATGCTTTTACGTTTTTAGCTGCATTTCAGTTTTCTGTATGAAGCTGCTTTTTGGTCCATGATGTCTAATTTAACCTGATCTGTGAAACTAAGAGACAAATTATCTCTTAAGAGACAATATTAAGAGACAGATTATCTCTTTCCCAGTTAAATCTTGCATTTTCTTGGTTTGCTTGGATAGTGCTGGATTCTTATGTTCTGCTAAGTATTTTCCAAGATAGAACATGAAGCTTTTATTTAGGTACAGAAAGACAAAAATAAATTTTAAATTACCAATTTCTACTCTTACATAATGACGGCAGATTTTAGATAAAATTTAGGTCTTTTTCATACCATTTGTAGGGGATATTGCTTCAATGAATTGTTAATTTATGTCCTGTTAATGAGACAGATAATGAATGTAAAAGGGTTTTAAAAAATCGGATTGGGACACACCACAGAGGCCACCCAGTTGATTTTTGCTAGAAGCGAGGGCGTTGGAGCCCCTCTGAAGTGCACGTGGAAATGTAAGAATAGTTCTTCTCCCCCCCTTTGTGTTGTTGATTTGAAAATCCCCCTTTTACAACCCATTTATTGCTTCAGCTTCCAGGTGAATGGGAGCTGCAGCCAGCATTTCTGTGTCACCGATTGAACTGGAGCCTGAAAGGAGCAGCCCTTAGGGAGATGAAAGAGTAAAATCAATACTGCCTGAGAGCTGTGACTGGGACTCAGTTATTGGCAGTGTTGAGGGGAAAGGGCTCATTCCACTTTACAAACATTTGCCGCTTTCGGGCCTGTTGAGGTTGCGCTGGGCTGAGGTTGCTGCTGTATTAAATAATCAGTTATAGTCATCATTTTCCTTTCCCGTTTTTGTGATACTCACTGTGCACCACCCAGCACACAGGAAAGCCGCCAGATACTGACTTGAGTCCACGCTGGTGGGGTGAGGGCCTTTAGAGATCCCATCTTTGTGTTTGAAACACCCGAACCGTCCTTTCTTTTCCAGAGAGCGTCAGGGAGGAAGATCTGGATGCTGTGGAAGCACAAATCCGCTGCAAACTCCCCGATGACTATCGGTGTTCGTTCCGTATCCATAATGGGCAAAAGCTGGTTGTTCCAGGGTAAGGACTGCAAGCTGCTTACCGAGTTCTAATTCTTTTTGTACTTCTTAGGCACTTCGCTTATTAAAAGGTGAAATGTCCCCTGAACAGGATAAATGAAGCATTTAAATGTATTGTGACTGAGTCACCGCTTAAGTGACACTTCCAGAATTGGCTGTCTTCTAATCTTGGAAGTAATTGGAAGCCCAGCATGGTTTTCTAATTGCTCAAATTACTCTTACACTTCCCCTTTTCCTAGTGAGAACCCTTGTCAGTTTTTTGCAACGACTCAAACTTCCAGCTGTTAGACTTTTAATCATAGCACTGCAAGTTGCTCCCCTGAAGTTTGGCCTTGTATTACAGAAATAAATTAGTCCCTTGCACTCTTCAGGCTTCATTCTTTAATAATTCTTTTATTCTTGAAAATGGTTAGGGAATGACTTAAAACCACTTAGTCATTTTAAGGTAGAATCAAATCTTCATTTTTGCAAAATAAGTTTTCTCAGTAGAAGTTTTATGCAGTTTCTGCAGTGAAAAACTCCCTTTTACATTAAAGTTAAAAGGCTGATGGCCAAAGTTTCTGGTATTTCCACTGTAGAAAAATTAGCTGTTTGGAGCACCTGATAAAGTGCTGCAAACATAATCAAAAGAAAGATGGAAAACTACAGCAAATCTTTGCAATTCCTCCTGTAGGGAGGAACGCACTCATATTGCTCTGCCAAAACCTTCACTCGTAAAGAAGGTGCAGCTTTCTCCAGTTGGAGTGTTTTATGTGCAGAAGGGATATAGGAAACTGTTTCATGAAACCATAAAGGTGATTTCTAGTTCTGTTTTCCAGGAGAGACGTAAACATTTTTTAGAGAGGAGATAGGTGCCCCAGTTCCATAGATTTCAAATGGTGCTCTGCGGGTTGTGTGCTCCCTCTCTTCCCACTGTTTCACTGCCAGGAAAGCTCTGCTCTCATGATGTGGCTGTGGAGGGGCTGCAGGGGCAGACACAAGGCTCTGGGGACATCTTCCAGCTAGGAGAAAGGCTGCCAGGGGAAGGAGTGTGTGGGATGAATCCTGGGAAGATCAGGGGTAGGCAGTGGAGGTTTGTGCAGATTGTTAGATCGGAGACGGAAGCGATGTGGGGCTTGTCCTTGTTAGAGGCTTCAGGTTTCTGTGCTGTACAACACGCTAATTCCAGGCCAGACTTCTAAGGAGAACGAGGCATGGAACCTGTTACCCAGGATGGGCTCAGCTTTTAGCATGCTAACATGTGGCAGCTTGCACCTGAGTCACTGCTTTCATAACACCAGTGGAAGCTCAGCATCTGCAGGAATTTACATCTCATTTGCCTTTCCCCGGGGGTCCAGCTGGGAGCGTGGGTGTGGAGCGTACACTGGGGTTTGGGTGATGCTTCCACAAAGCTAGGGCGATGTGAACTAATAACCTAGCTCAGCATATGGATATTGAGCTTAGATTTCCCCTCAGTCTAATACCCATCCAGAGCATTGAAAGAAGCAGTTTCCAAAAGGTCACGAGCCAGCTTTGCCTTGCGAGCGATGTCTCCCGTTCACGTTCCCTGCTCTCGTTGTTCCCAGCCTGATGGGAAGCATGGCCCTGTCCAACCACTACCGCTCCGAAGACCTGCTCGACATCGACACGGCGGCCGGAGGCTTCCAGCAGAGGCTGGGGCTCAAGCAGTGCCTGCCCCTGACCTTCTGCATCCACACTGGCCTCAGCCAGTACATGGCCCTGGAGAGTGTGGAGGGGAGGAACAAATACGAGATCTTCTATCAGTGTCCGGTGAGGAGGATGCGTTTGTGTTTCCCCACGTGCTTTTGTGCTGACCGGTAGCGCGGGAGCCTCAGTGGGAAGTTGAATCGGTAAATTCAGTGGTTGGGGGAGCACTCGTGTGAGTTTTACGTGTCTGGGACTAAAATGATGCACGAAGCAGCCAGACTTCAGGTTTAGCAAATATAGGGAAAATATTTAATTTAAATTTTGCCTTATTTAAATTTTAACCTTGAAATTCCAGTGCTCACTAATGCATCCTTAAACTTCTTTCCCTTTCAGGATCAAATGGCTCGCAATCCATCTGCTATTGTTATGTTTATTACAGGTAACGCTTTAGGTTAAATATTCAAAATAAAATAGTCACTGTGGGATCATCCAGCATATTCAGAAGTATTCCACTTGGCTTAATTTTGGCTTACCATGGGGTGGAGGGGAAGTTCCGTACACAGCATTTCTCTTGGCATTTTGAAGGTGGCAGGTAAATAGATCCACTTCCTCCATTTAGAGCTGCTTTATATAAGGTTTGCATTTTGTGGATTAGTGGTAGAAAGGAGGATAATAAACCTGGAGTCCCTTAGAATTCCAAAAGATCAAAGGACAGCACACACTTCTCATGCTCCAAGGAAGAAGTGGTAAGTACACTTAATCTAACAGGAGTGGGAATACTTGATAACACATCAGGGAAAGCAAGGATAATCATTTCTTGGTAGCTCAGCTTCAATCCAATTTTGAATCACTAATATTGACAAAGAGTTGAACTCTCTACTTTTCTACTGAACTCTGTATTGCAATGCTTGGAAGATTTATGGCTGAGAAATTCTTGTGCAGAGAGCTGGTATGTGGAACTCTCTTCTTTGAGAATTAAATGTGACAGCTTGAGTGTCTGCTTAGCAATCAAGCTGTTCCAAAATAATGGCTGTGGGTGTATAAAAAGGTGTTCTCAGACAATGGCTGCAAGCGTATAAAATCCCAGAATGACATACAGCCTTAGTCTTCTGAGACTGTAGGGGAGTGCAGAGTGTGTCTCTGATTTATCCCTCTTTTAAAGGAGAGGAAATGCTGCAGTGTTCCTTAGAAGCTTTCCATATGGAATCCAAGTGAGGAGACACAACTGGAGACCCTGATTATAATGTTAAATACTTAGCTAAGAGATTCTTTGTGCCATTTCTGGTGGATTCACCCTGAACTCTTCAGTTCTTAATTGGTTTTTGCAAATTGTCCTTGTTGGTAGAGTGATCTGGAATATTGACTGACTCATCTCAGTAAGCCTGAGAGTTCTTTATAAAAATAATCAAAGCTCTCAACTTTTGCCTTGAAGTATTGGCTGTAATGTGCTTAGTGGTAAATTTGCCCATCCTTAGGAATGCTTTTCTTCCTTGGCATCCAGGTACATCTTACTTGGAGTGGTTTACATCCTATGTAAACAAAGTTGTCACTGGAGGTTATCCTATCATCAGAGACCAGATTTTCAGGTATTGTGCCTGGGATTTGTAACCTCAGAGCCGTTTTGGTGCTGCTTCTACGCGTGCTCACCTCTCCCCAAGTAGTTCTGGGTGTGTGATACCAAAGCTGGTGATGGGGAGAAGAGAAAGCCCATGAAACTACTGAAAAGAAGCATGTAAACCAGAATGCTTAAAGCAACTCAATTTTTTTAACCAAAATCTTCAGCGCTTTTAACTTTGCATTAACGGGACTGGAATTTTGCATTATAAGTGATCTGAAGTTTAGCCAACAACGTGATATTTATTCTGTGTGCCATGAGTGTGTTTTTGCTGCGGGGCTGTTCAGAGTTATTAAAAAACCTAATGTTTCAACTAATTGGTCTCTTGAATATGTAAATAGGCAAGACTTCTTCTGGTGTTTGAATCTTCACGCATTTGCAATTTCTTATAAATAGAATCAAGACCCTTAATTCTGTCAAACTGGGATGCTGTAGAACCCAGTCCTTGAATCTATAAATAAATTTCCTGCTAGAGTTTCTAGGTTGTTTTTTAAAATACAATGACACATCCCTATTTAAAATGTGTTTTTATTGATAGTAATGATTAATCATAATTCACCACTTTATTTGTTTAGTTTTCTGCATTGAATGTGCAGAGCTGCCTGCAGAGTTAATGCTCTCCTCTCTGTAGGTATGTGCACGACAAAGATTGTGTTGCTACCACAGAAGATATCACTGTGTCTGTGTCCACCTCTTTTCTACCTGAGCTCAGTTCTGTACACCCACCACATTATTTCTTCACTTACAGAATCAGGTAAAAATACCGGAATTAACTCTTGCAATGCAGGATAGACCTGTGGAATGTTCAAAGCAGATTTATGCACAGCACTCAGAAATGTTCTGAAATGAGCAGGAGGTGTCCAGCGTGCTGGACTTTGTAACCATTACTTGCTCAGGTACACGAAGTCAAATTGGTAATTGCTGAAATACAGTGATGGTTGAGGGAAGGAAGTTAAAAACAGCTCTTGTGATGTAGAAAAGGGTAAGAGACAGTGAAGCATGGAGATCCTGCCAACTGATTTGGGTTACCTTAGCGGGTGTTTCTTTTCCCAGTCTGCTTGGTGATCCCGGGGGCACTAAAGCATTTATTGAAAAGAATGTATTAAGTATGTTCTTTGGCCTTTAGAATTGAAATGTCCAAAGATGCCCTTCCTGAGAATATCTGTCAGCTGGAAAGTCGATACTGGAGAATAACAAATGCCAAAGGTGATGTGGAAGAAGTCCAAGGTCCTGGAGTAGTTGGTAAGTGAAAAATTACTGGAGAGAGTATTTAATGTTCTTGTTGCTACGATTCTGTTATTGCCTGTTGGTCGGGTCGTGGGGTTTGTATCAGAATCAGAGAAAACCAGATGTGTCTGTTCAGGCTTTCAGGCTGCTTTGTAAGGGGTATCTGAACATCCTGCTGCTTAGCCCCTCTCCAGTTTTTGATTGCATCCATAATTGCTGAGCATCGATGTAGGCATACGCTGGAATACAGATTGATCTGCCTGAGTCTGTTGTTGAGTGCGAGTCCTTTAGCAGCCGCTGAATGGTCGTTCTCCATCAGTCCTCACTGTTGTGATGTACTGTTTGACCCGCAGGAGAGTTCCCAGTTATCAGCCCAGGGAAAGTCTACGAGTACACCAGCTGTACCACATTTTCCACAACCTCTGGATACATGGAGGGCTACTACACCTTCCACTGCCTCTCCAACAAGGACAGGTTCTTTAACGTCACAATCCCTAGGTTTCATATGGTGTGTCCAACGTTCAAGGTGTCTACGGCATGAAACGGTAAGCGGAGATGCAGCTGGCTGAAACAAACCCCAAAATTATAAAGATGACAAAAATTACAGTGCTGATCAGGGTTCGTATCGCTGATTCCATATAGAACATGCCCCGTGATTCAGAGCTCCTCACTGGTGCCTGCAGACATGGCATGGCATGAGCTGCTTGGGTTTCAGAGCTCTCTCCTTGGTGGAGCACACTCATTAATTTCAGCCATAATAATGTATCTGCTCTATTCAGACATGCTCCAGTTAATGACAGTTTAAAAACCGTAGAGTGTGTGATGTGCATTAGTTCTTGCTGAAAGTGCATTTCATAAAGTCACTTAATGACTTTGCAAATCACCAGGATGCTTCACTTGCTCTTAATTATAATGTAGTTTTAGTTCGAAGATTGTGGGTTAATTATATCATTTCTCCCTTTTCTTTGACACATTTAGAGAAGAGCTCTTGATTTATTTTATCCCCAGTTTTTGTGCAAGCACAGAGGAGCTGTGAGCTTTCCTCAGGAGCAGGCAGCTGGTTGCACACTATGACAGGTTTATCCCAGGACTGCAGACACTCACTGCCAGTGGCTCTAGCAGTAGGTGCCAGCAGATGTCACGCTTCTAACAGAAAATGACATCTCTTAACTCTTGCTCGCATTTCTGGGAGTTGTAGCTGTTTTCCTGTCTAACTTCCTTCCCTTCAGCTGGAAAAATAATTTGCTTTTCTCTGTTGCTGCACCCCTGTTTAATTAAAAGCAGTAATGACCCTTTTGTTTTTGGGTTACTTTAGTAAAAGACACCCTAAACCTCCAAGACAATGGGTACAGCTGAGCTACTGAACTGTGGCTTTACAGAATTGTAGGCATGGAGTACTGAAACCCAGTGGATCCTTAGCGAGTGAAAGGTCAGGCAGTTTGGCAGAATGACCTCTAATGCAAATTAACCTTGGTTTTAGGACGTAGATCACCATGTCTGCTTCAGCTAATGGTTGTGATAATGCAGCCCAGATTTTCCTAGGCAGTTGTTAATGCTTTCTTACAATTAACTGGAAGGGAAGATTTTAATTAAACCTGGGTGTGTTTTATATCAGGCAGCAAATCCTATTGAATCTGCAGTGGATGAAGACCAAGATTCCACAGGCACTGATGACTCCTGAGCTCCGCGTGGAGTGTTGGACATTCCTGCAGCCTCTGGATGCTGCCCGTGTCGCGCTTACGGGATGTTTTCCCCAATAAACTGTTTGCATAAGCTCAACTCTTTGGGGCTCGTGCATAGGAATATTTCTGACTGTTGTAAATGAGCTGTGTTGCACATCAGGGTAACTAGCATGAATGTTGGTGCCAGTTCTCATATTCATTCAAGTGTAACTTCAATTTTCCTGGATTGGAAGCAGGGGAAGAGAGAGGAAAACGGGGAGGGAGAGGAAGAAGAAGGTGTTTGTGCTTTGTTCACTTTTTTCTGAAGTGTGAAACAGCTTGAGTACTCCAAGCTACTCATATCTTTAATTTTTAAAGTATTGCCTACTTATGATCATATTGCAAATATGGTGTGCAGATTTGGTTTTATACAAAGCATTAAAAGGGTGTATCCTATTGTCCTTTCTTGTGAGTTTCTGCTCTGGACAACTTGCAGTTTGGTCTCAGTATCTCATTTGGGAGAGATTAGGTGCTGTTATGCTTTTTTTTTTTTTTTTAATTTTTATTTTTAAATAACATAGTAACAGCAAAAAATTCTGGTCATCAAAAGGTATAAATTAGGAGTGGAACTGGCCTTATTTTTAGACAATCTGTTTGTCAGCTGGATTTTATGCTAAGTGATTCTGACTGGAGAGTGCCTCTGGGAATGTAGTGTCCATGCATAATCTGCCACTCGTTAACTAAGGAATTTCTCAAAGACTACAGGGTATGGATTTGTAAATATGTTTTGAGGGGTTTTTCCCCGTTACATGATGTTTGCTGTTGTCATAGGTGACAAATTTATGTTATGTATCATGTTTTCATGAGCCCTGGATGGGTTTTTGTAACTGAATAAAGAAATAAAAGGAAAAAAGAAAAAAAAAAAAAAGGCTAGCAGAACAGCAGATGACTAGAAAATTTATATTTAAAGAAGTATCAGTTTGCTTTATCATTTAAATTTTGTCTCTGTTCTCATTAATAAACAATTGCCTCTTTTGTTCTCAAGTACTACATGAGACTGTTGTTGCCAAGACTTGAGCAATAATTTTTGACTAGCACTGGTGCAGTCAGTCCTTGCTTTTGACAGCCAGAATTTGTAGGTTTTATGAGTTAGACTGGTAGATTTTGGTTCCAGCTCAAATTTTCCATTATTGACTAATTTCCAGATTTCTGTTTTTTGTTTGTTTGGTTTTTTTTTTTTTTTTTGCAAGTCCAGGTGTTGGATTCTTCATGTGCTCAGCTTTCGCTGGTGCATTTTCCACAGTGGCACAAGGCAGTAAAACAGAGTTAGGTGAAACATCTCCAGAAACAAAACCAGCTTGTCTTGTCCCTCTCAGGAGTCCAAACAGCACTGAGTTGCTGTAGTGCTTCCAAAACACGAGGAGTTTTTGGGGATTACCACACTGTTACCTGTGAGGGATAAGAAATTTCCACGGAAGGATCATTGCAAGGTTTTAGGGGAACCAGAACTCACTGCAGGGCTGTTGCCAGGGACAGATGACCCTCATGGTTGGAGGCTGATCCTGGGAAGTTTCCTCCCAGGATCTCTGTGTTCTAGTGCAGTGGAATCAGCTCAGGGGCATGGGAATCCACACAACAAACGTTGCCAACCCTTGGCACTTTCACTCATTTTTAGGGAGTGGTTCTGAGCTGGAATTCTTGCTTTCTGTGGCAGAAGTCAAGAATCCAGAACAGTGCTGTGCTTCGAGCCCCCGAGTGCTGCGGTGCCAGGGCTTGAGGCCTCAGCGCCAGGCACAGCTGGTGGCAGAGGGGTCTGGAGTGGGGAGGGCACCAGGCAGGGAATGGAGGCACTGCTGCTCCTGCCCTGAGCACGGATGTGTTTGGATGTGTTTGTAGCAGGCCAAAGGCGTCTCGTTGCTTCAGGCAGCTGTTTGAGCACAGGGTGCGTTGGCTGGAGCTGCCAGCAGCACCACGGCTCCTCATGATGTGCGTTTGAAGCGGGGCTGAAGCCAGTGGCTCTCCTCACCCCTCCCAAGAGGTGAGGATCATGGAATCCTGGAATCAACGTGGGGTGAAAACCAAAGAAGCTGGCGATGCCTGCAGCGCTGCTGGACTGTGGGAATGTCCACTGAGCAGCAGGAGAGAGCTGAGTCGAGGTCCCGCTGCCGCAGCCAGCAGCTCCCCCTGCTCCGGGTGAGCACAGGCGTGGGGCAGGTGTCCCTCCAGTGTCCAGTCCAGCTGCCCAACGCTTCCTGTAGTCACTGGAATGTCCTTCCCTTCGGCCCCCGTCCTGCAGGCTCCGCCTGAAGCTCTGCCACCTTCTCCTGACTCAGATCTGACTCTGATGCTTGGTTAGGACTTCACCTGGCCAGATATAACCAGCCCTGTTGAACACCTGTGAACTCAGCTTGTGGTGAAACCCTGGCACATCCAACACAAACACGTACCTGCTCTGGTCCTTTTTCTGCCCCTATGCTCACAGTCTCTTTATAATTGCTCTGTAGGATTCCTTCAACATTTTTGTGGGATTTTTCTGGCTGGATGGTCTCATGGAGGGGACTTTTGGACACGATTTCTTTGCCGTGACTGCATCACAGAGAGAAAAACAAGTGGTGTGCCAACCAGTGAAATAAAAAAACCCAACTGAAAGTTGTTGTGCAAGTTATTCCAGTGTTCTGGTGTTGGGTTTTGTTTTTGTTTTGTTTTGTTTTTTTTTTTTTTTTTCTGTTACTGTTTATTTTTTTTTAATGTATGCAAAGAATTTAAGGTGGAAAATTCAGGTCAAGTTTGAAATACCATTTATCTGTGATGATACAGATAAATGCGTGCTCTGCGGGAGGGACTGTTGCCAGATTTTGGAAAAGGAAAACAGGTAAATGCTCAGCTGCAGTTGAAGTTCCTTGTTCCCAGTTCCTCATCAAAGTGAATTAATTTGGCATGCTTTTCTATCATATTGATTGAGGGGATTCTCATTTAATAAGTTGCATCCAATAATCCACAAGGATCTTACTCTTGCATCCCTTTGCTTTTATTTATGGCTTAAACAAAGGCAAAATCTTTTAGACAGAAGATCATATGCTGAACTGACTGATAATCAACACACCAAGAGAATCTGATGTAAGTTCTGACTGATTTAGGGTTTGCTTTAGGTTTTGGAAATAAACTGGCAGTTTAGGTGGAGTATAAATATATATTTAAAAAAATCTAAGAATAATTTTAAAATACAATTGGTAGTTTTACTGGTATTTCATACTGTCCTCAAGTCAACACTGAACTTTTTTTGTCTAGATAGCATGGATCTAAATATTAATAAAATACTTTTGGGGCCCTCATTTCTATTGCTGTTCAATGTTTTCCTGGGTTGTGAATGTTTAAATCTCTATTCAGGTACCTCTGGAGAAACGTGCCACTTTCAACTCCTGGTTTTTCCTTTGCGTGTTCTAAAACTCTTCACTGTTTTCATTAATCTATTAATTTATAGTGTTATGAATGGATTCCCATATGTCCAATTCAATAAACGACAAAGTAAATGTTAGCAGCAATTTTAATTAATCAGTAACTGACTATAAAATACAGACATATAAAAATTTAGCAGCAATTTGGTTCATATATAAAGCATAAGCAAAACCGACTGGGGAATGGAGAGGGCTTTTCTGCCCTGCACAAGGCAAAACAATCCAAGCTAAGCTTATATAGTGTATGCTTACACATATTCAATGTTTTCAGGAACTCTCCTATTTTCCATTCTTGAAATCCATGTCACTATACTGCATAGTGCACGCTCCACTTGTTGCCAGGGAGTCTTTTTCTTTCCAGTGGTCTTTTCTGGGAGGAAGGCTTGATCATAATCTTTGTGTTTAACGTGTGCATTAAGCTTTGTGTAACTGAGACATATTCAATGTTTTCAGGAACTCTCCTATTTTCCATTCTTGAAATCCATGTCACTATACTGCATAGTGCACGCTCCACTTGTTGCCAGGGGGTCTTTTTCTTTTCAGTGGTCTTTTCTGGGAGGAAGTCTTGATCATCATCTTTGTGTTCCATGTGTGCATTAAGCTTTGTGTAATTGAGTTATATATAGTAGTTTTGTTCCAAAAGTATGTGTGCTGGTCTCAGTTAGAACCTAGCCCACAGAAGTAATTGACCAATCAGAAAAGTGT